>QJPP01001542.1:0-499510 GCA_003996215.1 Jaltomata sinuosa
AATTGCCTTACTCGTTGCTTGTAATGCTGCCAAATTAGTGATCCTTCCAGTTTTAATACCTTCTTCAACAAATTCTCCTATCCTTACAACTTCAGAAAACTTCTGTCCCACCACACTTATCAATTTGTCATAATATGTTGCATCTTGTTGAGATTGTACAAAGACAGAAGTCATTTCACTTTCTGCCATCGGAGGTTGAACTTTTGCGGCTTCTGCTCTCCAACGCATGGCGTACTCTCTGAAAGTTTCTGTCGACCTCTTATCTAACTTTGATAAATAGAACCTATCTGGGATGACCTCAGTATTAAACTTGAACCTGTCCATGAATTCCTGCGCCAAAGCACTCCAACTTCGCCATTTCTGTGGATTTTGGCTTGTGTACCAATCAAGGGCTTCTCCTGTCAAACTCCTTATAAACAGCTTCATCCTAATGGCTTCATCTTTACCTACTCCAACTAGCTTGTCACAGTACGACCTTAAATGAGCTCTAGGGTTTCCTTTTCCATCAAATATATCAAATTTTGGCACCTTATACCCTGCGGGCAACTCCACATCAGGATGAACACATAAATCCTCATACTCAAGCCCTTCACATCCCCTGTGGACTTGGATGCTTTTGAATGCTTCTTTCAGACTGCGGATCTCCTTTGCTACATTCTCATCTACTTTAGACCTTGCTTCCCTCTCCATCTCCTCATATGGATCAACTTCTATCATGGTTGGCATTGGGGTAGGGAAAGGTTGAGCTCCCGCTACATATGCCTGTGGCACATATTGCGTGTTAGGAATTGCAGTGTGTGCCGCCGGTATGTGTTGGGTCGCTTGATAGTTTTGGACAAGTGGGGAGGTTTGGGTAAATGGAGCTTGGATAGGTAGGGTAGTTTGGGTAAGTGGAGTTTGGGTAGGTGGGGTAGTTTGGGTAAGTGGAGTTTGGGTAGGTGGGGTAGTTTGGGTAAGTGGAGCTTGAGGAACATACGGATTAGGGAAGGGTAATGGATTGGTTTGTTGCGAGTTGGCTTGTTGTGGGTTAGGAGGCGGATTGGTAGCAGTTAGGTTGGTTTTGTTAACAGGTGGAAAAGTAGGTGGAATAGCGGTGTTTGTTCCATATTCGGGAAGTGGTGTGTTCAGGCTAATAGAGAGTTTGGTAAGGTTTCGAAGTCGATCAATTTCGCTTTGCATATCAGCCATTTGTTGCATCATATGGGCGATGTGTTCATCCTGAAGGGTTGCGTTTCTCCCCTCCGAAGTCTCAGGATCGTCTCTAAGAACGGTGATAAGCCCTAAGCCAGCCTGGTCAGATGCACTTGAATCAGTCATGTTGGTGGATGCTCGTGCTTTGGATCTCGTAAAGTATGGGTGATCCGCCAGTTCGCAGTCAACGTAAATCAACCTTTTTGGGGGGAAATAATTAAAGCAAAATAAAAAACCTTCAAAAGAAAAGAAAATATCAGTATAAAGCAGTAATTATTGCTTAAAGATAATAATAGCAATTACGCAAATAATGTTTGAAACATACATACATATCACATAGCAACAAATCACATAGTAAAGGAAAATTTGATAATTTAAAACGCGTTCTAATATGCACGGGGCCTCTTTTATGCCAGAGGTGGGCCTAAACGCCAAATATTTGAGATTATGATAAATTGATCCAAGCTTTAATTAATAACAATACTTTGAGTTTGGAATTAGATAATAAAATAACAAACATCTTCATAGAAATAGTGCAAATTAACCATTACATCAAATCTAGATGAAATGAAAACAACATAAAGGGGATACAAGATAACAAAGGGGAATCCTAGTTACTAAATCAAGTCTTCATGCTCCTCCAAGGTACTGCTCCAAAGATCCAGGGATGACTTGTGCCAGCATTTCAGGTGTGACAACGAGATTTTCATACAACAGATTACGTGCCCACTCAGCTTCCGTCGAATCCTCGAACCCAAACTCTTGTCCTTGAGGGCTAGAGTTCACGTCATAGTTTGCCACTAACCAAGCGTAATACTCCGGAGTGCAGTGTGCTTGTCCATTAGGCACCTCAATCGTCATCAAATTTCCCCATTGTTGAAGCAACTCTCTTGCTCTAGGAATCTCATAGAGCGGCTCGAAATCAACCTCGGATCTACCCATGTCTGAACGAAGTGGAATGACTTGACACTGTCCAAATTGTCGAAGAACTCGAATATGAGCATATGGTTGAAGACCTTTCAAACCGATGAGCTCAATGTAATATTGCTCACGCCCCCTAATGACAGCAACTCGAGGTAATAACCATGAATACCTCCATTGGATTTGACCGCCAGTGAGCGTGCTCATATATGCGTACCAATCCTCAGTACCAACAGGAGATATAAATAGTATCATCCTTTGTTGATGAGAGTCTATCCTGTTAGGTCTGCTCAAGAGTGTGTCAATCCTATCAGGACGTCTATAAAAATGTTCAACAGCCCAAGTTTGGAGAAGGATATTACAACCCTCGAAGAACCTCCTTCCTCTATAACACTTGGATAGCGCCCTTAGCATCTCCGCAACAATCATCGGAACCAGTGTAACTTCAGAATTATCGATCCCTTGAAAGAGTGCTCGGACTATAGAACTAATGCAAGTGCCAATTTTTCCATTTTCCAAGGGGAAAACTAGAGTACCTAGCAAAGCAATGGCAAAAGCAATAGGGCGTTTCTTTCTCCATTTTTCGGCGGAGCAAGAAAATTCCTTATGGAAAACTTCATGACCATCTTTGCGACCAAATCTTTCAAACAAATAATCCAGAGAAATCCATTCCCGATCCAAACATGCAAGCTTAAGGTTGTTTCTGAGCCTGAGATATTTAAGAAATTTCTTTCCGGACTGCTTGTGGGGTAGAATCATACCCCTCCCCTGGTACTTCAAATCAGTAAAGCCACCAATTTCTTCAATTGTAGGAGTCAACTCAAAATCATTGAACCTAAACACAACTCTTTCGGGATCCCAAAACTTGATCAATGCCTTGATCACGTGTCTGTCTGGAGGGATGTAAATCAACGAAGTCAAGAAACCCAAGCATTTCCTAATTTCATACCCATGTTCCATCTTGATGTTCTCCCACCATTTTCTTAGCTTGTGAGGCACAACGACAACCATTTGAGTGTTAGCAAAAGCTGGCACGTTTTCCATTCTAGCAACCTATAATAAAACACAACATAAGCAAATGCATTTCCAAACTCAAATTTAGTTAAATTTTTACTTGGATCACTTTATCATTATCACATAGCACATAATATGAGTGGTCGTCATTGAGTCGTAAACCCGTTTGACATAAAGGCTTTCTCTAAATTTGTGGAATGACCCCGAGAGTCAAACCACCTAAGGCTTATCCATGCATGACCTAAATCAAGGGTGGTAGAGCTCTATCTTAAGTTTTCTAAGATTTGGGTAGACTCGGACTTGAGATTTTCCTATGTGAGAAGGTACGTGGTCACACGGTAGTAAAACTATCCGCTCACCCCACGCATGCACCAACTCTCTAAATATAAGGTGTTTGAAAGAATTTTGGAGAAGTGAAAGGACACAACTCGCGTGTGTAATGTGTGTGAAAGTGTCAAGTTTCCAAAAGTGGAGGAAATATGAACGGAATGACAGTTTAAATAAAGCGGTAACACGTAAGGCAATTTAGATAAAGTAATAGCAAATAAACAATTTATATCACATAAAATAAATAAAACTTCAAGCAATTAAAGTAAAACAAACAAATATAAAGTGCCTTAATTATTAACCTAAGTTTATTATGGTTTAGAACCTAAAATCCCTAGTGAAGTCGCCAAGCTGTTATACCCCATTTTAACCGAGGTCGAAACGGTGTACAACGTATTGAAAACTTCTAAATTAATTAAAAGGAAGTCGCCACCTAATTAGTCTTACGGTGAATTAGGACACCTATAATTAACTATGTGATTAAAGCAAATAAAGACTTCATTTTTAAGGTCTACTAAACTTAAGATTCTAAGTAAGGATTCTAACTATTCCAAAGAGAAGGTATTAAGCATTCTTTAAAATCCGCAAAATTACGGTTAACCGGCTAAACTTAGGTTAATCTAATTAAAATCAACAAATTAAAATAATCAAATTTTAGACTCAAAGAAATCTTGAGAGATGTTGGCACTTCAAAGTTTTTCAAAAATTATATATCTATTTAATTCTTATAAGGGAAAAAGGCTTAATCATTTTAACCAATTTTGCCACAACTAATTAACTAACTTGACATAGTTTTAAAGTAAATAAATAACAAATAAATTATCTAAAGTACTTTCTATTTTTTGAGAAAATATACATATAACACCTTAAATGTGATAAGAAGAAATAACTCGTGAAAATCCTTTAAAGAATGAAAATGTAGGAAAATTAAACAAATGATTTTAATAATAGTGAAGGCAAAAGTGTGTAGAAAATAATTTTATTTATAGTTAAAAAAGGGGCATCGGACAAAATAACTAATGGTTAAATATCAATTAAGTTGACCAAAAATATCTAAAAGATATGCAATTTAACTAATATAATTGTAAAAAATAAATTACTAAACAAAACTTTCTTTTAAAAATATAGGCCTACATTTGATAAAATAGAGACTTGAAAGATATTTTTTTTTTTTAAATCTTATTAAAATGTTTCTTAAAAAAAACAAATAAAAGAGAATTCCAATAACGAAAATATTAGTTTTGCTTTTTTTTTTTTTTTTTGTGAAAATGCATCTTAATCTATTCGAAAATTGTTTTTGCCCTTCAAAAATCTACACTTTAAAGTACCAAGAAGAACTACACTTTTTCAACAAAATGTGCAATTTTGAGTTCTACAAAAGGGTATATTTCTACTTTAGAATTACATCTTTTTGAGATCAAAAATCTGCACTTTTTTTTTAACTTGTTTAAAACTACATTGTTTGCTCTAAAAAATCTGCACTTTTACACCCAAGAAATCTTTGTTTTAAGGCTTTAGAACAACTATAATTTACCTATAAAAGAAAAATCTGCATTTTTAACCTTTGTAAAAACTGTGTTTTTAGCTAAAAATCTGCACGTTTGAACTCGTTTAAAGCTGCATTTTTACCTTAAGAAAGGCTGCATTTTTTACACTAAAATAACCTTCGTTTTAAGTCCTTAAAAGAGCTGCGTTTTGCCTAAGAAAATCTCTTGCAAAGCTGCATTTTTATGCTCAAAAATCTGTATTTTAAAACATCAAAAGAGCCATTTTTAAACCCCTAAAAAAAATCTGAAATGATGCTATTAAGAAAGCACTTAACTTTGACGAAAAGATCCTTTTTAGTACTTAATCCTTAATAGTAAATTAATTTTGCAACCTAAGAAATGTAACAAGCCTAAATATAAGATGTTATTCTAGGCGTTCCCAGGTCAAGTAACTATGCTCAATCTACCACCTTAAAGGGACGAGGTGCGAACGATTATATCTCACTACTATCCTAATTGATTTACATGAATCCAAACATAAACGAGACAAGTATTAATACAAACATAAAAAAATAACAATGTGTCAAAACGTTAGCCAAAAAAGTAACAACGTATATATGTCTATGCAAGAATATAAAACTCTAAAGTGCAAGGGAGAGCAATGGACTCTTTTTTTTTTTCGGAATGGGTAGCCCGCTAGAGATGAACGTATGATGTAGCGACGAGCGCGGCTCTGATTTGGACAGAGATGGAGTGGTATTTCAACTCCAAATACGCTCCCGAGTGTACATGTGCAAGAATAAATAAAGGAAAAGGATTAGGATAAACTTTGATCTTATTAAGAAATAACAAAAATAGATAAAGGAAACAGCATATAATCCAATGTCCTTTAATCAACTTTCAAAACTTAAGCAAAAGCAAAAGCAAAAGCAAAATAAGCAGATAACTATCACATAATTCAAACGTTTTTAGGTAACTCAAATAAGCTAACTGCACTCTAAATTTATGAATTGCATTCACGCCTAAACAAATAAGCATGAGTTATAACCAAAACATTTACACAATGGGACAAACTTAAACACCTTGTAGGCATGGTTTCTAATGCATCGTTTCGACTAAGACCACATAACAAACATTCAAATAGAATAGTGAATACTTTCCTATGGTACGTTCGTCAATTAGTCCTCAAGCCAAACTTACTTTAATAGAGAACCTAACTAACCCAATATGTGTAAAAAAACATCAATGAGAATATCTCAACAGAATAGAGAGGCTTAGCGCAAACATGGTCCATCACATGACATGAGCTCTAATCCCTTATTTTTATTAACAAGATTGACTTTCACCAGCTAAAACTTAGTCTAACAGAACATGGTATCTAGAAATAGTTTTGAGCAGATTTTCTAAATCATGATTCCGAACGAACTGAAAACACATCAGACCGCAAGGAAATCCTTACAAAGTAAGTTGACTCTTTTTTAAACTTAATCATGACAGATCTATTTGAATGCTTAATCAAACATATAGCATCCTAAACAAAGTAGCCACACAAATAGAACTTGACGACATAATTTTTAAGACTAACAAACACTCATATATTTAAACATAAACAAAGAGGGAAAAGGAAAGAAAAATGGAAAGAGGAGAGTTTATGCTCACTGACCTTTTTGGGTGCAGAAAACTGGAGCTTTCTTGACCACGAATCTACACTCGAAAACTCGATGAAAACAGAACTTGAATACGCGCCCAGAAATCAGAACAAAAGAGAGATGAAAAGAGTAGATATTTGTGAAACGAGAAGCTTTTGCTATATATTTTTTGATTGTCAACTGATGGCCTCAAACGCCTCTCCAACCCTTGGTATTTATAGGGGGTGAAGGTAGGGTTTATGGGGGGCTTTTTGGGCGGGATTTTGAATGTTTTGAAATCCAAACGTTGGGGTTTTGGATGGATTCCACAGTTTGATTCAGAAAAAAAAAGAGAAAGGAGACAAAACTTTGCCTAAAAATCGCTTGAGAGAGAAGTAACCCAGCAAAAGAGAATACCTCATATGCTTGTTAAAGTGTCTGAAGATATCTCGGTCAATTCCTCGAGATTTCTCAACGATCCTCCATAAATGAATGCTCGAAATGGCCTTACAAGTCTCTGGCACGCAAGGAAGGGAGGTTGTTGTCTTCCTCAAAGTGGAGAAGAAGCCAAAATTGGCTTTCTGCCATTGCAGACCAAGAGAGAGAGACGACGAGGGAGAGAGAGAGCATTATCAAAAGCGGCTGATGCAAACTCACCATATTTTTTAGGGTTTCAAAGGGTATATTGGGTATTTTGCTTAGATTAAGTGGGGGTAAAATAGGTAGTTCAAGCATAATAAGGTGTCTAGGGTTTTAGGATGAGTTTGACCAGCCAATAAAAGAGCGACACGTGGCGGAGAAGATGCTAGGCGTGTGGAAAGTGGGGGAGGAGTGTGGGAGGCGTGTGTTTATGACTGATGGGCGCTTACGTGGCGCTTACGTGGCATCCACGTGGATTAAAACGTATTCAATTAAATAAATTATTTATGATTAAAAGATAATTATAAAAATATTAGGCAAAAATCAATATCGTCGGAATTACGATAACATTTATAAAAGTTAGAAAATCAAAAGAAGTATTTTTAGGAAATGGGAGCAAATACGGAAACGGAAGGAAATACGAAAAAAAAAAAAGATTCTGCCTAAGAGTGACGGCCTGAGTGACGGTCCGTCACATGTGTGACGGTCCGTCACATGTGTGACGGTCCGTCACATTGACCGTCAACGTGGTGAGCAACACTGTCTAGGGGTGACGGCCTCCGTGACGGTCCGTCAAGGTGGTGACGGTCCGTCACCCCCATCGTCGCACCATGGCAGCATCAAGTCAGCGAAGAAGGCAGTGCCACTGCCTTAAGGTGACGGTCTGAGTGACGGTCCGTCACATGTGTGACGGTCCGTCACATTGACCGTCAAGGTGGTGAGCAACACTGTCTAGGGGTGACGGCCTCCGTCCGTTGCTAAATTAAAAATAACGAGCACGCTGCTAGATTTATAGAATAATAACAATAATAAAGTAATAATAATAATAGTAGTAGAACTATATTGATAATTTCACAAAAATAAGGACGATAGCATTACATAGATTTCTAATTATAATAAAATAACTTGTAAATTATCAAAATTATTTGAAGCTTAAAGAATTAATCGGGAAGAAAGATGGGACAAAATTAGGTGTCAACACATCCCCAACTATGGATTTTTATTTACAAGTTTCTCCAGCTAGAAAGAGATTAAAAAAATTACTAAATAAGAAGATATTTTTTTTAATCATATTAATGTTCACAAGAATAATGTGGTGGATCATGGATATTATTGGTGACATAAACAAGAACAAATAATGGATATATAGGTGCATGCAAACCTAGTGTACCTTAGGTTTAGGTAATGTGCTGGTTTCATTAATCATACTTTAGGTATTCTTTTGAATGTACTTTGATTAATTCACCAAATATTTATTTTCTTTTATCAGTAAAGATTAAAGATTCAGAGTAATTCCTTGATCCTAAAAATTAGATGAATTATATACAGGGAGAACTAATTATGTATTATTGCTCTCTTCTTCATCATCTTTTTTTCTTTTTAACTTGTGGGCCGGAAGGCGAGAGAGAACAAGGGGAAAAAATAAAAAGGAAACTTACATAGATATACTATATTAAGAAAATATTTACTCATAGAGTCTGGTAAGCTAGTATTAGCATACCATTTTAAGCAGAACCTGCCTGATGAGTTAATTTTGAGATTAAATTAGATTCAAAGCTCATTTAATTTCCTGAGTCAAATCGATCTTTATTCTTGGTTTGTCCAACTTTACGCTCCAAAGTATTATGTTATAATACACTCTTCAAATGTTCAACCCTGGACATGTCGACTATAGAGTTTGGTTGTTCAACGGTCTGCAAGAATTGACTTGGGATGGGTTAGATCAACCTGTTTGACAATTCTAATCGGACGCTCTAAAATTAAAGAAGAGAAAATTTCTGAAACTGCTAACATTTAGGAGAAATTCAGTCTCCTTAGCAAAATTTTGGTTAATTACAATTTGTAGCTACATTTTAGTAGATATTTTAATAATCAAATGTACTTATCTTCCGAATTTAACATCTGAATACAAATACAAAGGCATCTTAAATACATATGACATCAATACATATACATATTACTGTTGAAAAACACACATGAATTAAGTATCACTTTTTTTTTACGAGTTTTATAATTAAATTATTATGTGTTTGTGTTTCCTAACTATCACTAACCATTTATCAAAACACAGTTGAAAGCTGACTAGACCAAGTGTTTGAATACAATCGCCAAAAAACGCGTGGCAACTTAATTTACCCATAAAATTTCTTCCACACGGTAGTTGACTCATTAATTTCAAGGTGTGTTTTAATAAATTATTGGTGATAGTTCAGGTAAGAAATGCAAACACATGATAGTTCACGTCGAAAACTCACAACAAAGTTATACTTCAAGTGTGTCTTTTGACCATTATCTCTTTTTAAAAAAAAAATTCAATTAAATTATTTAATTATCCGCGTGGGGTGCCACTCAACACCATTTTTAAACTAAAAAAGAGCGTGTACACCACGTATCATCATATACTTGTCGAAGTGTGTTTGGATAAATAATTATTATAGTTCAGATAAGAAACTCAAACACGTGATAGTTCATGTAAGAAACTCACAAAAACGTGATACTTCAAATATGTTATTGACCAGGGGCGGCTCAACATAATTGGAGGCCTAAAGCAAAATTTTAATTAGAGACCTAAAATTTACACAAACTTCATATGTGTTTATTTAAAATTTATTTTCTAGCTTTTTTTAGATGCAAAATTATTACTTAGTAATTTTTTTATAATTGATTTCTTCGAATAATTTTTTTCTTTCAATTATTAGTTCTATTTGTAAGATTTTATCAATTTAAATGTTGAAATCCTTTCACTGAGACAATCATTACATGCACTGCTAACATTTCTATAAGTAATAAGTTGACAAATTTTAGATAATAATAAGAGTTAGAACCTACTTTAATATGCTTGCTGCAATTTTTGAAAACCTAAGAAGAAATAAAAAAGAATTTGCAATTTACTATGTTCAACACTATTTGACTATTGATTCTTATTTTTGATAGAGTATTACTCCAACTTATCAAAGATTTGAAGAAAGAAAGTATAAAAAAAGTTAAAAGGAATAAAATAATATGAGTATTAGCGGACATAATGTAAGAAAACAAAACTATATTTTTTAATTTCTTCTATTTGAAAAAAGATTAAAGAGAATAAAATAATATAATTTTAAAAAATATAGTTTTTATTATAAATAATTAATTTTTCTATAAAAATATTAACACATAATTTATATTTGGTAAAAATTTGAGACCCCTAAAAGTGGGACCTAAGGCATATGCCTTATTTGGCAATGCATAGAGCCAGCCATGTTAGTGACCACCACCATCACCACCACCAACAACAACAACAACAATAACAACAACAACAACAACCCAGTATAGTCTCAAAATCAGAGTCCGAGAAGGGTAGAGCATACACAAATCTTACTACTACCTCGAAGAGCTAGAAAGGATGTTTTCGAAAGATCCTCGGCTTGAGTAACGAATATCATAGCAACTAACAGAACAATACAAAAGTGAAAGCCCATTATCTCCCAAGGTCCATTTCTCATGGGCCAAGAGCCCATCTCATTCCAAGGCCCAACTTTCTTTTGGGCCAAAAAGCCCATCTCATTATGGGCCCAATACAATCAAAACCCTCTCATTTCATTCCATATAGCTCTTTTCAATCATCAAGCTAAGGAACATATTCGATAAAACTTGATCCTTCTTTTTGCTCACAAATTTTGCAGCTTTCAAGATGGAAAAAAATGGCCAAGAAAATGATGAAGACATTGAAATTGAGGAAATCCCACATGAATTTCAATGCTGTGTTTGCCTGTAAATCCCCTCAAGAATTCATTTTTATTAATTTTTTTTCCCTTTGGAATGATTTCTTGTAATTGATTTATTTTTTATGTCTCTTTTTTTTGTAGGGAACTTTTGTATAAACCAGTTGCGCTAGGTAAGTGGATGATGAATTTATTTATAACTTTGATTTCAATGGAATTTCCATTTATTGGGCAATGAGTATACGTGGAAAATGGGCGAATTGAGCTGAATTTAGGCGGGTCAAGATGGGTTGAGTTAATAAATGGGAGTGTTATTGATTTGCCCAAAAGTTACCTGAGCTGAAATGAGCTAAAATGGTGGTCATAATCCAACCCGTCCAACTGTTATTAAATTTTAATTGGTTTATTTGTTCTGTTATAATTTTTTAGTACCTTATAAAATTATTATTTTTCGTTATTATGATTGTATATAATAATATCAACAACAACATACCCTGTGAAATCCCACAAGTGGGGTCTGGGGAGGGTAGAGTGTACATTGACCATTCCATACCTCGTAGAGGTGGAGAGGCTGTTTCCGGTTGTATTGTATATAATATCAAATTAAAAAAGTGTCTTTTTGTAAATATTTTGACAGGATTCCTCATGAATCAATTTAGGCTAGATATGAGCACAAACCTTTGTTGAGCTGAAATGGGCTGAATTAATAAATGGGTGGGTCTATAATCAGCCCAAACTTGGGCGGGGTTGGGGGGGGTTATGATTTCGTGAGCTAATTTTGCCACCTCGAGCACCAAGATTGATTTTTCTTGTTCTAATTTCTGGGTTGCAGGGTGTGGCCATATTGCTTGTTTCTGGTGTATATTTAAAGCTATGAATACTTGGAGGGAATCACACTGCCCCATTTGTCGACATTCGTATCATCATTTTCCTAGTGTTTGTAGATTGATGCACTCTTTGCTTGTAAAGTTGTACCCTTTAGCCAGTGCAAGAAGGGTAAAACAAGTTGAAGGTGAGTCTCTGCTGAATCCCAATCACGCATTAGCAAGTGAATTGGTATGAAGCTTGTTTAATGCCTTTTCACAATGAATACTTGACCTCGTATGAGTTATTCATTTTTGGTTTTTGTTGAACTCTCAAAATCAATACATTTACTGTGTCATGATATTTGAAAGTTTTGAGCTTTATTTACACTAATGCACGGAAATATTAACGAATATTAATCATAGCAAATTGTCTTTTTGTTTGTTTAATGCATTTCCCAATGTATACTTAACCTGTTATGAGTTAATCATCTTCGGCTTTTGTTAAACTCTCAAAATTAATACATTTGTTGTTTTATGATTTTGAAAGTTTTGAGTTTTATTTACACGAGGGGGTAGAGTCAGAATTGTGGTGCATTTGATATGATTGTTACTGTATATGGTAGAAGCATCATAACATTCATGTATTTACTATCAAGTACATAATTGATGCATTGTGTTGGCTAGTTCTGAGGATGAAAATAATCCTATACTGATTTTTCATTTTTTTCTACATTTGGCAATGTTCCTTCTCTCCCATTTGATATGTCGAAGTTACTAGTGGAAGGTCAAACATCTGTTTTCTGTATTTTCTTATGTAGATTCTGTATATACTAGTTCTCTTACTAAAAAGTCATTGAGTAGATGTCCACTATCAACCTGAGAGCTTGATGCTTGACTATTGTACTAGGAATCGTGCTTTTGTAGGCAGTGTGATTATCTGGTGATCTTTTCTTATCCCTGGGAAGTGTTTAAGATGCTAATTATAAAGTTTACTGATGTCTTTCTTTTGACTTATTCCAGAGGAGGAGAAGGAAGTAGGACATTGTTCACCTCAGTTTGATGATTATTTATCAGAATCCCATTGCAAGACTGATCGTGTTCCGGACACTGCTTCATCTCATTCTGTCCCTTCTCAGAAATGTGGTTCAACGGGGGAAGGAAAGCATTTCTCAGCAGATGTTTCATTAGATACAGTTGTTCCTTCAACATCAAGTTCTGAAACCAATAAGGATGCTATGTCAAAGAATCTTAACTTTGCAGATGAAAATACCAGTGCAAGCGAAAAGCAGGTGCTTATGGCAGATTTGCTTTGTGGTATCTGCAAGCTGTTGTTATGCCGACCTGTAGTTCTTAATTGTGGCCATGGTCAGTTCAACTTCCTCCAACTATTATGCTGATTGCTTAAGTTTCTATTTTCCTATTTCTTACCATGCTGCTTTTCCTTCTGTAGTTTATTGTGAAAATTGTGTGATCAATACTAGCGACAAGCTATGTAGATGTCCAGTTTGCCTACTGGAGCATCCAAATGGATACCCCAACATTTGTTTGATTCTTGAGCACTACCTGGAAGAGCAATTTCCCGAGTTGTATGCAGAAAGGAAAAAGGCATCAGTGGAAAGACCTGATCGTCAGATTCCATCAACACGTATGTTGAAACTTCCTTCTCCATATATAAACCCTACCAACAGTGTCTCTATACCATTTTATCTTAAATATTGTAATATGATATAGAATTGGCACATGCACAATTTTGTGGTTGTCTCTTACGTAAATACATAATCCACATGCAATCCATCTCAAGCTTCATCATTCAAAATTCAGAGGCGGCGGTCTTTTGTGCATTTTTGTAACTCGGCATTATTTACGAGTTCATGTTTGCTTTAGTTCGTTCCAAATCTTTCAAGATGACCACCTCGAGGCATTTTACTTCTTTAAGTAGCTAATGAAAATTCACTATACTGGACTAAAGAGGTGTCAGATTACCTACTGAACCGTTCTGATATATTGGTCCAGCCTGGTTTTGTGATAGAGAGAGAGCAGTGTTTAGGAGCATTTTCCATTGGCAGCTTATATGGAACTAAATTTTGTTTGTGGAAAATCTACGGTTTGCTTATCATAGGCTAGAATCCACTGGATTAACTTACTTTTTATCCTTTTTATGAAGTAAAACTTAGTTGTTGTTGGTATGTTTAAGTGCGAGAGTTAGAAAACCTCTAATTTTAGAGAACCCCTAAATCTTTTAAGGCAAATAGTTTAGCAATATTGGAATGAAATGGGTCCAAATAGAGCTGAACATACAGAGATTAGTATAGCCTATACTACCTAGTTTGAGATTGAGGATATCTGGTAAGATATACTCTTGTGATCATTTTATACTCTTGTGATCATTTTCTCATTTTAAGGTAGGGATGAAGCACACTTGAGAAGAATTTTTGTCCATTAAGCTTCAATTTTATTATTAACGAGCTTTTAATTGTTCCCCAAGTGTTCCATTCTTTGTAGTGAATATGTTCCAGCCAACTAAAGAGATTAGAATGTAGGAATTACAAGCTATATAAGCACCAACGTCTCCTAGGAATATTATCATATACAATCGGTTAACTTGAGAGCATGGCCGATACATTCAGCATTGTGTGTTGCATGTTTGAAATATCGGGAAATCAAGAGTAAGGGTGAGGTCTCAGTTCAAATCCCGGCGACAAAAAAACACTAGGTGATTCTTCATATCTGTTCTAGCCTTGGTGGACAGAGTTATACCTGGTACTTATTGCTGGTGGGAGGTGGCAGGTATCTCATGGATTTAGTCAAGGTGCTAAAGTTGGCTCGGATACCACAGTCATCAAAAAAAAGAAAAAGAGTAAGGGGTGAAACCGGATAAAGGCGGAAGTTGAAAGGATTCATCGGTTAGCTCCTGAGATGGTGCAACACATGGAACCCTATTCCTGCTGCCTTCTAGTGGACTGTTTGGTTAGAAAGAAATCTTCGAATTTTTGAAGATAAAAAGAAGAACGTAACTTGCCTTAAAACATAGGTCTATTCTTTTGCTATCCTTTTGGTGCAGACAAATTTTTGTAAATATCTAATTGTTGTATTAGACATGCCAAGTGACCGGGACAACTGTAAGTTCCTGTAGCACCTTCTTACCCTTGAAAAAGAGGTAGCCCAGTCCACGAAACAACCTGCGTTCATGCAGGATCCGAGAAAGAGTCGCACTCCAAGGGTGTGTGATATAGGCAGTCTACCTTGAAGCAAGCCTCAGTAGTATCAGGCTTCAGGGCTCGAATCCGTGACCTATAGATCATATGGAAGACAATTTACCCTCGTACTTTTGCTCCAAGGCTCCCCTTCACCTAGTTACCTTTGCCCAACTATTACGGTAATCTTATCTTTTCAATAATACAGAAATAAATCCTTAGATTGTGCAGAATGTGGGAGAAATTTGGAGGGTAAAGTGAACTAGATATTTGAGCTATGTACATCTTCTGGTGTAAACCCCATGGTTACAAGAAACTCCTTGGCATCTCCTCTTGTTATTCTCACACATGTGACTGCTCACTCCTTCATATCTTTTCTGGTATTTATATATATGATATGAATCATATTCTTCTCAAGCACCTAAGAAAACATCTTTTCTTGGTGCTTTCGTAGGCCTTTTTATAGGCCAAGATATATAATGTCGAGGTCCTTGAACTGCTTATGAATTTCTTTCAATTTTATGCCAAAAATTGTAGTCTCTGTTGTAGATGTACCATTCATAAGTGCAAGTTTTTCCTGTCACCCTTGTAATGTCATAATCCATGTTCAATCATGCTTTACCAAAGTTTAATTGTATCAAATCATAAGTTCAATAACACGATAATTTGCACTATTTTGAATATATCCCGCATCCTTATATAATAACCATTGACAGCTTCCAATAGTTTGGTTAGTCATTCGAAAGCACTTACAATGTCTAAGGATACTATCTAAGCACTAGGCGCTTCTAACCTTCTTATATAGGAGTTGGTCACAATCTTAAATTGTAGCCTTAACTTTTAGACATAATTTAAATAGTATCCTAACACATGTACTCTTACTTGTATCCATATTTTCAATCCTAATATTGCGGTGATGATGATACGGCTCTTAGAGTCATACTTCTGTTAGATGTCTGCACTCTGCACCAAGTTTATGAACATAGTTCAGTGTTCTCTTTAACCTAAATTGGCTAGGCTTAGGCAATTGCTATTAATTAGCATGACCTGCACAAAAGAAATGATAAAAGTTTTAAGAATTGTGTGGACTTCATTATTTAAAATGGCTATGGGAGGTTATAATGGTAACTCACCTCATTAAAGATTTATTGTTATGAAGTATAGCAAAGGAATACAATGTTAGAGTAGAAACCCATTCTCTACAAGCTGTTCTTCTATTGTTGGTCGTACTTGGTTACATGCACAAACTTTGTAACCAATTTAAGAAGCATCGGATATTAAAGCAGTGAAATGAAGCATCTGGCAGTATCCTTTGGAATTAGAACCTTTTGTCATATTGCCTTGATCACCTTTCATTGGCCTTCTATCACAAGCTCCTTATCTGGTATGACAGGTAAGCAAGACGAAGCTGGTAGCTGCAAATCACTACCTAGACTTGATCTTTCCGCATGGTTTACGGGTGGAGGACCGAATATTCATTTTGGAATCGGTTGTGATTATTGTGGGGTAAGATTGATTGCTCTTTTCATTTGTCTCCAGTTGTTACTTGTGCCTGCTTCTATTTTTGTACAGGAACAAGTCAGGACGGCCTATGATAGGCTGCTGGATTGTTTTCAGAACGAGAATATTTAGTTGATTTTGCAGCTTAACTGTAAAGTTGATAATGGTTTTCTCTGGTGCTTCCTTGAACTCGTCAAATACTGTTAAATTGAGAGGATAATATGTTAAAACACTGCTTCTTGTAGTTACTGAATGGTTGTTGCACAAGAGGCATCAATTTTCTACAGTAGTAACAATCGTTTTCAGCACTAGAAGATTTTCGTTCAGTCAAAAAAAATGAGATTATTTGCCTAAAAGTGAATGGCTTGGTTCTGGATATAGATGTGACAGGATCTGAAAGATAGGAATGTGAAGTGTCTCTCAAAAAAAAAAGAGAATATGAAGTTTCTTGATCTACATAACATGCTATTTTGTGGAGCCTTTTTTATGAAGATGATGATGTGTCACAACTTATACTGAGGGAATCTATTCTTCTTAGATTGAAGTCTGAACTTGTCTAAATTTAATAATAAGAAATAACTAAAAACCAAAAAGCTATCTTACTTAAAGATGTGAACTTTCTATTTTTTCAAGAAGATTTCTCTTTAAAGTGCAGCAATAATAAAATGATGACTAACCTACATTGAAGCACCTTGATATTAGTTTCTTCGACATGCCTTCAACTTTACAAAGCTTGACTGGAAATAAAGAGCAGATTAAATTAGATACTGAACTCTTTTAGCCTACTATCTTCTGGAAGAAAGAACATTATAGTAGACAATTATGACAAGACCCAATTGAACAGTAGAAAACTGAAGTTTAAATTATATCTCTTGAGTGGAGTTCCTTTTTGCAAACTGGATCTATCTGACTTTGGAATCTATAGCATAGAAAGTACACACTCTTTGTTGAAGAGATTATTGACAATCTCTATGCAGATGTGTCCTATTGTTGGGGAACGATACAAATGCAAAGACTGCAAGGAGAAAATAGGATTTGACCTTTGTGAAGGGTGTTATAAAAGCTCCTCAAAGCTCCCAGGCAGATTTAATCAGCAACACACACCAGAACACCGATTTCAGTTAATACAGCCACTTCAAATGAGAAATGTGGTACTGAGGCTTCAACCTGAACGACTTGAAGAGGACGGCTCCATTGACCTAGTTGAATATGTCGAGGATAGTTCCGGTGAGCCACAGCACCTGGAAGAAGATTCCTCAGAGACCAACTCACCTCGAGACGATCTAAGAGACGGTCAGGTTGGGAACATATCCTCAAGTGGTATTGGAGATGATCAAGGAGGGAGAGAATCTGCGGACAAAGATTAGGTAAATGTTACTTTGTCAATTATGATTACTCTTTATGGTCATTATCTCGATCATACTCGGTGAACTCCCTAACAACACATGGGAATTGCTTTTCCGGTTCTACTCTTTTGCCTATGGTGTTCTTGTATCATAGTGTACAGCTTTATATGGAGTATTAAAGTTACTGTTTGGTTGAACCTTTGTACATGGATTCATATAATAATAGAAAAGAGAGTTATGCTTCATGCAATCTTTTGAAAGAGAAGATCTGATTCTGATAAGTGAATACTGCTGTTTGAGTTTCTTATGTTCTAGGCATGGGATGCCTCCGTCCCAAACAAGTTGGGGTCGGCTATATGAATCCCCTGTGGGATCTATCTAAAACTTGCATTCTGTTCTTTTCTCTTTTATGTTCAAGTGAATGGTTGTCAAGAACTTACTTTTATCAGCATTTTCTGATCCAATTTTGGAATTACTTCGAAGATGCTGCCCGGAAACCTCTGTTTGGTTGTTTACAAGGCCAGATCACGTCGAGAGACAATTGACTCAATCAGAATGTTCTTGTATCATATTCTTAAGTTACAGTCTTTGACTATATTTCTTCTGAGTAGATCTTAGAAAAGAATAGATCTTTACCAAAACCATATCCTCATAGGCATCGAACCGAGTTCCCCAACAACAGCTTAGCTTAGTAGCTTAACTCTTTCTACTGGTGTGGCGCTGCTCGCCAAACATATAAAAGGATACAACAACAACATATTTAGTGTAATCCCACAGGTGGGGTCTGAGGAAGGTAGTGGGTGTAGGCCTTACCCTACCTTGTGAGGTAGAGAAGCTGTTTTTGGTAGACCCTCGGCTTAAGAAAAAAAATGTAAAAGGATGTTTGGTACAAATATTCTTCTTCCTCAGCCAAAAATGAAGCAAAGACTGGTAGCATTGTTGGTATTTCAAGAATGGTAGAATGAAAGGCCAGTGCTTGTGTTTTTGTTCTTCTAATATTAAGGCAGAAGACTTGCAAGAAGACTTCACCTTTGGTCTTCTTTGTTGTATATTTCTGTTACGGGGAAAAGTACTTCGAGATTTTTTAGGTTTTAAGTATTAAGAAGGGCAGCTGGTCCACCCTACACTTTATTTGGATGGTTGTTACATATCATTTCATAATATATCGTATTATATTATAGTGTGTTATATTGCGTACAACGTTTGGATAGATTGTATCGTTTCTCGTCGTTACATAATGCAATACATTAGCAATTTAAATACCTACTGGAAAAGTAGAGCACGGAGTAGAACTATTATAAAAAAGTTGGATGAAGGATAAGGCAATGATGTGATCACACCAAATTGCTTTAAAAGAGGTCTAGTTAGTGTGTCTTTTTGGATCGCCATGAGGCATGTTGTCATAGCTGAATTTTGTTATAACAAGTGTGCATCTTGCCATAAAAATAATAATCCATTGGTTAAAACAAAAACTAGTGACGTTGAACTATCAAAATAACACCATCTTGAATCTTCTATCCAATTTTGTAAAATCAGATAATAGAACATTATATTCTATTAATTTGATTTTGAATTTTCTTCTCATTTTATTTGTCCCTCCATAATCCATGTGACCATTTCTAGAGTCGGTGAATTCTTTTATTTATTATCTATACGTTATGTTTTCTGCATAACAGCTAAATGAGAATTAAACATCAAATGTCAGTATACATATATAACAACATCTCACTATAGCATCATGTTCAGACAAACGCTGTCACTATAGAGAGATTTAACTATAATCCGAACGGGACACATTACGTCTAGCGTAGTGAGTGATTGACAATCAAAACATGAAAAAAGTGAAGGGTGTACGCTAGGGAAGAGGGGGGGGGGGGGGGGGGGTTGATGTTTACATTGTTGCTTGAAATTTTAGCAAAATGATGTCATATTTAACCATTGAAATGAAAAGGGGTTGGTCTAATCATTAGGATTAAGGTTACTACTAATCACTACTAATACCAAATGAAAAGGAAGGGAGACAAAAAGCTAGGTAATCCTTTAAATTAGTTAAAGGAATTAATTAAGTATTAATGAGATGAATAAAGAAACAAGGCAGCAAGTGTGTGGGGGCTTTGAGAATGGTGTGATTGTCCTAATTACCTAAATATTACCAAAACCTATAAAGCTTTATCACACGAGTGGTGGTCACTTTTTAATTACTTGTGACTCCTAAGGTGTTATCATAATTAATCTAGTAATCAATCACACCTACTTTGTGTTTAGTGCCACCCACTTATTTTATTCTGTAGAACTAGAATCAACTCCCCCACCCCCAAACACCCCATTATGTGAAATTTGGTTTAGGGAGAATATGGCAAAGTTTATCTTATTCTTGATTTTATTTATTACTAATGTTATTTCTTTTACTTGAGTTATCTTTACTATTTTTGCCGTGAACAATGACTTTCTTGAGCCGAGAGTTTTGGAAACAGCCTCGACCCCAAAAAAGTAAAAATAAGGTATGCATACACCCACCCTCCTCAAATTTCACTTGCAAGATTATGGTAAGTATGTTGTTATTGTTATTGTTGGAGAATATGGCAAAGGTCCAAAATTGCCCTTCTATTATACATAGTATATCTTAGTGTAACGCTGCTTGTTAATAAATTGTTTTGTATTTGTTCTTTACCTTATTAGAGCTCCATCATGGACTAGGAAATTTTGAACCCTATCTAATGTTGACACAGGTGGATTTCGTGTCACAATACTTTGAGAAAAAAATAATCTAAAATTAGGTAGGTTGGCATTCACAATAAGTCGCTAATTGAAGGTTTAGACCAATAGCATTCATCATCACCATGCTAGCCTCTAATTGATAATTGACTTTAAAAAATGTTGACATAAGCTTGAAATGATGGTAAACTCAAACATACTCGAAATATTTTGAACACGTGAAATGCACCAAATCAAGATTTGGATTAGGTTCAAAGATCTCCAATCAACGCTATATAGCTCCACTAAAATCAAGGTAAACACAAGATGATTTGCTAACGTCAAGGATATCAATGTCTTCCAAAATAGAATAGTGGACAAGGCGAGGTGCCCTGGTGTATGTTATTTGCAGACGACGTAGTTTTGATTGAGGAGACCCGCGAAAGAGTGAATGACAAATTGGAGGTTTGGAGACAGACCCTGGAGTCTAAAGGGTTTAGGTTGAGCAGGACCAAAACGGAATATGTGGAGTGCAAGTTCAGTGAGGTGACATCTGTGACCGACGTGGAAGTGAGGCTTGACACGCATGTCATTCAAAAGAGAGATAACTTCAAGTACCTTGGGTCTATTATCCAAGGTAATGGGGAGATTGACGAGGATGTGACCCATCGTATTGGTGCAGGGTGGATGAAATGGCGGCTCGCATCCGGGGTCTTGTGTGATAAGAAGGTGCCTCTCAAACTGAAAGGCAAGTTCTACAGAGTAGTAGTTAAACCGGCTATGGTGTATGGGGCGGAGTGTTGACCGGTCAAGAACTCCCACGTTCAGAAGATGAAGGTGACTGAGATGAGGATGTTGCGCTGAATGTGTGGGTTTACTAGGAGAGATAGGATTAGGAATGTTGATATTCGAGAAAAAGTGAGAGTGTTTTCAGCGGAAGACAAAATGCGAGAAGTGAGGTTGCGATAGTTTGGGCATGTGACGAGGAGAGGCACAGAGGCCCCTGTGCAGCGGTATGAGAGGCTGGCTATGGATGAGTTTAAGAGAGGTCGTGGTAGACCGAAGAAATATTGGAGAGAGGTGATTAGGCGGGATTTGGTGCATTTGCAGCTTACCGAGGACATGATCTTAGATAGGAAGACGTGGATGACTCAGATTAGGGTAGAAGGTTAGTAGGTTGGTTGGCTACTTTGTAGGGAGGAGTGCGGTGTTTTGTTGCCTTTTTAGTAGTTGTAAGGCTACGCTTGTAGCTTTTGTTTCATCTGCGCCGGTTACTTGCTAGTGCATTGTGTAGTTAGATTATTATACTATTTTATTGTAGTATAGTTTTGTGATTATCTGTTATTTTGTTTATTGGTTTTATATCTTGGACTGTTTTGAGCCGAGGGTCTATCGAAAACAGCCTCTTTACTTCACCCTGGGGTGAAGGCATGGTCTGCGTACATTCTACCCTCCCCAGACCCCACTTTGTGGGATTATACTGGATATATTGTTGTTGTTGTTGTTGTTCCCGAAAGAAGTGAGCGTAAAGTAATAATTTGAAAATGTAGGGTATGTAAATTGAGTAATGCAAAATGTATGGGGATCCAAAAAGAATTTCACTAAAGGACGAGATTCTCCAATTATCGGAGCGTGTTCAACAAACAGAGGTGACACCACAAGTGCGTGCAACAAAACGCGAACACCACCGCCGGCGCGTGAAGAGAAAAGCTTTTGTCCGGTAGTTTGGCGGGAATTTTGTAAATAGGGAATATTCCTTTAAGATATTCGCGCCAATTTTTTTTTACTTCTAATTAATTAGATTTCTTATTTAGTTCTAATATTTTACATTTATATTTGGAATCTATTGATGATTATGGCTGGATTTCTTTTTTTATTTTTCACTTGGTGTTCGATATCTACATTGGGGTCTGATTAAATCTGAATTCTCGCTTGAAAATTTCATATTAGGAGGTAAAATGCACCTTAACAAACGTGACTATGTAGTTAGGAGGATTCGAACTCGATACCTCTGGTTAAGAATAAAGAATTACTTACCACTCTACCGCATTATAGTTGGATTTCATCTTATCTTGCTCTAGAATTTAGAGTAAACGTTAATTAGTTTTATTTTATTTATACTGATTCATCATTCAAGATTTAAGAATGTTTGTTTAAAAATTTATTTGATTAACGAAAAAGAAAATTGTAGAGAATTTGAGAAGCTTGAGTTTGAGTTAAAAGTTGAAAACCTGACATAATAGTTTCCCAAGAAGACTATATGCTGAAATATAGTTCACACGAAATATGAAATTCTAAATTGTCGAGTTTAAACTATTATATAATATGAAGTTAAATTTCGCTGCAAGAATTTTGAGACAAATAACAAGTTACGTATGTTTTTTGGTTAAAATATTGGAATTGATAATAAGTCGTTGAAGAGTCAATTCAATATTGGTAAATTAGATTAGTTTGATTTGAAGCGTCAATTCAAGAATGTATATCGTCAAAACTTAAATGTAAGTTTCATATGGTGGTGGTTAGATCAATTATATATGTTATATGAGTGATGTTAGCCAGTCAAAAACTCTTTTAGTTAGAAGATGAAAGTTGCAAAGATAAAAATGTTGAGGTGAATATATGAGCATATAAGGAGAGATTAGATTAGAAATGAGGATATTTGGGACAAGGTAGGAGTGACCTCTCTGGTGGACAAGATGAGGGAAGCGAGATTGAGGTGGTTTGAGCATGTGAAGAGGAGAAATGTAGATGCCCCCAGTAAGGAGGTGTGAGAGGTTGGCAATAGCGGGCGCCAGGAGAGGTAGAGGCAGATCGAAGAAGTATTTGGGGAGGTGATTAGGAAGTACATGACACATCTTGAGCTTACCGATGACATGACTTTAGATAGGAGGGTTTGGAGTGAGAATTAGGATAGAAGCTTAGTCGGCAGTTGAGAGTTCTCTCACTTTCCTGTGGGATAAGCATGGTGATCGTACTTGTACCCTACTTTTTTACCAGTAATATTAGTAATATTCTCATAATTTCATGTTCTTCAATTTTGATTATAACTTGTGTTTGTTTGTGCTTCGGTTATTACCTTATCTCATATTATTTCATTGTTATTACTACTTTCATTTATGTATTTCCCTTTTCATCAAACTGCTTTGAAATATTTTTTGAAGTTAAAGGTCTATTAGAAACAACCTATCTATCTTTACAAGATAGGGGTAAGATCTGCGTACACTCTACGTACTCTTCCCAAACTTCACTTGTGGGCAGAGGCGTATCCAGGATTTCAAAAAGATGAGTGCACTATTACGAAAAAGGTAGATCTAAGATATAAATTTGATTGATTTGACTTTTAGGTTCTTATCATTGAATCCGTTAAACTTTTAAAATTATAGGTCCAAAACTTCACTTAAAGATAAATTTATAACCTCGCTTAAAGAGGTGCACCCAACCATCATAGCATTATATGATACTTTGAGCGTGGGTTCACACATCTATATATATTTAAGTATTTTATAAAAAATATTATAATCTAGGGAGGGGAGCATGGGTTCACGTAAATCCTCTCTAGATATGCCTTTGCTTGTGGGATTACACTAAATATGTTGTTGATTTGTAAAGTCAATCCATGTGACATAACAAGAGAATTAGGACATATTGGAGAAACTTTAATACTTCATCAATTTCAATTTGTTTGTCTTATTTTTCTTTTTATTTCGTCTCAAAACGAATATCTCTTTTCTTTTTTGATAATTTTTTAGTTTCATCTTTTTACATGGTATATTTAAAATCGTAAAATTAAAGGATATTTTGATACATTCTATATATTTTTAGTTTAAAATCATAAGATATAATTTTTTTGTTCTTAAATTTAGTGTCAAGTTAAAATGAGATAAACAAATTTAAAGATGAAATATAAGTTAGGTAACTCTTATATATCAATCAACAAATTGAAATGGAGGAAGTAGAAGTTACATAATTCTTATACATCAATCAATCAAGCATACCAATATTTCATGAAAAAGTTGACAGCCAAACATTCTGCTTATTGATTTGTTAAGGAAACACATATATCTAAGTTAGAATCATGAAACAAATTTGGTGTTTCACCAACTTTCAAATAAATTAAGTACTGTTCAAGGGAAAATTCTTTTGGAAGATGAACATTTATTTTTATGCAATTCTTTTTTAAAATTTCAATAGTTTAATTTGTGAAATGATATTGAATTTGTTGTTGTTGTTGTTGGTTTATAGGAGAAATCATCATTTTAGTTAGTAAAATTTGTAAAAATAAATAAATAAATAAAAAAGGCTAGACTAACAAAATAAATATCGAGTACAAAAATATAAATTGCTCAAAGGAAAGGAAAAATTACAAGATCATGTCCTCCGTAATTCAAAAATACAAATTGCGCAAAATTAAAGAGTATTTTGATACATTTTATATATTGCATTTTATAGTTATTGCCTTGGTATTGTTATTTTCTTTCTGAAGCTATTGGTTTGGTGGGCTTCTACCCATCAATGTGAGTTGTGAACTGCGAACTAATCTTGTTTTTCTTTTCGAGAGATTGATACTGTGCTACTGTATTCAAGTTTGCTACTTAACCATAAAGAAAATAAATTTATTTTAGTAATAACGTATTTGAATTTACTTTTGCTTGTAATTCATGCATGAAGACAGTGTATATATGAACAAATAAAAATAAGAGATAAAAAAATAAAAAATTACAGGAACATTTTCTTATCGGTTAAATCAAAATCGAACTGTTAAAAATCAAAAATCGATTAATCGAAAATCAATAACAGATATGTTATTGGTTTGATTATTGATTTAGCATGTTTACAAATCGAAAACTAATAAATCAAACCAATAATACACAAAATCGGAACGAATCAACCAATAAACAACCCTACTGAAACAGACTGATGAATGACAGAAAAATCTTAAACATTGATAAATATGGAGAATGACTTGTGGAGCAAGCATAATGTATAACAATAAGGGACCATTTCTGCTTTATTTGATCAAAGCCATTTATAGCCTTCTTTCATACTCTTTGTTTCTTCAAAAGTTTGGACACTTCTATTTAATGACTTAACAGTGACACATATGCAAATATTTCCTTCTTGTTATAATATTATTTGGATAGTATTTATTTGTATATATTTGTCAAAATATATATGTGTAGAAACATTGGATTCTGATGTAGTTCATTAATATGATTAGCATTCAAAAGAAATCTTTTATATTTTCACTTTGGCCACTCAAATATTGTTAAGAAGCACTTGGTGTAAATTTTGTTTTAGTTAAGGGTCAAAAACACATTTAAACTATCTTAGTTTTTTAAGTCTCATATCTAAATTATTGAGAGTGTGAGATTCCTACCTGAACTATCACCCATTGATTAGCGTAACACATAAACATGTACAAGTAGACACTTAAACTATTTGGTTATACATTATAGTCAATCATGTCACTCCAACTTGAAACTCAACTTAATATTTTGATATTATCGTCATAAAGAAGAGCTTTTGAATCCCATAAAAATTAAACCAGCTTACAATATTAGAAAGGTTAGTCTATTTTAACATTTAATTTTAATAACTTCATTTTAGCATATACTAATTAATAGGAAGAGAGGGTGGTGAAAAAAAAATAAGTGCGCATAATACATAAACATGTCTTTTAACTTGTCATCAGTTGATATTTATGTTCTTCAATTTTGGGTGAGCACAAGTAGATACTTAAGCTGTCATAAAATTGAACAAGTAAACACACGCGTTCTACATGGCAAATCGCGTGAGATACACGCATCCTACATGTCAAATCACATGAGATTTGTCATGTAGAACGCATGTCTCTACTTGTTTAACTTTATGATATTTTAAGTATTTACTTGTATACATTCAAAGTTGAAGAAAAATAAATATCACGTGAGATTAAATTGAAAAACATGTTTTTATATATATATATTTTCTCACTATATATAATAGGTTGGCAGGAAGATTTCAAGCAGGCAACTCTTGGACAACGTGCCTGCTTGAAGGGTTTCGCTTCAAAAAAGTTAATATTTTCTCCGTTTTAATTTATTTGTCTTACTTTTTATTTTAATATGTTATATATTTGATCAAAATATTATGTTATATATTTGATAATTACGTAAAAGATATTATAACTCACAATATAAATTTTTTATTAACTCTCGAAATTGTATTAGTGCCACATGAAGGGATAAAAATGACATAAAAGTATTATAAATCACAACAATTAAAAAAACGTATAATATATTTAGTGAATTGAAAAATTCTATCTATGTAACATATATTAGCTCGTGCTGGCACAGAAATTTGTGTATATTCTTATATGAATTTCATTGATCTACATAAAATAATGTATGCATATATAAAAAATTAATTGATCTAAATAAAATAATAATATATGTATATTTAAATTAAGCATATCTTATAATTTTTTAGTATTAATATTGAGTCTGTGCGTAGCACGGAATTTGGTATCTAGTATATATATAAAGAACTTTGGGGGGTGAAAAATGCATATATTGTTTCTTACGTAAGGGAAAGGCGCGTGGATACGCCGTATAGTTGCGTGTGGAAATGAAATAAATTTTTTCTGTAAAAATAATAGTATTAAAAATGAATTTCCACGTGGCAAGTGAAAGAAGGAATCCAATGTTCCACTGTTTTGCGAGTCTTTAAATGTCGGCTACAACTCATATCGTCTCACGAGTTATTGAAGATAATATATATATTTTTTTTATAGATATGAAGATTCCATAATTTATGAAAATTGTTAAAAGAATAAAAATTAGCTACAATCTTATGTTCATAAGAAACCTGTTAGAAATATCGGTGTCATATTAATAAATTATATATTTTATTTTTTTATAAATAAATAGTTATAATAATATATTATTATAAATTTTTAAATATATATAATTTTATGAAAAGTTACCGATCTAAAAAATTAATATAGTAGAAATTTATTATTCTTTAATATAATTATTTTATATGGTACAAATAATCTATTCACGTCAATCACGAATTTTTTTTTAATTTAAAATGATAATTTTTTTTTTATAAAATATTAATTTATGAGTTAAGTTTTACGTTTTAAAAAAATTAAAATCACAATTTGGATTTTAAAATTTTACTTTTGGAGAATTTGAGATTTAAAATTAAAGATGAAATTTTATGCAAAGTTTATAAGCAAATATTGATTTTAAGTCAAAACATGAAATTGGGGTCCCAAATCTTATGATCAAATACCTACTAAGATATGAGTATGAATAAATTTATATATGTTTTTTATTATTATTGTAATTTAAAATTTTATTTTCTACCATTAAGGACGACTTGAATTTTTTTAGAAAGAGCATAAAGTTGATAAGTTATGGATTAGGTGGATCCACACATACTACATGAAGGGGCAAACATTGAGTACAATGCAGATACCTCAGCAAACTTGTTGGATGCTCAGAAAGATCATGAAAGCAAGATCAAACATGCCACACAATTTAAAATTGAGACCTACCAAAAGCCTGATCAAACAACTTTATAATCATCTGCTGGAGGAGAGACCTAGAGTGTTTTGGAAAAGTCTACTCTATATGAACTCTGCCAGGCCTAAAGCAAGGTTCACTACATGGCTACAATTGCAAGGGAGACTCCTTACAAAAGATAGACTGCTAAAGTGGAGAATGAAGGTGGATCCTAAATGTCAATTATGCCAACATCAACTATAATCAAGGGAACATTTGTTTGTATTATGTCCATATACTTGATGCATATGAATTGGAGTACTCCGGTGAATGCAAAGACAGTCTTACCAAGCTCAAAACTGGGAGCAACATTTCAACTGGACAGTCTTACATGCCAAAGAAAAAATAGTGCAGGCCCAATTATTCAAACACATATATACAGAACTCTGTTATGGGGTGTGGATTGAGAGAAACATGCGAATCTTTGAGAAGAAAATCAAACCCTCAGAAGCTATTGCTAGGGAGATTATCTATGTGACTTGTGTTAGAGCTTCTCCTAAGATTCAGAATGTAATTCTTGAGTTTGTACTCTAGGAGTAGTTTTGATGAGCTCTATTTATGTCTACTTTGAGTGACGTAATGGATTAGCAAGGATGTGTCAATCTTCCTATCGTTTTGCAAAGCTCATTTTGGTGATTAATGAAATGCTAGTTACCAAAAAAAAAAAATTATAAAACATAATAAATAACAATTCAAAATATTTTAAAAACATGTAAAAAAGGATATGATAAAAGAAAGATTTATTTAAATTTATTTAAATCTCAAAATCTAAAATATGTCACGTCAATTGGGATGGAGAAGAGTATTATTTAAAGAAATGTTCAAAATTTGAAAAGAAATAAAGTGATAAACTCAATATGTGGCACAATTTAATTTTTGAGAGTCAATTCTTTTAATTTTAATCATAAATTTGAATATAAAATTTTAAAATAAAATTATATATTTAATAATTACGTAAAAATCATAATAAATAACAAGCCACAATATTTTAAAAACATGTAAAAATGATATGATCAAAGAAAAACTTATTTAGATTTATTCGAATCTCGAAATCGAAAAATGTGCCACGTCAATTGAGATAGAAAGAGTATTATTTATTTATTTTAAAGAAATGTCTATAAATTGAATAAGGAAGAGGTGATAAACTCAACATGTGGCAGTTAAAGTCAAATTTTTAAATTTTAATCGTAAATTTAAATATGAAAATTTATATCTTTAAAAATTACGTAAAAATATATTATAAATTATGATAAATAACAAGCTAAAATATTTTAAAAGCATATCAAAAAGGATATGATCAAAGAAAGACTTATTTAGATTTATTCGAATCTCTCGAAATCTAAAATGTGCTACGTCAATTGAGACGTAAGGAGTATTATTTATGTATTTTAAAAAAATGTCCAAAAAGTGAATAAGGACTGAGGTGATAAACTCAATATATGACACCGTTTTATTTTTCGAGAGTCAAATCTTTAATTTTAATCATAAATTCGGATATGAAATTTTTAAAATAAAATTTATATATTTAAAAATTACATAATATAAATTATAATGAATAACAAGCCAAAATATTTTAAAAGCTTATCAAAAAAGATATGATTAAAAAAAGACTTATTTAGATTTATTCGCATCTCAAAATCTAAAAATGTGTCACGTCAATTGAAACAGAAAGGAAAATTATTTATTTATATTTTAAAGAAATGTCTAAAAATTGAATAAGGAAAATGAGGTGATAAACTCAATATATCATGAGATAATTAAAAGAAGGAAAAAAAAAGTACACATAAAACTTAAAAAGTCCCCCCAAACCCTCCCCTGTTTTCCCCTGCTCCTAAAAAGTTCACTACTATATATTCTTCTCTCCCCCCTTTTTTCCTCTCATTTTCTCTTTCTCTTAACAACCCCCCCCCCCCCAAACCCCCAACCCCATCCCCTAACCAACAACTGATTCCTCTCTTTTTTTTTTTTTTTTTTTTCAAGAACCTCCATGAACAGAGCTTAAGCAAAAGAAGGAGAAAAAAAAAGTGTTTATTGTTTCTGATAAATGGGGAAGTACATAAGGAAGTCAAAAACAGCAGGGGAAGTATCATCTCCACTTGGTGTTCTTACAAGAGCTAAAGCTTTAGCTCTTAAATTGAATGGTGTAGCAACGGCGGCGGCGGAGGAGGAGATGGTGGTGTCACCGGATACCGGTAACGGCGGTGATGGTGGGTCCTACCTAGAGCTTCGGAGTAGAAAGCTAGTCAAACCCTTTACGGTTCTTGAAGGGAGAAGACAGAAAAATGGTGTTTCCAAAAATCCCAATTTGCTAAACCCTAACCCTAAGGGCAAAAAGGAGTGTTTGGGTGCTAAGGAAATGGAGGAAAATCAGAAGGAAAATGACAACAGCTGCTGTGGTGTTGAAGATTCATTTGGAGAGAACTTTTTGGAATTTGAAGGTAGAAAAAGGTGGGTTTTTCTTTTTTCCTTTTTATCAAAAAATCTTATGTTTTGTTTGGTTGTTAAGAAATTTTGATTTAGGGGTTTACTAGTTTGCATGTTCATGTATCTTAAGTCTTTACTCTGTAAAGATTGGAGCTTTGTGCTTTATGTGGAGTTATTGAGCAAGACTTGAGCTTTTTTACTGTTTCTGTTCTGTGTTTTTGCTTGACATTACTCTATCCTGACTAATTTTTAGTTTTGTATTGCTAAAATAGGTTTAAAAATTAGTACTTTGAATCTATCTTGTTTATAGATTTATTGATTTTTGGTGTTTGGGTTTTGAAAAGTCCAGTTTTTTCTTGATTAGAAGGCTCTATCTTTCTTCTTTAGAGTGGAATTTTTTTCTTCTCTGGCTGATTTTGTAAATTTTTCTTTTAGCTCCTCTTTTTATATTATTTATTATTTTAATGTTTTTTAAAAAGAATTTGGATAAGGGTGTTGTTTATTGATTCATTATTTGTGTGTGGATTTTTCTTTGTTTCTCTTTTTTGTTGATTTTGATTGAAAGAAGAAAATGCAGACAAATGGAAATTTGTGTTCTTGATATTGGTTCAAGTTTAAGGTTTGCTTCTTAATTCTTGGATTTGGTGCCTGCTTTTCTTGTAGAAGTCACTTTCCACACGGCTTTTTATTCCTCATTCCTTCTCTTTAAAGTTCCTTTTTTTTGGAGTGTGGACATTTGGTGCATATATATGAAAAGTAGATTCATGATACTGAATAATAAATTTTATTGAGAAAGTATAGGGGCCTTACTAAGGTCCCCCCACCCAATCAACCAAAAAAAGAAAAACTTTAACAAGCAAAGTCTGCTATACTGGTTTATCCCTTTTAAGAGGGGTGCTTGATGTGCTGCATTTGGCTACTGAATCACCATTAGCTGGTGGAATAAGAACTTTATGGCTGTTTTCTTGAGATTGGCTCATTGATGGGAATTTCTATAAACTATTAGATTAATAGACCATGTAACTGGTAAAAGAAGCATTGGCGTAACTGGTAAAGTTGTTGTCATGGGACTATGAGGTCACGGGTTCGTGCTGTGGAAACAACCTCTTGCAGAAATGCAGGGTAAGGCCCTTTCCCGGACTCGGCGCATAGCAAGAGCTTAGTGCACCATGCTGCCCTTTCTTAGAAAATTAGATTAATAATTGAATCAGCAGAAACTTTGATGTGGTCATATGGTTCCAACTGAATTTATTACCTTGTTGACCCATAATGTATTGCTGATCATTATTTGAAGAAGTAAATGTCATCTTAGTTGTGGTAGAAGTAAGGTAGTTGTATGAAATATTGCTTATACTTCTAGATTCATGCGAGGAGGACCATTTTTGATTGATGCACACTTTTGAGTTCTCTATTCCCTGTTTAGCTTGCACATTTTGGCACCATACTCACCTAACACCACATCCTTGGTTGCATTTGATAAGTGGCTGATTTTGTTCCAATGCGGGAACGAATATGAATTGCAACACTTTTTTTTGGGTCTTTGATTTGGTGAGTGAAGTAAAGCTAACTGGATGGACTTTTTTCTTGATGATTCTGCCTAACATAAGAAAAGAACAATAAAAACGACGATGGCTGTACTACCTCTTTAGATTTGCCGTCCCATAGTACATTTATAGTTGTTGAAATTTTCGTGGTGAAAAAAAGTTGTTTTGTCTGCAACGGTATGATGCATGCATATTAGAGCCTTTCTGCCTTAAATTTGCAAAGTTGCAATGATTGTAGAGAGAGCCATTTACCTTTGAAAATGAACGTGGGGTCGGTCCCTCTATGATTGAAGTAATAGATGGATAAAGACAATAAGGGCAAGAAAGCTTTTTGACAGCCACTAAATGATTTGCCTTTGTTCAGTTACCTCTGGATCTTTTTGCTGCCATGAGCTATATGTATAGCCTTTGCAATTTTGAATTTACCTTATTCTGTTTTCTTACTATTGATCTGCAAAGATTTAGATCTTGAAACTTTAAAAACATTTGAAAATAGCACTATAGAGTTTTCTTTGCTCTTTCTTACAGGACCACCAGGGAGAGCACACCTTGCAGTTTGATAAGGGATTCGGACAACATTCCGACCCCAGGTTCCAGTACGAGGCGTATTAATGCAAGTGAGGCCAACAGCAGAGTACCGAACTCGAGGCAAGCCAATATCCCAACAGCTCGTGAAATGGATGAGTTTTTTACCCGTGCAGAAGAGCAACAGCAGAGAAAATTCACTGAGAAGTACGAATTTACATGTCACACATCTTGTACAAATTACACCAGCCATTGCACTCTCATGTCTAATTGTGATGACCTTGTTTTGGAACCCATTTGCAGGTACAACTTTGATCCAGTGAATGACAAGCCCCTTCCCGGACGTTACGAATGGGTGAAAGTAGATTGTTAAGAGGGGTACAACATTCCATCGGCCTTGTCCTGCTGTTTCTTGTTTCGTCTTTAGGCTTTAGATAAAGATAGGAAAATAGCATGTAAGTTTTAGTTCTACAATGATGGTGGATGGGCGAAATTTCGATTTCCCCCTCACTCTCTGACTTGTAAAGAAACTAGGGAAGGTAAAGTGTTTAGAAGGTAGACTAATGATCTGTAACATAACAGAGCTTGTGACATTAAACAACAAATACAAGGAGAGACATCCTTTGACTAACAGATCATGTTGTGGTAGGCTTAGTAGTAGTAGTAGTGGTGGTGGTGGTGGTGGTACAGAAGGGGTAGGTAGTCTGCTAATCTTTGTTTTCAGTAGAGTCTATTTTGTTCATAAATTGTACTGATGGGAACTTATTCTGAATAAATTGACCCTCAAAGTTTTTCCCCCCTTCACTATTGTTTCCCCCCCACTCTCTCTCATCATCTTTCTCTATCATGTTCTGCTTAAATGTATGGTTGGATTTTGGCATGTTCCTCTAACACACTGTTCATCAAGCACAAGTTGTTGCTGCCTTTTCACTGTAGAGGATGAGGTCCTGCCATTTTTTTTAGCTTCTTGTGAAAATGGTTGAGGCAATGTTTCAGTATACTATTGGATTAGGGGGTGTATTGTGGGGTTGCTTTGGTTAGTGGGCAATGTATTCAAAAGATTCTCTTTTTGTGCCTCTTTTTTCTAGAGGAAAATACAATCATCATGTCTTTATTTTTGTACTTATTATATATGTCTGAACAAAATTTGTTATGATTGGTTTGCAAAATTTTGTTCAGATTCGGAAATGTTGAGAAGAGGGAGGATTTTAGCAGTGTGGGTTGGGGGGGGGGGGGTGGTGGTGTTGTTGAGGAGAAGAGGATAATCTAGTGAAAATGAAAAAATAAGTTTAAAAAAATTAACTTAAATAGTCGTTCACCCAAATTGCTTAAACTAAAAATATGTAGGCGGATGCATAATCTATGTATATCGAGTAGGAAAATTTAATCAGAGTAGTTAGACGACTATTTGAGTAAAGATCCAAAATTTCATTCTACTTTTACAACAACAACAATATACCCAGAATAATATCACAAATGAGGTTTGGGGAAGATATAGTGTACATAGACTTTATCCCAATCTTATCAGGTAGAGTGTTTTCGAAAAAAAAAATAGCTTGGTGCATTAAGCTTTTGCTATGCGCAGAGTTCAGAAAAGGATCGAACTACAATGATCAATTGTACACAGTATTTTCCTATGGCTCGAACCCATTCGTTCTATTTGTGCTTTCACAAATATATGTCAAGTTGGATTTAGATTGATTTTTTTTTCTTCTGATCCTTAGTTTGGTATTTGATCCAAGAATTGAAAGTTGTTAAGACTTCAAAATTGGTTTGTTAATATGTTAGTTTGATTTCTTGTCCCTATTTGATATGTTGATTGTTGGCATTTTGTTACTTAACTCTCGGACTTATCCATTTTCACCTAGTTTTTTTTTTTTTTTAAATTTATTTATTTAAAGGTGATAGTTTGGTGTATAAAATATTTTTGGTTAATGCTAGATTGGGGAAAAGATTATATGCTCTAAAGGGGTATATATGGAGTAAGATAGTAGGGGTCGACATGGTACGGTATTGAAAAATTCAGTAATACTTATTATTATTATTATACTAAATTAATTTGGTATGATTTAGTATTTTAAGTACGATTTTGATATTTTGCGATTTAGTAAATCGATCATCATAGTTTGTTTGACTTCGAGCTAACAACAATAACATACCCAATATAATTCTACAATATGCACAAATTTTACCGCAACCTTAAGAGGAAGAGAGGTTATTTTCGATACACCATATGAAAAGACTAGCAGCGACAAGTCGACTTCGACTTACATATAATCATATAATAGAAAATTATGACTTTGACTTTTCAAGAAACGACTTAATTATATCATACTAACACCTTAAACATGTAAAAATATATCAATATTCAAAAGAAAGTATAAACAATTTCTTTGGTTAATCTATTACAGAGAGCATTTCAATTAAGATAGAGAAGTTAAAGTTTCAACATTTAAGCAATTAGTTTGTACTAATACTAGTGTATGAATTTATTAGTATTATAGTAATATATATGAATTGTAAATGTAATTATATATTATGGTACAATTTTTTTTTTTTATAAATCTCAAATATCATACTAAATACATTTTTTTTGATTAAAAAAAGACATACTAAACATCATAATATCGAAATAACAACATCAAAACATTTAATTTTAATATGATAATTTGATATATGCCGTACTAAGTCCACCTCTAATAGATAATACATTTTGATGTAATCATCAATGGTTGAAAAGATTAAATTAAAAAAAAATTATTTTTTCTTCAATATTCTTTCTTTTTGAGCTATTTTTTGGAAAGAGAATCTTTTTACCACAAAGTCTTCAATGGCTTTTCCTTCCACTTGCTTGCTTATCCATGCAAAAAATCCAAAAAGAAAAAAAAAAGTTACAAGAAAAATAGCTTTTGATACTTTCATTTTCTCTTTTGTTCATTTTCTTTTTGTACTCCTCATTTTGTTAAAGTTAAATAGAGAAGAAAAACATTAATTCCATCATCTTGGAAATGCTATGTGGTCATGAAGTTTGTTACTTCTTTGATGCTACTGGTATTACTCCCTCTCGACTATTTTACTTATCGTCCTTTGTTAAAAATAGATGATTTAAAATAATTACTTATTATTTAAAAAAATTAAAATTTAATAAGTTATTAGTTTTCACTTTTACTTTTACTCAAAAAATATGAAGAGAGATTATTGATATAATAAAATAAGAGAGTTAATTAAGGGATGTGTAAAAAAAATATGACAAGTAAAATGAATCGGAGAGAGTATTCCTTCTAGTTCATATGAAGTGAATTATTGGGATATGACACAACGTACCCCTTAAAAAAATATTTAAGGATATAAATATTCAAAGGCCACTTCCATTATTACTCTTTTGATTATTCTCAAATTATTTTTCTAAAAAGTATAAAGTAGTTACAAACCTCATTAAAATGAAGGGTAAATAAGGAAAAAGGTCTTCACAATTCTGTTGAACTTTGAATAAATTCATTTATTTTGAATTATGAAAAGTTCTCAATAATTCGTTTAATGTGGACTAGAGGGAGTACTTTTTTAAGAGGCGTGTGCGGAAAAAACATGACAAATAAAATGAATCAGAGAGAGTATTTATTATGTAGAATTTAGGAAAAAGCAATTCCCAATAATCTCTTATTAGCATTCACACATTAGACATAATAGTCTACTCTGATTTCCTTAAGTGGGAGTTTTGATTAATTAACTTGCTGACCAATTGTTCAATCTTGTTTGAAAATATTGCCTCCCCACATTAATAACTTTGCTTTTGAATTTTGACTGCTTTAATTTCATTTTATATTTGACCATTAAATTTTGATGTTATCTACATCTTTCAACATGTGTGTGTATCTTGTCTTTTTTCAAAAAAAAATTTAAAACATTTTTTTGGTGTATTGTCCATTTTGTGACAAGTAATAACCTATACAATTCTCAACTATTTTGCCAAGATAGAACAATGAAATAAATTTTTTTCTTTATTAGAGCTTCAACACCAATAGAATAAATTAATTACGTACTAATAACCATCTTCCCTAATTGTCGACCTCCATGCTCTCCTATCTAAGATTACGTCCTCAGTGAACTGAAGATGTGTCTTGTCTCGTCTAATCACCTCTTTAATTCTTTCTCGATCTACCTCTACCTCTCCTCAAACCTATCATTGTCAACCCTCGCACCTCCTCATTGGGACGTTTGTGCTCCTCTTTTTCACATGCCTGAAACATATTATCCTCGCTTCTCGCATATTGTCCTCCACGAAAGCTACATCACCGTCCCTGTATATCTTCGTTCTTATCTTGTCTCTCCTAATATATACATACATCCATCTAAATATTTTCATTGCTACCTTCATCGATCTTCTGAATATACGAATTTTTGATTGATCAACACTCTACCTCGTACAACATAAATTTCCAGAATACTTCACACCAGTAAAATTTGCCATGACATTTTTAAAAAAATGGTTTGAGGGTAATTCTCAAAGCATTACATAAAAAAGAAAAAAAGAAGTTAACAAAATGGTGTAATTAATTTTCAAACTATTGAATAGAACAAAAATGGGAGGCAGGTAGACCCACAATGTTGAGGTTTGTGCTTTATCTTGTAGCTGAGTGAAAATTACTATGCTCAGATTGTGTCTCCTTTTCTCACCATCCCACAAACACAAAATATATAACTTTACTTATAAGTGATGGACAAAGGAAATTCATTTGTATCGTAAAAAAATTTAACGATCGATGACTCAAATCGTGATGGTTGTTGATCCGGTTTCATTAAAACAAACGTAAATCTCCTAATTGAACTTGAATTTTTGGTAAAATACTACATTATTAAACCATAATCTATTAAATTCACTACATATATATAGTGGCGGAGCCAGGATTTTCACTAAAGGGGTTCAAAATCGAAAGAAATAAACACACGAACTAGCCGAAGGGGGTTCAACATCTATTATATATACATAAAAAATAATTTTAACCATGTAAAAATAGTATAATTTTCCACCGAAGGGGATTCGGATGAACCCCTGGACATAAGCTAGCTCCGCCCCTGCATATATACGCTTTGACCATCAACGAGTTGTTAGGGTTTGCCCTGAATTTCCTACTTTAATTGAATTATACCATAACTGTGTTTTACCTTGAAAAGGTTTTCTTGGTGGAAAAGGTTTCCTTGTAGGAAAATAACTCTTCCATAATTGGTTAACCGTTTCTTGGAAGAGAAGTTTGGACTTCTATAAATTGAAGATCCCTCTTCTCAAATCAAAACACAAAAGCATCCACAATGTAGTCATCAAAAGAGTCTTGTTTAGGGGGAGATTTTCTCTCAGTAGTTTTTATGCCTTTTAATATTAATTTTTCATATGTAGGCCAATTGGCCAAATCATATCGAATAATATGCTTTTTAGTATAGTTTTATGTGTCGTCTAATTTATCGCCTTGATGGTTTGCAAATATTAGCTTCCGCATGACGCCCTCTCGATTACGATCCCAACAAGTGGTATCAGAGCCGGACGATCCAATGGGTTCAACAATCCAACGATTCAATGGTTCAATGAGCCGATGGTTGAACGAGGTTGAAGACAGGTTTAAGGCGGTTTCAAATCAACTTGCAACCAATTTGATGATAATGAAGATTTTTGTCCAGATACTACATGTGGAGAAGGAGTATCAAGATTCAACCATATTTTCAACATACTTGCTGCTGCATCTTTAAAAATAAAAATAAAATATTTTTAAACCATTTTTAACCACAATATTTTAAATCTTATTTTTAACCATGGCAAGCAGCAGTGATGAAGATGATGTGAAGAAGAAGAAGATGAAGATTAAATTGCCAGAAAATTCAGGCCAAGGGGAGATTTGTTAGGGTTTGCCCTGAATTTCCTACTTTAATTGAATTATACCATAACTGTGTTTTACCTTGAAAAGGTTTTCTTGGTGGAAAAGGTTTCCTTGTAGGAAAATAACTCTTCCATAATTGGTTAACCGTTTCTTGGAGGAGAAGTTTGGACTTCTATAAATTGAAGATCCCTCTTCTCAAATCAAAACACAAAAGCATCCACAATGTAGTCATCAAAAGAGTCTTGTTTAGGGGGAGATTTTCTCTCAGTAGTTTTTATGCCTTTTAATATTAGTTTTTCATATGTAGGCCAATTGGCCAAATCATATCGAATAATATGCTTTTTAGTATAGTTTTATGTGTCGTCTAATTTATCGCCTTGATGGTTTGCAATTATAAGCTTCCGCATGACGCCCTCTCGATTTCGATCCCAACACGAGTGTGGTGCAATAATTAAAGTTCCTCCGTCCTTAATAATTTGATGTCTCGGGTTCAATTCTGGGAATGAAATTCTCTCTTTGGTACGAAGCGCTAAGACCCCGCCTTCCCCTCTCATGCACCCAAGAATGTGTCCTCTAATGGTCATTGAGAAACATGGCAACACAAGATGATTTCTTTCTATTTATCAAAACCTTAGTGAATAGAATTACTCGGTGCATGTGTGTTGATCAGAGACAATAGGTATATCCTATAAAATTAGTCGAGATATATGAAAACTAGCTCGAATACCACAATACACGAATCCAGATTAACCGAGCCAATGAATTCTAAACACCGGATGGTTAAACTATAGAAAACAAAAACGAAATTACATATATATAGCAAGACACGTGGTAATTTAAAGCACAAATTACATGTGCTTTGTTAGATATATAGCTGCCATTAATGTGTACAGTTTGGTGTGGTCCTATATATATATATGCCAATATCCAACTGACCAAATTTCCCTTTTCAATACGTATCTCCCAAAAATGCCTTGGGCCAATTTGATACCAAATGTTTTTGGTACCCTCATGAGTTATGATAGATTGTGATAAAGATGATACCTAATTTGGACATTGATATATATATTTTTTATAATGATGATGTGGACATGTGTATTTGATCGAGGTTTTTAAAGGGAAAAACGTAAAAAAAATGATAAATGAAGCACACACTTCTTTGAAGTAAAATGCATAATTTATGTAATTAAGAAACATTATTTGAATTTAGTGTTGTAATAATCAAATTAAAACAAAAATAACTAATTCAAAAAGGCATAATACATAAGTATGCCCTTTAACTTGGTCTCAGCTAGGGGTGTGCATTATTCGGATTAAACCGAAAAATCAAACTGAATTTTAATTTGGATTGATTTTTTTAGATTTTTGGTTTGGTTTCGGATTAAGAATTTACTTTTTTGGTTTTTTGGTTTGGTTTCGGATTTAAAAAATAAAAATCAAAAAATCGATATATATATATATATATATATATACTCTAATAAAAAACTAAAAAAGCAATTATGATTTAGTTTATATTTTATGTTTGGACATCTATTGATATACTTTTTAGGTATTATATTTTAATATTTTATTCGTGACTTATATTAGAAAGAATATTCAATTCATTCAATATTATTACTTCTCCTTGTATATAATTTTTATTTTTTTCAATATTGAAATATAACTTTGATTATGTTATTAATTATTAACATAACCGAATAGCCGAACCAAAAAAAAAATCGAATAGAGAAAAACCGAACCAAACCAAATTTATTTTGGCTCGGATTGAGTTGCACTTTTACAAAATCAAAAACCAAAAAATCAAAACCGAATAATACAAACCAAACCGAAAAATCGAATGCACACCGCTAGTCTCAGCTGACATCTATGCCCTCCAACTTTGGATGTCCGCAAGTAGGCACTTAAACTTGTATAAAATTGAACAAGTAGACACATGCGTCCTACGTGGCATAATATACATAAGACGCCATGCAGGATGGATGTGAATTGCCACGTAGAACGTCATGTAACACTTTTGTGTTGCGGATACCTCACCAAAAAATAAAACAAAGGTCGAATAAGAATCATTGATTATATTCAATAAACCGATAAAAATCAACTTTTGTGGTTGATTTGATTTATAAAATTAAAATTGACATAATTGATTTGATTTGATAAATGAGAAAATTGAATCGAATTGACCTATGTACACCCCCTACTTTTATAGATTAATTTTGACTTTCCGATACGTAATGAATCTTTATCACAATTTCTAACTGGGCTGGACCTTGGGCCTGCCCATCACATCACAAAACATAGGCCTTGAAATGGTTCCTGATAGCCCAGCTTTTAATAACACAATTTCCAAGGTAAACAGCTACAGGTCCACGAAAACTCAGTAACTTTTACACTGACCTTGTATATGTATTAAATTAGGATAACTTACATAAAACACACATCTTTGAAAGCTAATTATTTTTTTCCCACCTCACTTCGCTCGGATACATCGTCTCACCTCTGGATAATTATCTTTGATACATCGCGTGGAATGTATCCGAGGTGAGGCGATGTATCACGCCTGGGGGCGATGTATCCGAGTGTTTACGTGTGGTATATTAAGTAATTAAAATAAAATAGTGGGAGAGTTAATAAATATAGTAAGGAGGTATGTCTCTTTTGGTAGTTTAACCATTAAATTATTCCAGTGAATATTTTTTAAAAATTGATTATGAACTCAGTTATTATTATATATTAACTTGATGTAGCTGTAACAGCAGAAAAACTTCAAATCCTAGATCCGCCTATGTGTTTGTATATTACATTTTAGAATTTATTCATGATTAATTAACATGTATTACATCATTAAATGAAGGGTTATTGGGCCGGTCACAAATTCACTTTTGTTAGATTCTTTTCGGTATTTTCTAATATTGGGCTGGGCCTTTTACTTGGGCTCAAACTGAAATTTGTCAAATTTAGGCCCATCTTGATCTAATTTATTTTCCTAGTCTTTTAAAGATTTCTATTTCACATTTACAATCAAAGAAAAAGAATTGATCCCTCATATCTTTTATGTAATTTCCAAATAAAAATAAATTTTCCAACAATTTTTCTATTAATATTTGACTATGAATCCGATTATATTATATATTAACTTGAAATCATTATAAAAAGTTATAAACTTCAAATTTTGGACTCACCTCTAGAAAACTTTGCCTTTAAACAAGCCTTATATAGAGCAAATCTAGATTAATCGACAGCGAGTCTATGCGAGTACCGAATAACGGATAGAAAAAAGAAATGCAACCCACCAAAATAGAAGAATTATACAAGTCAAATGTTTGAGAAATTAATAGGAAGATAGTAAAAGCCAAAGTCATACTCCCTCCGTCCATCTTTACGTGTCCATTATACTAAAAATAGATGTCCAACAATACTTGTCCAATTTATGAAATCAAGAGATAACTCTACACTTAGTTCCTAATTACCGTTATCATTAATTCTAGTCATTTCCCCAGTAGATTTTTCAAGACATTATATTTATTATATTCAAAGGGTGATATGGTAAAATTACTATTCTATTTATAACTTCTTAATAAGTGTACAAAGTCAATAATAGACAAGTAAAGTTGAACGGAGGGAGTATCTTTTATAGGAGTGTTTGGACAGTTTTTTTTGTCCTGTTGACTTTTTTATTAACAAATCTGTCAAAAAGAGGAGGGTATCATATTATTATTCATGTAGAAACAACACAACATAATTTTCTGGTCTTCTCTTTTGTGAAAGTATTATTAATTGCTACAATATGTTTTCATCATCAGTATAACAAAGAGCTACTTTTTTGTGTACATGACCACCTATTCAACTTTATTACATTTTTCTATTAATGTAAAGTGCGCGAATACTATTAATGGTACGATATATTTTGAGAAAAATTGTGTGGATTGTGATCTATGTTGTTATTATATTGTTTAGTTTTTTGTTGTCTTGTCATACTTTACTTATGGATCACTTTATAAAGAAGGTAGTTAGGTCTGAGTTAAACTTGAAGATGAAACTCTTTTTCTCTTTCTTGATTATGAAGTATAATCAAACTCATGAGCTTATTGTCCTAGGTCGAAATGAGTGGATATAGGACAACCTTTTTACGTATATGCCCCCCCCCCCCCCCCCAACCCACCCACCCACCGTACCCTTTATGTTGTGACATGTATTGGGTGAAAAAGGGAAGTGAGGGTTGAGGTTTCTCTCGCTTTTGGCATAGTAAACCTCCGGTGGGGATGAAGCTACTAGCTCAGTAGTATTAGAGCACCCCTCGATATATAATTGCATCATTGTGCATAGATTATGAGGGCTCTCAACCACATGAATAGTTCAATCAATCTGCTTATCAACACCTTTTATATGTCGAAATTATCGATCTTATACCAATTAAATTTCATCAACTTAATCACTTTTCGAGAAATACAAAACAACTAAACTATAAAAGTAAAAGATCTATTAGGTAACACATTTACAAATATCTTCTTTTATATATATATATCTATCTATCTTAGAAGTAGCAAAATTGCATTTGTAAAAGCAAATAATAGGACAGTTGTAGTTTGTTATACGAGTCAAAATCCAAAACCCCACATGCCATTCTTTAGCATGCGCGCATGAATTATCAAACACTGTAAAACATGACAAAATTATATATAAGAAAACTATCTAAAAATCTCAAAAAGAAACAAATTAAATAAATAAATGGTGCATGATAAATAAAAGACATAATACATAAATGTGCCATTTGACTTCGTCTTATCTGATATTTATGTCTTTCAACTTTGGATGTGCACAAGTAGGCACTTAAACTATCTTAAAATTAACCAAATAGACATACACACACTTACATGGCAAATCTCACGCGATTTGCAGTGTAAGACGCGTGTCTCTACTTGTTCAGCTTTATAATTATATTGTGTAAGTGCCTACTTGTGCACATCCAAAATTGAAGCCTACTTGTGCACATCCAAAATTGAAGAACATAAATATCAGCTGAAACAAAGTCGAAAGAGACGTTAATGTATTATACCTAAATAAAAGAGCAATCCAAACTGTTAGGACAGGTTGACCCTACAAATATTAAAGGAGTCAAATACTTCCAAGATTTAATCCTGACAAAGTCAATTTCCCTCTGAAAACAAGGTACAATTTGGCAGTGCATGCACGTTGACCTTCACATATATATAATTGCACAAAACAAAATAAAAGAAAAAAATAACCTCTCAATTTCAATCCATTTATCAAATAAACACCACAACTAGATAGATATTATCCCCTTTTTAGCATTTCTATCCAGAAATTTTATGTTAGATTAATGATAGCCACCTTTGCATTTGTATTTTTCGGCATGGGAGAGGACCCTTTTCTTTTCTGGACCCGTCAAGGACTTCAATGTGGGTATCAAACACCGGGTGAGAAACAAAAAAAAAAAAGAACATGAAAACGAGCCATCAAGGGAACATAATGGAATGAATTGGATGTATTTGTCTTTAACTAAAGGTCTCGGATTCGAGTTTTGAGAATGAAAAAATTCAACGTAATTCTATTGAATCTAAATCAATTGAGCCAGTAAATTTCGAATATATACTAAATGATTAAACAAAAATATATCAAAACGAGCCAGAATTGTCTTCCTACTTTTTTGGGATTATAACCATGATGTCTAACAGATTGCATATATACCAAACTTGTTAGTTTTCTACCATCACAAATAATGAATAATTATGTTCACCAAAAATTAGATAAGTAAAAAGAAAACAATTACTACGTAGTATTTTTTGCCTTTTATTAAGTTTAAATTATTTTCTATGATATTTACCTATTTCATTAAACGTTACATTGCACACGATTTTTCTTTATTCATGGGTAATGAGTTTCAACATATTGGGTGTATCTATATATGTGTTATAAAAGTTTTCATTTTCTTGCTTATTTTAATTATTGGAATGTAAAAATACATCGGACGAAGAACATTTTGCCTTATAAGAGAGAAGCCTCCACACGAGCGGAATTGGATGAAATGGAAGGACATTTAATTCTAAGGTTCAAAGTAAAGAAAATTTATTACTGAGAGAAGTGATGATCTCGTCTTGCTTGCGGAGTGAAACCGAAATTTTGTTGTAGCTTACACCATAATGAATGGTAAGATATATATATATATATATATATATAATATATATATATATATATATATATATATATATATATATAGGTGACAATTTAATTGCCATCAAATCATTAGTTACGAAAGACCAACAACACTTGACAATTGACAAAGAAAGAATTCTGAGCTCATCATAAATGTGTAGGGATCTTGCCAAGTTTTCATAAATACACATGAATTAATTATGCAGAAATTTGAATTTTGAATTTATTTATTTTTTATTATATATATATATATATGGGGAGTTACTAAGATGTCAAACTCCAAAATTAAACAAGATTTGCTATATGATGCAAGTGTAGAAGCAAATTAAATTCAGACTGATTTTTTACTTCATATGGGACTGTTTGCATGAAAGAAACTGAATATTTGCTGCACCAAATTTGCTATATTATCAGCTGTAAACCTTGTTTCACCACAAATCTGCATGAATAAAAAACCAAGACATAATTAGTCGTGAAATACATTAACAGTTAAGAAAAAATTTAACCAACTATAACAGGTTATTACTTTATTTTTCAGGTTACTATATCAGCCAACACGAAAGAATCACCTATTATTGTACGTCAGTTTGGTCTACAGACAATAATTAGTGCATATAACATAAATCTTGTAAACTCGTACCAAAAATTCTGACTTTGCTACTGATTATTAACTTTTAAGTAAATAAAAGGTGCGCCCTCGATCTTTAATTAACAACTCAAATCCATAGATGAGATAGTCAGACAGTTCAACGAGTACGTACGTACCTTAACATTGAAAGAATATAGAACAGTCTGTTCAATTGTTGTAACATTTGTATGAATAATGTTAAGCTGCAAATCTTGTAATGCAGAAATTGTGTTAATGAGTTGTCCTGGCCTTCTTTTTGACAAAATCTTGATCATTGCATTATCAAAACCTGTAATCTTTACTTCAACATCAGCCAAACATGACTTTATCTCAGCTGTTTCTTCTTCTTGAATTCCAATTTCATTTTCATTTGGAACAAATACTAATGGTGGATTTTGTATTTCCATTAATGATGAATCATGATGATCTCCATAGAGTTTCCTTCTCTTTTGTGATTCAAGACATTGTAGGAGTTGCTCCAATTCTCTTACAAATTCTATTGCTCCACCAACAATTGAAGCTTGATCACCCTAGAAATTTTCCAAAAATTAAGTCAAAAATTTCATCTTTCATTTCATTCTCAATACAATATAAAGGGCAGTTCGGTGCAGTAAAGCTTCCGCTATATGCAGGGTTCAGAAAAGGGCCTGACCACAAGAGTTTATTGTAACAGCCTCACCTTACATTTCTGCAAGGGACTGTATCCACGGCTTGAACCCGTGACCTCCTAGTCATTCTCAATACAATATTAATTCCTTTAATTTCGTTTCATTTCATGACAATATATGCACCATTATAAAAAAGCAAATTTCCAACTGACACCCCGTCAGAAATTCGGATTTTTAGTAGTGTTGACTGAGCACAAATTAAGTTTAAGAAAGGAAGACAGACTTTTCACACATACCCAAACTAAAGTATCCTTTGAACTTCTAGGTGTTAAACATAGGTGAAATGAAAAAATTAAACTTGAAGAGTTAAAAAGTGTCATTCTTTTTAGAACAGACTAAAGGGCAACCAGTGCACTAAAGCAGGGTCTGACTACCAAGATCTATTGTACGCGGCATAGCCTTAACTTGCATTTCTGCAAGATCAGGCGATTTCGAAGGCTTAAACTCGTGACCAAAACCGAAAAAAAGTGTCATATAAAATGGAATAGAGAGAACATTAATTTAATACCCTTTGTACATAGGAGGTTGGCATGAGGGACCTCAAGACATGAAGATGTTCATTCATTTGCTTCCTTCTATTCCTCTCCACTTCAATATGTGTCATTCTTTGGTTCTCAACTTCCTCACTACTCTTCATTCTTGTTATTCTTTTCCTCTTCTTCTTGCTTTCATCATTTGCTTGCCTTTTTTCACTAATTACTTGTGATGTGGCATTAATTTCCTCTTTAAACTTCTCTTCTTTTTGTGGCACCATCAAGGCTTCTTCTTCATCAATAGCCATTTGTGGATGTTGGTAGTTATGACAATAAGGATGACCATCATCAAGAGAGTAGTAATTATCATTTGGACTTGGAAAAATTGTAGGCAAAGAAGGCTGCAACAATATTTCATGTTCAAAGTGAGACAACATAGTGAAAAATACTAAGGAAAATGATAAAAAGAACATAAAAATGTACCAATATATGTATAGATGTATGTGTGTGGATATATACCTGGTTATTTTCATTTTTCTCCATTGTATGCTTTTTTTATAAATACTAAAAATACTAATGGTACACAAATTCATGCAAACTCAATCCTTTGGTGAATTATGAATCTTTGGGCCCACCTCTAGAAACCTGACAAATTCAGCAACAAACTATCATATGACAATATTGGGAAGAAAAAAAAAGTATGAAATTATTTGTGGAGAAGAGGATATATAAATGTTACTGTAGTAAATTAAATGGGATTTTATTGAATGGAAAAAAAAGAAAGTAAGACAGACAAATTATCATTAAAGATATACATATGGTGTTGAAGGGCTTGATAAGATTATCTCAAAAATGGACCATGGTGTCCTGCTAGAGGTTGCCTTTGACTTTTTGGCTGCTTTTTTGCTTCGAGTATATATACACAAAAATAAATAAGGCACGTGTTTATGTTAGAGTTTAACTTACATACATCGATAATGGCATAATACATAAATGTGCTCTTTAATTTGATCTCAACTGACATTTATACCCTTCAACGTAAGATGTCAAGTGGCAATTTAAATTCTGAATCTAACCTTGATAAGAGTTTGGAAGAGGAGCCTATGGAGTAATTTCCACCTCATGAATATTCACTTCACCGCCCTAACATATTGTATTAATTTGAATCACAACCAGAACTAACTTTACCACCTCTTTGCATGAGGCTTTAATAAATACTTAGACCCCTTGACCCTTGTTATATGATTTTATATGAATTAAAGTGAGTGATTTTTTTTAAAAAAAAAAACTTTGAATTGAACCTTTCTATTTTGAGATTGGTTTAGTCATATATCATCCACGTGAGTACCTTTAAATTTGCAGCTAGACACCTTTATTTTAAACTAAAAAAACACTTCAATTGGGATAGTTATATTACATGTGATACCGTGTTTAGATTTTTAACTTTACACGCTCTGCTAGAGCTTTTCATTGAATGATGAAATGCAAATTTTACAACTTGTCAATGTTGATACAAGAACCAAACTTTTTTTCGATTTCCCATCCGATGTTCGATACACAACTTGAGACCCAATGCATTCAATAACCACTTACAACTTGAGACCCAATGCATTCAATAACCACTTTGTAACCCGATTAACCTGGATTCTGGCCTATTAGTTCAACTTGAAGGAACAAGGATGTACTTACTACCCCGAGAGCTCTCATTAAAGATTTACTTATTACACCACGACGACCCTGCAATGAGATAGGCTACAGATCCAGCAACTAATTGCTTAGACTGCATATCCGCTAAGAGTTCAAGTTGGAAGATCATTACAAGTACCAGAATGTTGCAATAGATAATTCTTAAACAATTGGTTGCAGAAAACAATTAGGGAACAGTGGAAGTTCTTTTTTTTTCGTTCTTTTGAAGATCCAAACATAAAATCTGAATTAAATCATCACAAGTAAAGATCTGAAAGTCTAGGACACAAGTGCTGTGGCAGATTCAGACAAAGATAACGAGCAATGGAAACTTCCAGTTCCCATCTTCCCAAGTCTTCTTGTACACAAAATACGATGACAAGCACAAGTCTGGTAATCAAAAGGCCAAGGGCTCTTTCCGATGTATCTCAAGACTCAATTGGATCATGGAAAGTGCTATTAATCCATAGGTTTTCACCTCTGCCCGTTCAACATCACCTTCCAACACAGAATGAAAACCAACGTATTGATGAAGCTTTCAAAATTACAATAAATCACGAAGTGTACTCAAATGCAGGTGGGGGCTGAGGCTCCTCATCAACAGCCATAGCTGATGCTGGGGCCTGTTGTTCAGTTGATCCACCACCAGTGCTGGATGTAGTTGATGAGGGTGCATCGGTGAGGGACAATACTTCAGGTTCATCAGGACGTAGATCCCTCAGAAGCACAAACCCAGAAGGTGATGATTTAATTGGCACGTATCTGCTTTCTTCCAAAAATTTTATGTATTTCTCCTGAGCTGGAACCACTCTAGCAGGGTTGGTTAAGATCTCAAATGATGGCTCCGGTTCGTTTTTCTTCTCTGCAGGAGCATCCACCTGCCAATAAAGGAGATTACACTTGGTGACCAAATTCAATGCTAATTTTATGCACTACACAATCAAGCAGACTATTATCCCAGATCATCCATCCACGGCTGTCCACAATGTCATAGAAAACAGACGTCAGTTTGACCCTTAACTAAATTAAGGCATCCATTGAACAAAACTACATGATAGAAACGTATACGAACCTGCATGGACTCGTCCTTATCAGTAGACTTGCCCTTCCCTGAATTTGTTGCACCAGAAGATGACTCTCCAGCTGCCTTCTCGGCATTGGCTTTCTCAGCCTCTTTCTTGCTAGCCCTTGCCTTGGCTCTAACTGATGTTGATAGGACAGCTGTGGGAAGTTTGACAGCAGAAGTTGTCGTGGTTACAGTGATTGGCTTAGGATACTCAAACAGTGAGGGCTTGGCATGTGATACAAAATCGAACTTTGGCACTTTTAGGTCAGAGTTCAGACCAATTAATGCTGTTGGTGAGAATGCTAAGCTAACAAAATATATAAGCGGATACCAATACCAAAACTGACTAAAAACAGCTAGTCCAACGACTGCTGTAATTTTATCATGCTTTGTCTTCGAAAGTAATTTTATGGTCACATTTCTTCCACCAGCATCAAGAATTCCAGAAGCCAAAATAGCACCCATTTTACTCATGGTATCTTCATGCTTATCTAGGACAATTTTCTCCAGTTGTCGCCTGAACAAAAGAAAGCTTAGCATCGTGGCAAGCTCAGAGAAAAGATCGGAAAAAAACGCATTTTCAGATGAAATACCTGAAGGCACCAACACGGGAATCACTGGCTTCACTTATCTGGACCATCACCATGGCCATTGCTATGAGAGCACCTTGGCGTACAAAATCAACTACATCTGATGTCAAAGGTTCCAACAATGAGATGGCCTCACTCAGACCAGTACCTGCACAAGAAATTCCAACTGCCATAGCTGCACCATATCGCACATGTGGATTGTAAGACTCCGATAACAATGAGACAATACGAGGCATCTGCAAATTCATTCAAAAGAAACAATATTAGCATATCAGAACAAAGAGGATTTTTCTTATCCCCCCCCCCCCTCTTTTTTGGTGGGGAGGAGGGGGGTCAAGGGACGGGGGAGGGGGAAGGGGGGATGGAAAAATAGAGAAAGTAGTAGCCTCAAATGTGGATGTACAGACACAGCTAAAAACCAGTAATTCTTCTGACAAACAAGACCACAGATGACAAGAGATTGATAAGAACATTATTAACAAGCATCACAGCCTCACATATGAACAGAAAAGTACCAACCTGCTCTGGCTCAGAATACATAACAAATCCAAGTGCCAATACAGCAGTCCGGCGGACATCATCACTAACATCTGATACTGCAAAATGCAGCAACTGACGGATAGCCTTATTATTCGCAGTTCCTCTGTAAGCCAATGCCAAAGCATACATGCCACCATAACGCAATATAGGGTCCTGATCCCTAGTCATCTGCTCGATCAATGTATCTGCTTCTTCTTCCCTTCCATAGACTGTGAGGGCTATACCTAGTGCCAAACCCCTGCATGTAGCGTACGAAAGAATGTTCAATTCCAGTACTCTACGGACTCTTGTACTGTATGATCTTTTTACAAGAAAATTGTGTTCATGCATCATCCTTAATTTACGCCAATACTGTTAATCTCTTCATTATTCCCAAGGCTAATTACATATCCATGTCCTCTCTGGTTTGATATATTCACTTTTTGCTAATGAACTTCGAGAAAGGAAAATAGCGGAAAATATAGGGGTAAACGGAACAGAATATTCCAGTACACAAGAATTAGATTTTTCACATTGAAATTTGAAATTATGATTTCACGTTCTTGGAATTGATAGGCACAACAGCCATGGGCGCTACCTGTGCCGACGCAGGCACTGGCCTATGTCGGCAGTAAGTCTGCCATGTGTCGCTGGACGTTGGCCTCATTCAAAAGTCATACTTGGTACTGAAACAGGTGATAGCATCTAAATTTGTGATTTTACTATATATGATCAAAAGGCAATATCTGCCAAATATTTAGTTTTGACAATGACCAAAAAAATCAACCTATCCTGTCTCCTTTCAAACCAGAAATTCAAACACCGCTAATTGCAATGGACATTCCTGTCAATCTTTTGAAACAGAAGTTTAGACGATGCCAACATATCTTTTATGTCAGAGGCCACATAGTCCACAGCATTTTCCACTGCATCTCATTTGCTTTGCAATGGACATTTTCTTTCAATTCTGACATTCCCTGTTTTTTACATAAATGTGACATTCACAATAATACGGATGCTACATTGGTTTAAGTGGAAAAATCAGACACAAGGATATGAAACAGTGGGTTCTAAAACAAGGAAAAACTCCCAGGCCGATTATTTTCTTATATTTATTATTAACTGGATTTATTGCAAAGAAAGTAAGGAGGTTAGTGTAACAGAGCCAGCCTCGAGGAAGATTTCTGTAATTAGCTGTTAATCTTTGTTTCGATGTTCAGTCTACCAAATGTATAGAACAACCAATTGTTTCCTTATATCAATTAATGAGATTTATTCAAATAGTATAGAGCAACTTCATCTATACCATCTCTCCATATTATTACAATTATTCACTTCTCGATAATGCAATCAGTTTTGACACTATTCAAATAGTTAACTTCCTTATGTTAGTTCAATAAAAATATTTTCTGTAGTCCATCAATGTTTTATTTCTTTTTTGATTTGGTTTAATTTTAATCACAATACTGTTCTTTAAAAATACAAAAGCAAAACCTCTAAAAAAAAAAAAAAAATTCAAGTAAACATATATAATAGATAACAAGACGATTAGAGCTAGTACAGGTAATTATAGTTCACCATCTGGCATTAATCTGTCAATTACCTGATTATCTTCTCATGTTGTGTCTCATGAGCATAAGCAAGCATCTCACTTGCCTTCTCACTTGCAGTTCCAACCATCAATAAACCCATACCAATACCAGCAGCCTCGCCAGCAACAGCACTGTCAGTATATAGCACGTTTTTAATGTCATCATAAATGTCTTCATCAGCAGTTCCTAAAGCTGCCAACCCAAGTCCTAAGCAGGCACCATGCTGAATAACCTGTACCAACAAAAGTTGCAAATGTGAAACCAATAACTGGAAAGAACAAGGTGGCAACGAGAATGATACAGTTCATTAATGCAAGTACCTCGACATTTGTACTACGTAGACTATCACGAAGAAACTGCTTGATACCCTCCCCGTGATTTGCATGAATTAAACCAAGAGCATACAAGGCACCACCTTCTGAATATGGACTACCACCTCCACCAGCTCCACCTTGTGGCAAGTAAGGGGCCATAAGTGATCTCCCCTGCTGTAAATGGCCACTGTGAATAACACCTAGTCCAGCTGTTGCACTGAATTTAGCCCAATTGGTGGCACGGCTTAGCCAGTCCTAACATTGGCGAAACAAGATTTCCATTGGAAATTATGTTAGGCTGTAGATATAATCCAAACGAGAAGGTAAACTGGTAAAAGGAAAAATATAATCACCAGGTTCTCCCTGAGGAATGTATCCACAGTAGTTCCAGCATGCATGATCGCATTTGCATATATCGTTGCACTGTGACAGACACTGTTTCTCATCTCCACAGACTGCTTTATTGTTTTAAGAATAAGGAGATCTGACCTGTACGCAAAGATTAAAAAAACTAAGAATACAAATGTTTCCATTAATCAATTGAACAAATAGGTAACAAAAATTAAAATACATTTGTCTTACTTGTTATGGCTGTATAAGAATTGCAAGGTCAACTGTATTGAGGTCTCCCCTGACAGAATCCCTTTCAATTTTCCCAACCTTTCAGCATAAATAACTTCTTTTGGATCTGCAGCTGTTAATGTTCCACCTAAAGGTCTACTTTCCTCTAACAACGGAACATCCTCTGAAGCTTCTGCGTCTTCAGTCGGTGCTCGATCAGAGTCCGCAGGTAACGACTGTACCGGGTCTGAAGGTTGTAGATTTGGGCTGGAGAGCCGGTCTCTTACCCTCAAAAGAAAAGCTTGGTGCTCGTTCTCTACAAGGTCAAAAGCTATTTGAAATGCCAATAGAGCATCATCTTTATTTTCTGATCTTAATAGCTTTTCCAATATGCTTGCTACATCCTCTGGTTTATCCAAAAACATAAGCCACTGGCACATGCTCAAATAGTTTGGAGATGGTGACTTCTCATATACTTCCACAAGAAGACGAAGCACCTGAAAGACAAAATAGGAGGATTAAAATGAAAATTTCCATCGGCTTAAAGAATATCTATAGAAGTAACAGATTTATTAAAGCAATCACCCTACATCCATAGCGAAAGAAAAAAAGCAAAGCAAATAAGGATAATGTCAGGGGCGGATGTAGTTCATAAGATGTGGTTCATCCGAGACCAGTAAATCTGACTCAGACCCTGTATAGACCATACATATGTGTTAATAAATTCACTAAATAAGTGCAAATAATCAATTCCGAACAACAGTAAATTGACAGGGTTGTGGTAGTATTCCGTACTCGAACCCAAAATGTTCAAATCAATTTCTTTTTCTCCTTCCATTTCTATTTTTCCCCATCGTAGACGATATTAGGATGACGCTAGTGAGGAGAGACGGGAAGAAGGTAAAACTCAAAGGGGGAATTATGGAATATGATTCTATGGGAGCTCACATTATACGCCTTACCTCAATGCAAAAATGTCATGACTTATGCTACAGCAACAACAACAACATACCCAGTAAATTCCCGCAAAGTGGGGTCTGGGGAGGGTAAAATGTATGCAGACCATACCTTTACCCCAAAGGTGAAGTAAAGAGGCTGTTTCCGGTGACTTATGCTACAGCATTAAGGTTTTTTAAAAAGAAAAGAGGATATAATAAACACGCAGGGACTACTATCACTATGAGGAACAATACAAAGCAATCAACGCAAAAACTAAACCTAGCAAGAAGATCACATAAATTAGACAGAGTACACAGATGGAGGGGGAAAGGAGGAAACTTAAGATCAAGTATGTTATATAGGGCGAATACAGTAAGACTATACCTCACTACGATATTCTCTACGATTGACGAAGTTATGAGAGACATTACTGCAATATGCTAGAGTGGCATCAACATTATCACTCCTCACAATTGCTTCGGCAACCTTATCCAGCCTTCGGCATTCAATGGACATGCCAATGGCTTGTTGATATTTGCCATCCTTTATACACCTAAGTAAGAAGAAGGGCAACTATAAACCAGAAGAGAAATCCCAGAATATAATGTGAGAATTATAGGTTCAGATTCTTATTCTTCCACAACATAAGATGAAAATGTACTTACTTATCAAGCATTCTCTCCACAATAGCCTCCAGCCTGGGATCCAGCTTTGTGGCTTCATCATTTGACTCTGCTGCCTTAGTCTTATGGGTTGCATACTCATCCAGGGCTTTAGCTGAAGCAAGGAAAGGAAACATATTGCAAATCCAACAATATTGAGTCAAAAATTGACAACAAAAGGACATCTAAAAAAGTTGACAGGTTCTAGTGCATAAAACAACTAAGTGAACACAAGTCTCTATTTGAAAGTGACACAATAATTCACTTTTATGGACCCAAATGTACAGAAAGAACTCAAAATATACAGGCTAGAAGTAGGAAGCGACAAGAATCATCTGCAAAAGCAGTTGCAAAAATATGGGTATTGAGGTAGACGTGTCGAAAGATGTAAATTCATCAAAGCAACATATGAATCTTGAGAAAGAAATTACGGAAGATCCAAATTCATCAGAACAATATGATCACAAATGAAATTTATACCAAGAACTGTATGAACATAGTCAGAATCCTCAGAAACGTCAAAAAGAGGGCCAGCTCCAAGGGCATAGGATAATGAGACGTTATGTTCACCCAAATGATAGAAAACCTGAGGAAAGAAACAAAAAATTAGAGAGGACTGCCAAAATTACTTCCTGCCATAATAAACCATGAATTGGTTGGAAAACAAAGATGTAACCTTTGAAGCAACTAATGCAGCTAGTTGTCTTTGGTCAAACTCTTCATCCTCGTACAAGCTTTCACTGCACGAACAGGGAGTTAGAAAAGTCTGTGAGATCCCAAATCACATATCATGAATACTCGGTCGATAGAAACTAAGACTTGAGCCGAGGTTTCAAAAATTGCATAATCTTTTTTTAAAATAAAATAAAAATATATTTTTATATATATATATATATAAGAGATGCAGTGCATGATGTCACCCAATATCACAACTTAAACGACCAAGCAAACTAGATACACAGCCAAGGAAACTCGATAGTAAACAAGAATACCAGATTTCTACAGATGCACATTGTAACATGAAGTTAAAGCTCTGAGTTCTCAATAACATTGGTAGACCGATTAGATGATACCTATATAAATTAGAGCCTGTTTGGATTGGGCTTATTTTAAGTGCTTTTAAGCCAAAAAATGCGTTCATACCATGTCACAAACAAAAGCCCAGTATTTAAGTGTGGAAGGATAGAGAGGAATCGTGCGCCTGGGGGCAGCTGGCCCTAGGAAGTTTTCAATTTTAAAAAAAAGTTTTATGGTCATAAGTTAAGCTCGTGATCATTTCTAGGTGCGTCGAACAAGGATCTTGGTGTTCGGAATCCTGTCATTCAGAGGGTAGAGAAGAAGTTAGCATGTTTGCAGAAAAGACACTTGCCCAAAGGAGCCAAGGAAGTGCTTACTAAGAGCACTTTACGGAGTATCCCTATTTATTGCACCTCCCTGTTCAACGTACCAACCGTTGTCACAAGTAAGTTGGAAAGGTTGCAAAGAAATTTTCTTTGGGATGAGGCGAACAAGTTTCACTTAGTTGATTGGAGACCGTGACATCTCCTAAACAGTGGGGATGACTTGGGGTTAAGGACTTGAAGATGTTTAACAAAGCACTTTTGCGCAAATGGTTGTGGAGACTTGGGGTAGAGGGAGGAGCTTTTTGGAGAAGGGTGATAAATGTGGTCATTGTGCCTTTCGGGTGTGGTGTATGGAGAAATATATGAAGGGATGAGAAGCCTTTAATGATAACATTAATTTTAAGGTTGGGGATGGGAGTAAAGTTAGCTTTTTGGGGGCAAAAGTGGTGTGGAGGGTTTAGTGCTTAAGGATGATTTCCCGGTGTTGTATAAGGTCACTTGCAAGAGAGGTTTGTCTATTCACCAAATTAGGGGGACACAAGGGGATGAGACCTTCTGGGATTTGAGGTTTTGGAGGAACTTTCAGGATTGGGAGGTGACCGAGCTGCAGAAGTTTCAAAAGCAATGCGACACGGTCGACATACCCGATGCTTTGTGTTGGAGGTGGGGAATAACAAAGTGTTCCTATTAAGTCTTTTTATGAGAAGTTTCTTGTTAGGGCGGAGGATGTTTTTCCATATGTTTCGGTTTGGATTCCTAGGATGCCAAGGAAGGTGTGCTTTTTCACATGGTTAGCTACTATAGGGTGATTTTGACAGCGGAGAATCTTAGGAAACGAAAGGTTGTGTGCTTGAGCTGGTGTTTACTATGTAAGGAGCCAAATCAACTTATGAGGTACCATTGACTGGATTATTCTGGATTGTTATTAATAATGGCTTCATACAGTCTTTTTTTTGTTGCCTATGCTATGACGTTTTGACAAGCTTATGCAGCAATCAGCTCAACCTAATCCAGTTATACAAGGGACTTCACTTATAGATGTCAAGTAGACTGTTCAAAACTTGTAAGTGTAAAGAAAGACAATTCTACATCTTCACCAGAATGACATCTTAAAAGGCAAAGCAGCACCATAACTACACGAATGTCAGTGTTACTCATTTCACAATGCTTACCAACAAAGGGGTGAATTATGATTAGTCACATAAGCATGCCGATTTTCAGAACTTCCATCGATAAAGAAAGATCCCCACTTTGTGGGAATATGCTGGGTATGTTGTTGTTGTTGCATCAATAAAGAAACAGAGAGAGGAAGTTGAAATTTCCCTTTAAAAAAAAATAAAAAATTTAAAGTCCTTTATTTGGTGCAGTAAGGTCATCAATTACTCCAAAACATACAATCTCAAGCTTGACATATCTCGTCCCTAAAATTGTGACTCATTCTCTCCCGAGTCCAGAAATCAATTAATCAGAAGTACAAATGAAACCATAAGCACTCGAATACGGGCAACTATCCCTGCAAGGCTGCAACCTACACTACTACTGTTCAAAAACCATTGGATAAAAACTATTGTCGCTCAAACTTTCCAATTCACACCCGAACCCCATCATAGCAAATCCACTAATCCTAATACTTAGAAATTCCTCCACATTTCCCAGCTCTGTGTTCTCCTGGCCAAATTTTCCCTCAAGTTTTCAACTTTCGGGCCAAAACCTTGTCTAAAACATCCAAATTACCAACCACTACCTACTTTCCTCAAAAATCCACAAAGTTCAAATATTTCTAGAACTCAAAACCTGTCATACTAATGGGGAAAATCCCAAATCTGCACAAAGATGAACAAATACACAAGTATTTACCACCATAAAAACACTAATTCAAGCTGAAAAGTAACAAAATTTCTGCTCAACAGTCCCACTTTAACCAGTCCATTAATCTACTCCTCTCTTCAATCTTTCCCGTAAAGCCACAATATTTCATGAACTCAATTCACAACCAAAAAGCAACAAATTTCCACACTTCCGATCCACAAAACAAAAATAAACACAAAAAGATAACAAATTTCCTCTTTATACAGCTTATAAATTCCAATTCCACAAAAAAGAAGCAAAAGGATTCACCACAATAGGAAAATAAACACAAAAGATGACGAATTTCCTCTTTATACAGCTTATAAATTCTAATTCCACAAAAAAGAAGCAAAATAATTCACCACAATATGAAAATAAACACAAAAGGTTAACGAATTTCCTCTTTATACAGCTTATAAATCCCAATTCTACAAACAAAAAAAAAGCAAAAGAACTCACCACAATATGAAAATAAACACAAAAGATAACAAATTTACTCTTTATACAGCTTATAAATCCCAATTCCACAAAAAAGAAGCAAAAGAATTCACCAAAATAAACACAAAAGATAACGAATTTCCTCTTTATACAGCTCCAATTCCACATAATCTCAATCAAATCACATCAACTAACAAAAAATGAACTACAATTCAAACTGAGAGTAGATAAAAGAAGCAGAAGAATTACATGACAGGGACGGAAGTAGAGATCTCAGGCCAAAAGTAATCAACAAAGGTGTTGAGATTGGAGAGAGCGTGTAGCTTCAACTGCGGGTGGCTCTCATTCAGCATCGCCAATAAACCACCCGCCGAACTCACCATCGTCGCCGCCGTGGCCATTGCCGCCGTCGTTTACCTATTCTATTTAGGGTTTGGATCTGTGAGAAAGAGAGGAGAAAGCTAGGGTTTTTACGATGGAGAAAGCAACCGGAGACCTAAGGAAAATGAAGAAAAGAGTGACAGAGAAAATATAGAGATTTGATGAAAGGTGAGATTTCTTGTTCATGGGGAAATCAAAAGGTTCTTTGTATAGCTCACTTCTAGCTTAATTTGGAGTCCTATTTTCTTTTATTTATCTTTTTTTTTTTTGGGGGGGGGGGTTTATATATTTTACGAATTGGTGCCAGGCGGATGAAATGCAAATTTGCTTTCGGAGTTTTGTGTGATAAAAATATATCATCAAAACTTAAACCTAAATTTTACAGAGTGATGGTCAGACTGACTCTGGTGTGTAAGGCGGAATGATGGTCAGTCGAGAATTCTCATGTTCAAAAGATGCAAGTTATTAAAATAAGGATGTTCAGATGAATGTGTGGTATACTCGGAGAGATAAGATTAGGAATGAAGATATCATCGTGCTCAACTTGGCACAGACGTTGATGTTGTAACTCGTGCATTACTCAATAGAAGTGCAAGGCTGACAAAAATACTGAAACAACCACAATATACACCATTGTCAATTGAAAATAGAAAGTCTTTGGCTAGTGCATTGACCTACTCTCTCTCACCTAAATAAAGACAAAGCCTTTTAGAAAGGTTGGCGCTTGGTGTCTAAACCTTAGTGAGGACAAGTCTCTTTCATTTTCAACAATCTAATGGTAGGGGCGATCTCTGTGATAGACAAGATGAGAGAGACAAGGTTGAGATGATTTAGGCATGTGAAGAGGAGATGCATAGATGTTCCGATGATAAGATCTGAGAGACCGAATATGGTGGAAAGGAGGAGAGGTAGAGATAGGCCAAAGAAGTATTGAGGATGGATGATTAGTCAGGATATGGTGCAGCTGCAACTCAATGAGGACATGACTTTTGATAGGAGGTATGAAGGTTGTGGATTAGGGTAGAAGATTAGTAGATTATTGAGTATTGTGACTCTTTTCAGTGGGATTATGTTTGTTGGTAATCTGGAGCACCGTGTGTATCATAGTATTAGCCTTATTGATGTAATTTATTGCTTTTTGATATTTGTTATCATATGACGTTGTTACTGTTCCTTTTCAGTATGCTTTATATTGCTTTTCGTATTAATTGTCATGTTTTATTCATTGCCATATTTTCTCATTCATAAGTATTTTGATTTGAAGCACTTGAGCTTAGGATCTTTCGAAAACAAACTCTCTATTTACACGAGGTAAGGATAAGATCCGCATAAACTCTACCCTCTTCAAATCCCACTTGTTAGATTTCACTGGGTATGTTGGTGTTATTGTGCTGTTTAAGGTCCAAATTCGCGTGCAAAGCATTGGGGTCCACATGTGAGGTCCGACTTAAATTTGGAAAGGCATTTCATATTCATGGCTCGAATTCGAGAGCTCTGATTAAGGATAAAGAAAATATTTATCACTTAATCGCAACGAAAATATTTTAACTACGAAAACAAACTCCTTAAAAATGAGAAAAATGACTTTCGTGGAAGTAGGAAAAACAAGTTGCATAAGTAACTTCTGAGTTCATTGCCTCCTCCCCACCCACCCAACGTCCCCAACCTTCATTCCTTGACTATTCCACCCCTCCACCTCGGAACCTCCTCCCCCACCCCATCCCACCCTCATAATGTTTTGCTAATTTATGTATAAATATTTTTGAGATATTATTCTTTTACTTACTTATCAAACACTAAAAAATAAGTAAGAAACTCACATATTTCTGTCCGTCAAATTTTTTTCCCTCGTGCCAAACACACCCACAGTTTTCCATTAATATCAACAATTGCAACTTGTAAGCGGGAATAATAAAATATTTTCTGAGTATAGGTAATAATTAATATTCATAAAATCTTAATATATTCTTTTTTTAACCAAAAAAAAATAATCTTAATATAATTTATGTGGGAAGTGCAGACGAAAAAATCTTTTTAGGTGCATCCCACTAACGTGTTAATTCATATATAATCAATTGTTAATTCATCATTAAATAGAATTAGCAAATCATTATTAATAATGTTAATTTAATAAATATATTTCTAATGAAAGTTTTCTTAAGGGTTGTGTCAAGTCAATGTTGGTCAAAGTATAAAATAAAAAAGAGGGAGTACTCATGTTCGAGCCTTCATAGTTGAGTCGCATTTAGTAACAAACGCTCAACCCTCAATGTGGGACTTCCGATGTGAATCTGTATTACTCGGTCCCGTAACAAATTATACATACTGAACGTCACGTGAGAAACAAAACAAAAAGGCTTACCGGAGGTTCTATTTTTAATAACTATTTGGTATCTGAAACACACTATGCACGTGACGAGTAAAATATAAACTCGCGCAGTGTAGGGTCCATTAAAATGGAAGCGCTTTGTCGGTCCTTGTTTCAAGGATATCTTTCATTCTTATAGCTCGAGTAGGAGATCCTATTCATCCCATCACATGACGCCTTGGTACCAACTTGCCAACTAGGTCACATGATTATCATGATTGTTTAATTAATTGGTTAATTACATATTCGAAACCTATATGCTTATTTTTATATATAGATCTAGAGTTTCTTATGCCCTTATATTCTCTAATTAACTTCTCTATCTAGTTCCTAAGTTTCAACAAAAAATTAGATCTCATTTGTAGAAAATTATAATGGAAGTTGAGAAAGTTCTTCACATGAATGGAGGGGAAGATCAAGATAGCTATTCCAACAACTCCTTAGTTCAAGTTAAGTCTCTTTTCTCTCTCTCTAGTAAATATTTTTCTTAAATATGATATTTCAGTATGTATTTTCCATATTGTCCAATTAGTAAAATGAGAGAATATAAACAAGTTTAAATTATCACAATACTTTTTTTCCCCCACAAGCCATAAATAATCTTGAGCCATGATGATAATTATCTAAACAAGAGGTTAACTAGAGGTTTTGTGTTGGAATGATGGAAATGAAGTCTCTTTTATGGGAGCGCTTTATCCTCCAATGAGGGACTTTCTAACGTGAATCTGAATTAATCCCGGCCCTCAAAGCGAGTAAGAAACACTGGGTGAAAAACCAACAAATGAAAAGAAACAAGACCTAACATTCCAAGCCAAATCTAGGATGTAGAATCAGCGGGTTCAAAACAAGTGTAATCCCAATATTATGTATATGCATATTGTTTTTCTTTTCATAATATACATATAATTCGAGTCGAAAGTAATGTGCTCCTAACTTTTTCCCTATTTATATGATCTGATCCAGAGTACGTGGGTCAAACTAACGAATTTTTGGTGTTCAAACATATAATTTTTAACATTTTGAAATAAAATTTACATATTTAAATTATGAATTTAAAATATTTAAACATATGGAGATGAAAGAATGTCCTTTGACTTTGTAAACAGTAACTAGGACACATAAAGTGGAACAAAGAGAGAAGGCTTTTTTTTCTTTTTTCATATAATATACATAGTTCGAGTTGAAAATAATAGTTCTGTTGAACCTCAGAACCCGCCTTATATCCGTCTCTGCTGATATTTTTTATTTTTTTTTGGATTCTTGATATTTAGAAGTTGGTTATACTCAAAGTGAGATCCATTCTTGAAGAAAGCATAGAAAACTTATGTCAAAATTCAGGGTTCCCACAATGCATAACACTAGCTCTTTAGGGCCAAATGCACTATTACTAATATCTGAAATGCTAGAAATTGTGGACAAATTGAGCAATGAATTGAATATTCAAAAGCCTATTAATGTTCAAGTCTTCTTGAATGATCTTGTTGACAATGATTTCAACAATGTTTTCAAACTTTTGCCTAGTTTTTATGAACAACTTGAGAAAAAGAGGGGACAAATTTCATGTTTTGTTGCAGCTATGCTGGTTCATTTCATGGAAGACTTTTCCCTCAACATTGTGTGCATTTGGTGCATTCTTCTTATAGTCTACATTGGCTATCTCAGGTTTGTTAATAATTTGTTAAGGAATATTTATAAACTGACAGCGTAAAGATTTTTACATTAATATCGATGTGATCTTTACATAATTAGCTGATGATCGGATTCACTGTTTACTTTCTTAGTATGTATACATAGATTATACACTAGTTATATATGGATTACACATATATACACATCCGTCAGCTATTTTTAGTTTAAACGGTTGGATTAGGGACTAGTTAAGTTTATTCTTTTAGTTTATATTTATATAGAGATTTACCTGTAATTACTTTGTTTTGTTAAGTGATTCTGATCGTGTAAACAATTTTTGCACTCTCTATACATAAACTTAGACTCATATCTTCAAGAAGTTTAGCTTGTTCGCTAGCAACATAAATATTTTTTTACACTATCAAGTAATTTACAAAAGAATTATGTTGCCTAGGGGGCATTCTTTGTTTTAAATAAGTTCATTAGGTTACATGTCTTATTTACTATCTTATTGTATTAGGTTAATTACCTATCTTATTCTATTTTTTTTTAATGAACGATTCCCCGTCATTATTTTTTAGATGACCTGATAATGTAAAAAAATTATATACGTTATCTACGTATAAAAATTGAACTCATTTTCTAACTATTGTTTTTAGGTACCAAAATTGTTGTTGAGTGAATCTGGTATACCGTTGAATAAAGGCAACATTTATATAGCAAAAACAAGCCCTCCAAGTGTTCATGAAGCTTATTTGAATCAATTTCAAAAGGATTTTACTAATTTTCTTTATTTGAATCAATTTCAAAAGGATTTTACTAATTTTCTTAGCATGAGATCTAAAGAGATTGTAGATTGTGGGAGTTTAGTTCTTACTTTCATATGTAAAAATGATGAAGATGATGGATGTGATTTTTGGGAGTTGCTTGGGATCACCATGAATGACATGGTCATTGAGGTATATATACATCTCTTTTGTCATTCTTCTAAATTTCTCCTTAACTCTATTTAGATGATAGAGCAGCCCGGTGTACAAAGCATTCCGCGTTCACACAGAGTCCGATAAAGGGTCGTACTCCAAGGGTGTGATCTAGACAGTCTATCCTAATACAAGCATTAGTGATTGTTTTCACGGCTCGAACTTTCGATGGAAGTTCCCGTTGGAAGGCCGTCAGAAATATGAGATTTCCGATGGAAAGTCGATAAGTTATTTTTTTGAAGGATTTTTGTTGGAAATTCACGTTTTCTAGTAGCAGATCTAGTTCCTTTCAATTAGTATTATCTGTCTTTTAAGATTTTGCATGCTACTTAAAAAAATCAATTTAATAGCCTTATTCATAAAGAGTATTTGATAATGACATGAAAGCAAGGCCTAATGATTACACAAATAGGAGGAGAATATATAGTTAATATTAACATTAAAGAAAAAAAATTCAACAAAATGATATATTTTTAGATTCTTTTCTTTAAATAAATTATAGTTAAATGTGTTATAAATTGACTGATTATGACATCTATTTTCTTTATATTGACCTAGGGTTTGATTGAAGAAGCCAAGTTAGACAAATTCAACCTTCCACTATATGCACCATCAATAAAAGAAATAAAACAAATCATAGTAGATGAAGGCTCTTTCAAAGTATTGCAACTTGAGATATTTAAACTCAAGTGGGATTCAAACATGGCTAATCATGGTGAGAAAGAAGAAGCAATATTATTTGATGAAAAGAGTAGGGCTACATACGTATTTGGTGCGTACCTTGACTTATCTATCAGACGTTTATCACTATCTTCATCAGTATAGGTACAAATAATAAATAATTCTATTATGCCAAAATTTAAATGGATGAAAAGAACTCGTCTAGCTAACATTCTTTATTTTTACAGAGATTTGAATCCTCATCCCCGATGATCCATTTTGGAAAAAACTTACCCACATCGGGTGTATAAACCAAACCAATGAATGCATGACATGTGTTTGAATATATACAACTATCACTTAACCATGATTAATTAATATATACAATTATTTTATTAAATTATTTAACCATAATAAGTTGCATTGATTTGGTGTCCATTTCATTTTTACGAGTGGTGACAATTGAAATTTTAGTGAACTTAGTTGACCATAATCTGGCCACATAGGTTGCAAAAGTCCGTGAGTCCGTGACTCAATCGGTCCATCAATATTTGGCATGTGACGGGAGATAGATTTCATTCATCCTGATCTGATCCGATGTAGATCTTGTTTATAGGTGAAATTAGAAAAGTTTCATTTTATGGGTTTTGAATTTTGAAATGACGACTTCAAGTATTAATTATTGAGTTCTAAATTTAATATTATATTTAATAGATTTTCTAATACAAATCTACTATTTTTATCAAAATATATTAGATTCAGCCAAACTCGTATCCAAACTTTTAGTTCAGCCATTGATCTTTTTGTTTAATTCTAAGCCTCTCTATAGAGACCAATATGAGCTCAATGAATTTTGAAGAAGAGGTAATAAACTTTTTGGAAACGATTTATGTAAATGTTCCCTATGAATAAAACATTAGACTATCGTTTTAGGACTTGCATAATTCTAGATCGTTATCTAAATAATTTTCACAAGACTTTCAACAACAACAATAACAATAAATTCAATGTAATCTCACATATGAGGGTCTACAAAAGGTAAAATGTATGCAGATCTTACATTTACCTTATGAAAAATAGAGAAATAAATTTTAGACCGTGATCTAGAAAATCCATAAGCTATAAAATAAATAAACAAAAGGTCATCTATTAAATAATGGTCTCAAAAGGGCTAATTGGCAAAATTTCTGAGATAACCACATATACTGGGCTAAAAAAATCAGAAGCCCAAAAACACATACAGATCCACACCCCACATAGAACGGTTACGTGTCAAGTCATGTTTTTTTTTTTTTTCCACATCAGATGCCAAGCCACGTCAGGCGGTTGAAGGAGGTGTTAAGTTGGAATGTATTTGTGATCCAAAATATTAACGGCGGGGGTATTTTTGAGCCAAAAATGAAATGAAGGGTAAATTTGCTTTATTTCGAATAGTTTGAGGGTAATTTTGACACCTTTTTCCGTTTCAGAAATAACCACAGTTACTGGGCCGAAAAAGTCAGAAGCCCAACCCAAAAACATGTACACAGATCCACAGCCCATTTACATCCCTTTCTTCTCCATCATATAAATAGAACGACTGCTGAAAAACCCTAGCAGCAGCTCTCTGCAGTAGCGGTTCAAGAAAATGGTGTCCGGTTCAGGTATCTCAGCAAAGAGGATAGTGGTGGATGCTCGGCACCACATGCTGGGAAGATTATCTTCGATTTTAGCGAAAGAATTGCTTAATGGGCAGAGAGTAGTTGTTGTTAGGTGTGAAGAGATTTGCTTATCAGGTGGACTTGTACGTCAGAAAATGAAGTACTTAAGGTTCCTTCGTAAGAGAATGAATACTAAACCTTCTCATGGTCCTATCCATTTTCGTGCTCCTTCTAAAATCCTCTGGCGTACTATTCGGGGGTATGATTTCTAGTTCTTTGAACATTTTGTATTGGTAGTTTATTTGGAGTAGTAATTTTTTTAGTTAGTGGCTCTGGTGTTTATTTTATTTATATATGATAATCTATGTTGCTCGGACTCTCCAAAACTGATGCTGAACTCGTGTCTGATCCTCCAAAAATGTACTCTTTCTGTACTAATTTATGTTATGTTGTTTGACTTGACACGTAGTTTAAGAAAGACTGAATTTTGAAACTTGTGATCTAAAACAAGTTATAGATTTCTGTGGGGCTATTAAATGGGCATTTTAAGATTAAATTGTAACTAAATATAATTTTTTTTTTTTGGGACTGATTAAAAAAGGTTTGAGGATCCGACATGCACCTGTTCGCCATTTTGATGATAAATTGGTATACGTAATCCTTTTCATAGTTGTAGATTGTAATGGATCAGGGTAAGATTAGGTGAAACATATATTAGTATTTTAAGTTAAGGGGAGCCTTGGCGCAATGGTAAAGTTGTTTTGAGCTGATGCTTGCGTCTGGTTAAGCTGCATACATTACACTCCTTTGGGTTGTGGCCCTTTCCCCGGACCCTATGTTAACCATGATGCTTCATGCACCAAGCTGTCTTTTATATGTTAGTATTTTGATTACATGGTGTTTAAAAGAAAGCCCACGTGTGGGATTTCACTGGGTATGTTGTAGTTGTTCGTTAAAAGAAAATTAAGCATGTGTGAGCTAGTTTTGGAAGTGTAGATACTGCTTGGTCAGTTGCAGACCAGTTTATTTCATTGTAGTAAAATATTTAGGGGTATATGTGTGATGATGATGAGAATACTGTCGATAGTTTGTGCAATACTGTATTTATCTGTAGGTATTAAGTGTCTGTCTCAATGTCCATTGATTTTGATTTGTGTGTTAATGGGTTTCCTAACTTGTAAAGAAGCTCTTTGCACTAGTATATATGACCTTCCGTCTAGCATTATATCAGCATGCCTATCAAAGTGATGCAACATTGTTTGCTTGTTTTATGTTTATGGATATAGTGTTTCTCGCAAGTTTTATTTAGTTTAGTTAGAGACCTGTATGTTTTGAAGAACCATTTGTGTTGGAAGATAACTTGCTTTGTATTGGAACGACTGATCTGAAAGGAGACTGGATGTGGATAATCCCAATTAATTTGGGATCGAGGTACATTTGATTATAGTTGATCTGAAACTAATATTTTGTTTTTCATGTGATGAATTTTTCGGTTGATTAATACCTTTAGAACCTCTGAGTCGTGAACTGTACTAGAACAAGACAAGCTCCCTGCTACTTGTACAATTGTGAATGATAATGTCTGTTCATTTTATGTTAGGATGATTCCCCACAAAACTAAGCGTGGAGCTGCCGCACTTGCGCGTTTGAAGGTTTTTGAGGGTGTTCCACCCCCATATGACAAGATCAAGAGGATGGTCATTCCCGATGCACTCAAGTGAGTTGCACTGCAGCAGTCATAGCTTATTTTGTTCTAGTATTATTGTTTCTTTTAGTACTGAAGTTTTTACCCTTATTTTGTGACTAGGGTATTGAGGCTCCAGGCCGGACATAAATACTGTCTCTTGGGCAAGCTTTCATCAGAGGTCGGATGGAATTATTATGATACTATCAGAGTAAGTTTCTTGCATCTCGTATTTTCATCTAGCGTACATCGATTCTCTCTAGTTAGTTATGGTGTTTCTTCACTTTTGGTATCGGTGGGGCAACATATAACAGTTGTTAGCTATTTCTTCATTTTTGTGTTGTTTATACCCATATGAAATTTAATCCTCTGCTCCAAGTAGCAGCTAGTGTTCCTCCTCTTTTTGCTTACCCCTTGTTCATCTAACTACAAGCCCCGGCTTCTCTTTCTGCAATTTTCTTAAGTTGAGCTTTCATACTTGTAATGTGCATCGGTGGTAACTATGTAACTATTGCGAGTGTCATGTTATTCACATCGATGGTGACTCTTCTCCGTTGTTATGATCTACTGCAGGATCTTGAGAACAAGAGAAAGGAGAGAGCTCAAGTAACATATGAGAGGAGAAAGCAGTTAGCGAAACTTAGGGTCAAGGCGGAGAAAGCTGCTGAGGAGAAGCTTGGTCCTCAACTCGCCATTATTGCTCCGATCAAGTACTGAAGTCGAAATATAGTTTGTTTTTGAAGTACAATTTTGATGGAGATTGATGTTTTGACATTAGTTTGTTCCTTGTTTACGGGATGCAGTTTGCAGTTTTAGCAATATTTTCGTCATTTGATCAGACTCTTCTCTGTTTTTTTCGTGTATTTCGTTGCTATATCATGTGGAAAGATTTTCTTCCAATGAATCTCAAATATTGAAGCAACATATAATCTATATATCTTAGGTCTGCCTACGTGGCATGTCTCAAAAGCCTCCATTCATATTTATCTTTTTTCTCATTTTTTTGACATTTCTTTTTCTATTTTTTATTGTATTAAGAATAAATAAGGCAATTACTACTCATCCATTTATTCCTTTTTTCCCCCATTTTGTGCCTACATTTATAAAAGATGTTAATTAGTTTAGTCTTTCAGTTATGTGCCCCTTTGTATTCCAAATCATAGATTAAAAACAACTAAAACATAACGGCTGATTGGACATGATGGGCAGGTTATATTCAATTACTATATAAATTCTGCTGATTTTGCAAGCTGTAGTGTAGGAATCAACATTCAGATTTGTTCTGCTAACTATACTTGCCATATTTTCTTATCATTTGTATAGTAGTGTTATATAGAAATTTTTGCCAATCTACTCTTTCTTTGGTTCATTTTCATGATGATTTACAATTTCTATGGATTTCTTGCAACATAATATGCAAGTATTTTAACAAACTTTATACCTGCAAAAGAAGGAAACAACATGTCTTTTTCTTTTTTTAACTTGTGTTTCTTCATATTGGTAATCACTTCTTTCTTTTTAATCGTTGCAACTGATTTAATGTTAATGAAGAAGTATATATCTGCATGAAGGTCATTAGTTCCTTAACGCTGAATGTGAATGAAACAGTCCTTTTAATGCCTAACTAGAATTTTAGTTAGTACTTGAGTTGGAACAAGAAATTAGATGGAACAGAGAAAAATAGATCATTTTCCTTGAAATTCTTTCTTGCTTTAAATGGTTTTTGATGAAAATTAAAAACAATTTATGAGACATCTTATGAATTTCAAGAGTCAAACGAATTTCCTTTGACTGTGGTCTTTTCATACCTTTAAATATTTTTAAATTATCAATTATAGTATATTATTTTTTACGTAATTTTCAAATATAAAAATTTTATTTCAAAAAATCTAGGTCTGAATTAAAATTAAAAGGTTTGACTCTTCAATCAGAACACTATCACATAAGTTGGGAGAGAGGGAGTATTACCTACCTATATTGATTATACAAAAATCAAATTTACAGAATTATATACAACTTTTAATCTATATAACACGTATTAGAAGTTCTATTCCAATTGAATCTGAAGACTAAAACAATATTTAAACTTAAAGATATTCTAACATTTTGAATATTATAAAAAATAAATTTATAATTTAAACAAATAATAATATAATGGACTATGAAGTCAAGTGTCCACGAAGAACGAACGAGAATTAAGAAGACTTGCATTACATAATATTTTCCCATATAACTAAAATAACATTTATAATTGACTGCAAAATAGAAAATAATGCGTTGTTATTTATTTTAATTTGTCTTTTTTGTTTAACTAAGTTTGTGTATTTTTTTCCTTATACATTTGATGTTTATGTTTTTTTTTATGCATGTCTTAGATTAATATTTATTTACTTATAACTTTTGGTACTGTAAGAATATTATTTCTTCAATATCAACTAAATTTATAAGAAGAAATGTATGACCGCGCGAAGCACGGATCAGTTAACTAGTTATTGAGATATTTATGTAAACATAATTGGTAAATACTTACCTGCAACAGATATTTATGTCAAACCATTGAAGTGTTAACCTTAGTAAAAAATTAAATTGAAAAAAATTAAATTGAAAAATCATACTTTACTCAACTATATGAGAAAGTAACTTAGATGTGTTATTCTGTACTCCTATTAATTGTGAAGCTTTTTCTTGATCTAATTGACTGTATATACGTTGTTTGGATATAGACTTGATTGAAACTTAAAACGGAGAGATTTAAAAGTTAAAGTTATATTTGAACATATATTGTCTACCAAACAAATTTTATTCAAAGCTTAATTTTGGGATATCCCACCTTATTCCAATCAAGCTTGAGATGATTTTATTCTATCTCCGAGACCTCACTGTGTGGGAATATACTGGGTATGTTATTGTTGTTGTTGTCCCAGGTGGAATAAATCAGTCCAGGGATTGTAATTTCAGCATAATTTAGTCCGCGTACCAAACGATCCCTTAGAGTGTGGTCGGTACGAAGAAAAACATTTTCTATGGAAAGTGTTTTTTTGAAAATTGATTTTTAGAAAATATGATTTTCTACTTATTTTCTAGAAAAATATTTTTTTTGAAAAATATTTTTTTAAAAAACCATTGAGATATATATAGTCGACGTATATAATTGATTATATATACTCGTTTGGATATAAACTTAATTGAAATTTGAAACGAAGAATTTAAAACTTCAGAATAAAATTATTATTCAAAGTGCACAAGTCGAGAATAGTGGTTAATGGTTAATCATCAATTCACTAACCACGCCTTCTTTTTTTGCTTAAAATCATTAATTGCATTTAATAACATTAATTAATTCAATAGTGAAATCAACCAACAATAACCTGCCTTTGGCTTTTTCGAAGTAAGTTTTCTCCCTTTTGACCATAAAATCCAACAACAACAACAAAATAACCGTTACTCCCTCCGTTTCATATTACTTGACATTTGTTGACTGACACATCTACTATTACTTTTTCTGGATCATTTTATTTATCGTATGAGTGTATGCATAATTTATCCCGACCTTTATGGGGTAAAGAGACTATTTTTGATAAATACTCGACCCAATTTTTCTTTTTATTGATTTTTTTTTTTAAAAATGTAATAGTAAAAACTATGATAAAGATTTGAAGTGTTAATTTATTTTGAGGTATTTTAAGTAAATATTTTTCTGTAAAAATATACTTAATAATTATAGATTAATAAATAACATCATTAAAAATAATCAATATCTTCCAAATATTGTTACTTAAATTGATTAATAAAATTTTCAATAACGGATTTGATTTTTCTATCACTCGTGTGAATATAATAAGGTTATATATTAGCCAAAAACATAGAATTTTATTTGCTTTAATTTCTTTTTCAGAATGAAAAATAATTTTGATTTGCCACCCAAATTTTAAAAAATAAATAACGACAAGACAACACAATTATTTGATACAATAATAAATAAATAAAAACTTAAAAAATATTTGAAAGAGAGTAGAATTTTAAAAAGATTACATTGTAATTATATCATTTAATTTGATTTTTGACCCAATTTCCTACCGATCAATTTATTACTAGGCCAAACTATGTAATCACATTTAATTACACTTAAATCTAATTCTCATGTGGTTTTTCGAACAAACTCTTATTTAAAAAAGCCCCTTCAAATATTTCTTTTCAAAAAACAAAACAAAAAGATTTTTGAGTTAATAACACTTTTGGTCCCACAATTATTGATAAATTCTAATTTTATTCTTTATGATACTAGATTAAACACATATAACCTTCAATTACTAATTAAAATGTGCACATTTGCTCCTTTCACTTATGGGTATTCACATATTTTCAGAATTATTAATCGTTTTCTCATTTAATCATTCATGTGTTATGTTATACTTATTTTGTTCCTCCATATCTATGATTAATGTACTTCTAAAAATAATTCAAGCATAATATATTTCCTACGTAAAGGAACCAAAAATACACATTTTAATTAGATAAAATGTATCGAGTCATTTATCATTTTTCTCTCTATATACATATTGTACCTTCGGAAAACAATCCTCTATCTCACATTTGAGGTAAAGATACAGACTACATACACTCTATCCTTTCCAAACTTCACATTGTGGGAAGACACTGGATACGTTGTTGTTGTATATATATCGTACCTTATATAGGACGAGAATTGCTTTGAGACTATAAATTCAAGGTGAAAATATATAGTACATTTTTACTTGTTTTATTAAGAGTAGTTACCACAAATAAAACTTAATATTATGAAAGAGAGAAAGAGGGACTAGTAATAAATATTTTAACTCTATACCAAAAATAATTAGTTGGGAGAGTTAATTAAGTTAGTAATTATTATTACTACCCCACTACTTGCTACTACTCAATTAACTAGCAACTCTTGACTTTTCATTTGTCTAAAAAACCATTAAAAAAAAGCCTTTTCTTTTACCCCACTTTTCTATTTGACTTTTCATTTCATAACTTTTTTTTCCCATCAACTTATATATATATGTTCAAGGTTATTTCTTGTTGTTCTTACAAAAAAATAATAATACAAGTTTCAAGAAATGGCAGTACTACATTTCTTTAAAAGTGTAATACTTTTGTTTTTGTTGTATGGATTAGCAAGTGGAAGAGTGTTACAATGGCCATCAATTGGAATAAATATTTTTGGATTTATTGCAACAATCTATGTAGATCAATCTGGTTTTGCCCAATTTAGGACAATCCAATCTGCCATTGATTCAATTCCTTCAAATAATTCTCATTGGATTTGCATCTACATCAGACCTGGCTTGTACAAGTAACTTCTCTTCCTTGTTTATCTATGTGTTTCTTAATTTAGGCGCCAAGTCAAGATTTAGAGTCGCTGAGTTCTGTTCTTTTTAATTATATGTGCTAGTTACGTTCTCTAACACACACATAGATTGAGCTAGATAGAGTAAATGTTTTTTTTGAAGGATCCGTATGAAATGTGCTTGGTGAAAAATGTTTTTCGCGCCAGAAATTCCAAACTTTTCAATGGAATTAGGGGAACCTCCATAGAAAACACGTGTCTCTAATAGCGTGAACTCGTATGGTCAATACCGAGTATATAATCAGTAATTTCAATCAAATCTAATTCAGTAGACAAAGTTTAATTCATTTGGATGATGGTAGAAAAGTTGATAGATAAATTACTTTTACAAAATCGTACGTGAGATTTTCACATCATATCTCTATATACAATCTAAATCTAGGGGTGAATCCAAGATTTAGAGTCACTAGATTTTGTTCTTTTTTTAAATAAATGTGCTAGTTACATGTGAGTTCTTTCGAACATTTTTTTCGAGGGATCCGTATGAAATATGCTTGGTGGAAAATGTTTTCATAGAAAAGCCGTCAGAAATCTCAACTTTTCAACGGATTTATGGGAATCTCCACATAAAAAATACGTGTCTTTAATAGCCTGAACTCGTCGAGTCTAATTTAAATATACATCTCAACCTATATATATACATTATACATATATTATTTTTTTTCAATAATTTTTTCCAAATTGGTATTAAAGACTAATTTTGTTTTATTTTTTATTTTTCATTTAAAAGTGAACAGGTGACAATTCCAGGTGATAAACCTTTTATTTATTTAAGAGGTGAAGATGTGAAAACAACTATTGTTATATGGGGTGCTCATGAGTCACTTGTTACAAGTTCAACTTTTTCCTCTTTTGCTGACAATATTGTTGTGGAAGATTTAAATTTTACAGTAAGAAAATCTTAAATCCTATGACCCTTTAATTAATATAATTATTTTTCTAGTTTATATAATTTTAATGTCTTTTTTTTTTTTTTGTAGAATTCATACAATTATCCACCTATGAATAATAAAAATCCAATGAAACCAGCATTAGCAGCATTGGTTTCTGGGGACAAAACTTCATTTTATGGTTGTGCTTTCTCTGGTTTGCAAGATACTTTATTGGATGAATATGGAAGACATTATTTCAAGTTTTGCACAATTGAAGGAACCATGGATTTCATTTTTGGTACTGGTCAATCAATTTATGAGGTGCGTTACGTTACGATCTCTGGTTTATCTGTCTTTAAAGGTTTTTTGCACGTCTGTAGTGTCTTAATGAGTATTTATCGGTAAATATTTATACAATATGTTGTTCTTTTTGGTATATGTGCTAGTTCTCTTACATTCGCATAGATTGTGCTAGATACAATGAATTTTGTGAAATGTTTTTTTCCGAAGGATCCGTATGAGTGGAAAATGTTTTCATAGAAACCTGTCAGAAATCCCGGTTAGGGAACGACCTCTGGTTTATCTGTCTTTTAAGGTTTTTGCACATCTCTAGTCTTTAATGAGTATTTATCGGTAAATACTTATATACACACGGTATTTGCATCAAATTAAGTGATTTAATTTAATCGTAGCAAGTAAAAACTTAAATTGAGCATACATATCACTTAATCATGATTAAAAAATAAATGTGCATGTAAAAATCAATATCTTTGGATTCACTTAATCTCTTTTAATAAAATCCCTTTGTTTCATTTACATGAGGTGTTTGACTGAGCAAAGGAATAATTTAATTAACTTTAACTCTTAAATATTTTTTGAAACAAATTAAAAAGAAAAAGAGTGACACATAAAATCAAACATAAGAGGTAAAAGACTTCTTAATTAATTTTTTGAAACATTAAATATTTTGTTACATATTTATTTATTTTTTCAAAAAATATTAATGCTTTAACTAATCCCTAATTACTGCAAAAAATTTCTTTAGATATGTATGAACACACACTTCTTAAGATTTTTGACCATTTTATTAATGGAGTTGAGGACAATTTTATAGTCAAAAGAATTACACATACAAACAAAAACAAGTAGCAAAAACAAAGTTTACTGGTTAATTATAGTCTTTACCTTTAATTGGACAATTAATGAACTTAAATCCATAAGAGGGTCATGTAAAGTTTCACATTGAATCTTGTCTTTGTATGAGAAAAATTCAGTTGACTTGGGATTAGTTCTTTTTTGTTTTCGTCACTTGTGTCTTTATTGCACGACTAAATTCAAATTCGTATGGCTGATAAAATATCAAAGATAAATCTATAGCTATTAATGAGATTTAAATTAGTCAGGGTCCCTCGAATTATGTGATATCTCATATCGGGTAAATTCTTAAACCTTCCTAGTATTACGTCTACACATAAATGTTCTTGTAAATTATGGTCAATACCGAGTACATACACGGTAATTTCAAATCAAATCCAGGGATACATACGGTAGACAAAGTTTAATTCATTTGGGGTGATAGTAGAGAAGTTGGTTGATACTTGATACGTTACCTTTACTATTACTTTACGGAAATTTACATGAGATTTTTCACATCATATCTCGAATTTATTTGAACTAACTATGTGTTTTCTTAATAGGGATTGTATTATTATGTTACATAACCGTACATGAGATTTTCACATTATACGTGCGACTCTAGTTTACTTGTGTTTTCTTAATAGGATTGTATTATTACTTAACAGAACTGTACATGAGATTTTCACATCATACATACGATTTCAGTTTATTCAAATGATGAGATGTACCTTACTGTATGTTTGTATTGATAGGATTGTACAATATTGGTGAATGCTGGGTCAATAGCACCAAATTATGGAGGATACATAACAGCACAAGGAAGATTAAATCCAAATGATGCAAATGGATTTGTGTTCAAGAATTGCAAAGTGACTGGGACAGGCAAGGCATTCTTAGGAAGGGCATGGAGGGGTTATGCTAGGGTGCTATTTTATAAGACCACCCTCTCCAACATCATTGTTCCAACAGGTTGGAATGCTTGGCATTTCAAAGGTCATGAGTAAGTCCCCCCCCTCCCCCACCAAACACACACACACCAACAATTTTTTTGGGATAATCGTGGTGTCCACGTCAACTTGCGAGCACCTCGGTCACTACTAGAAACAAAGGTTTTTTCTACTACGAATCAGTGGAAAATTTGTGCTAATGGAACATGATTTTCCCATTAATTTTCCACCGAACCAGCTCAGTGGGAAAATGCATAGTGGGAAACAGATTCTCACTGAAATAGTGGAAAACTTTCCTAATTTTTATAAGACTTCCCTCTCCAACATCATTGTTCCAAGAGGTTGGGATGCTTGGAACTTTTAAAGGCCATGAGTAAGTCCAACCTCTCCCCCACCCCCACCCCACAATACACACACAACAACAACAACTTATTTTTGGGATAATCTTGGTGTTCGTGTCAACCTGCGAGCACCTCGACTAATTTTGAGGGGTATTGACTAATGACTACCTTTCATCAGCACAAGTACCGGGTAACTCTGTCAATCAACGCTTGGATAGATATGAAGAAATCACCTGGTGTTTGTGTCAGCTAGCTTCCCTCGACTAAAGTTTTGTACTTTTAAGGCAAAAATTTAAAATAAATTTGGAAATATTTTTGTATTAACTATTAAATTTTGTTTTTGTTTTAGGGACCAATTGACTTTCTCAGAAGAAGACTGTGATGGATCAGGAGCAGACACATCAAAGAGAGTTAAATGGGAAAAAAAGCTAAGCAAAGATGTGGTGGAGTCATTGACATCTTTGTCCTTCATTGATACTGAGAGGTGGATTAGTGGACAACCTTTAATCTTGGTAAATTAGAGAATAGAGTGTCTCTTGGGGTGAGATCCTTTTCCAAACCTTGATAACTCAAGATGCTTTGTGCACCGAATTACCATTAAATTAGAGAATTAAGGGTCTCAAGTAAATTATGTGTTTTTCTTTCATGTTCTTTCTTTTGTATGACCCTTTACTCCACTTATATGTACTTTTGAATCCAAGAACATGAATAGAAAACCTAATTTCATTCGAGGTTCAGCAAGTTTTTAGTATATTTTAGATGTTTGGTACATGCTATAATCAAAGTAAACCTCGAAGCTGACTAGATCAAGGTTTGAATACAATTACCAAAAATGTGCATAACAATTTAATTTGCCCATAAAATTTCGTCATTAGTTTTGAGATGTATTTTCGCCCCATTTGCAATTTTGCACACAACATCGTGATTTTTCGTCCTGTTAAATTACATGGTAGGCTTGTAATTAGAATAATTTGTGGAAAATTTGGAAAACCTCCTAGTCGTTGCTCACTCGTCTCCATAGCAGAAGTCCTTGGAGTTCAAATTTGCGCTAACCAAATGGAATCCGTGGAAGATGAAGCCGTTCATCAACACCCAAAACGAAGCAAAATGCACTAACCATTCTCACTTTCCATCAAATCCAGTGAAAGATTCAATCTTGAAAATATGTAATCTGTCACCAGACTCCAGAAGTCATCACTAAAATCGTCTTAAGGCTACCAGTGAAGTCCCTCTTACAATTCTGGTCCGTTATAAAATCTTGGTTTGCTTTGATCTCTACCCCCGAATTTGTCAAAGCCCACCTTAGTATATCTGCTAATAACAAAGATTACACTCACCACTGGATCACGTCTATCCCAATTCAATCTTAAGAACTGTTCTCTTAAATCTTTACTAAATGACTCTGTGACTGAGGAGTATGACTTGGATTATCCCATGAATGACGCCTGCGAAAATGTTTGGGTCGTGGGTTTTGTCAATCGATTGATTTTTCTTGCCATTGGTTCCACTGACTTGTTTCCGTGGAATCCATCACTTAGGAAATTCAAGAAACTGCCTGATTCTTGACCTACATTAATGAGGCTTGATTGTCTCCAACACGGCAAATTTTTAATATCCGCGAATCTTTAACAACAAATATTTGTACATTGGGTGAATTGAATATTCAATAACCGCGCAAAATGAAACTTAACTGATTTATAAAATATTTAGTAGCAAAGGCATCAAACGAGATAAGTGAAAACAAGAATTCAGGGCCAAAAGGAATAGTTGCTTCCATAGCAGAAGTTCCCAACTCCAAGAGCTCAAAATTGTGCTGCCAAAATGGATTCTGAGGAAGATCAAGTCTTCCAACGAACACTCAAAACGAAGTATGAAATGATTAATAATTATGGTAAGTGAAACCGGATGGAAAACAAAAAATTGAAAAAATTACCTCTACATATAGGATAGTATACTTGGTTTAAATGCGAAGATCATGAACAATTTCTAAACTCCGTAGATCTTTAATCTTTAACAACAAATATTTATACGTTGTGAATTGAATATTCAAAAACCGCGCGAAATGCAGGTAAATTACCTAATTTATAAAATATTTTGTAGCAAAGACATCAAACAAGAATTCAGGGCCAAAAGGCCCAAAACATTATTGTCTCCCTTTAAATTGCACTGTAGGTTTTCATTTGTGCAAAAATAGTTGCCTACATAGCAGAAAGCTCAAATTTGTGCTGCCAAAATGGATCAAGTCTTCCATCGACACCCAAAACAAAGCAACGCCATTATCCATTCTCAAAATCCATCAACTTCAATCAAAGATTCAATCTTGAAAATCGCTATTCTGCCACCAGAACTCATCACTGAAATTCTCTTAAGGCTTCCGGTGAAACCCCTCTTGAAATTCAAATCTGTTTCTAAACCTTGGCTTGCTTTGATATCTAGCCCCGAATTTAGCAAGGAACATCTTCGTGTAATTGGTGATAACACCACAACCTTGTGTTGAACCAATTCAAGTATATATCTGGTAATGGATATCAGTACTTTCTTAAGAACTTTTCTCTTAGTTCCTTACTTAATGACTGTGTCACTGAGGAATATAACTTGGATTATCCCATGAGTAACACCCGCGAAGATGTTTATGTTGTGGGTTCAGTTAATGGATTGATTTGTCTTACCATTGGGTCCACTGACATGTTTATGTGGAATCCATATATTAGGAAGTTCAAGAAATTTCCTAATTGTAGACCTACATTAACGAGGCACATACATGGTTTTGGATATGATAAATTTCATGATGTTTATAAGGTAGTGCGTATTTCCAATACTGAAAGTTCAGATCAAGATGTGGTCAACTTATATAGTCTAAACAGTGATTCTTGGAAAAGTGCTGATGGTTGCCCGAGTAAGGGGCTATTAATTTTTTCAAGTAAGTTTGTGAACGGGAAACTTTATTGGTCTGCTACTGCTGGTGGTCTTAATACATATGAGAGCTGGTACATCATTTCTTTTGATTTGGCTAATGAAAAATGGGGAAAGGTGGAGATGCCCTGCAACGAGAAAGGAGGTTGTTTTCCGACATTGGGAGTATTGGGAAGTGATCTTTTTGTGTTTTCTGACTATAGTAGAAGTCACGCAGATGTGTGGGTTCTGAAAGAGTATGGGGTTAAAACATCTTGGACAAAAATGTATACTATCAAATATCCTGCTGATCCTGAGATCTATTTTTCTAGTTCTGTTATTTCTCCAACACTATGCCTGTCAAACAAAGGTGAAATATTAATTGTGGCTCGATCGAGTTTCATGATATACAATCCAGAGAATGAATCGATCAGATATATAAAGGTTGATAAGTGTCGTTCATATATTTCGTCAAACATCTACATGGAAAGCCTAGTTTGTCCCCTTTTAGAAAACGTACCAAGCACTCATCAAAAAGAAAAACGCAAGCACACATCAAGAATGAAGGGTGCAGAGAAGCTCGGATGAATGACAATGTTTTAGGTAATGACTTGTAAGAATTCTGCCTTATACATTTATTCTGTTTCTTTGTTAATTATATAGAAAAAGACTTTGTATATGCTATGTGCATCTTTGCATTACATCTGCTTGGAGATCTTGTTTGTCTTTTTCCTTTTTTTGCATATTTCCATGAGACAACTATTTGGTTGTAGTGTTTGGTGTCTTCAACACTCACTCAAAGTAAATGACATGGACATTTTAGCTCTTTTTGAGCATTGTTTTAAGGAGACATTCACATTGTGCCTCTAGACATGGAAATCATATCAATAACACTAGGCATAACCTTTGGTACGATTATTGTTTGATATAAGGTCTTCAATAATAATCCTCTTTAAATTGAAACTTAATAAGGAAACAGGTATAATGTTAATAGAGTTAAGGTCTAATATGGTACTATCCTAAGTTTTGTGCGTGTCGACATGACATAGGTGGGTGTGGGATCTGCACCGAATATGGTCAATCGATTTGGGTACTTTGACCAAAATCGATGGAGAAATTCGAGACACATACACTGATTCCTGAAATCAAAACAAAAGCTTGGGTGAAATCATAATTTAGGCATATACTTTTTATCGATAAAAGATATTTGTATTAAGAAGTCCGCAACTAGATGGTGCTTTAAAGATATTTAAAAGTCAACATCACTGTTGAATGTGCAATGAACTCAAGAAGTGTATCATGACCTCTATATTATCTACAATAGCCATGTTTCACCGAAAAAGCATTAAGGAGATGCATTTGTACTTAATTACAGATTCAAACTTGCTCTGAAAAATTTGTGCATTCCTTTCCTTCCAAATAGTCTATTATAATTTAGGTATATTTTTATAACTCTACTACTTTTGAGATTTCAGGAGGTGAAATGCTGATGTTAAAGAACAATTAGTCCATCCCCTGCCAACTGTACGGATCAAGACGATGCTTCCCTATTCTCAATGTTCACTGAATGTAGTATTGCCTATGTTGTCGCTGTGATAAAAGTTCACTTAGGTTGTGTTTGATTCCATGTACACTCAAACAATCTATGTAAATATTGGATTGATCAATTCTCACTTGGGGGCCATCATAACCTTGACGAACTCCTCGTAGTTGATCTGTCCATTGCCATCCACATCAGCTTCATGAATCATTTCATCAATCTCTTCATCTGTAAGCTTCAATTTGATGTGGGACAAAGAAGAGAGGGCTGAGAGTGGACTGAAAACTCTCTACCATTTTGATGTGTTTCAATTTTTTCGAACAGTCATTTCCGACGATTAATCAAGAATTCAAAGTGCTTTTCTTGCATATTTCTTATAACCAATGCTTATATAGAGATGTAAGAAGATCGGTTTGGGAAGTTATTAGAAGTCCCCTCATATGTCTTCATCAACAAATAATTCTCGATGTGAAAACACAGAGCCGGGAGCTGATATTTGACTAGGAAAAAAAGTGGATCTACAGAGTCTCAAAAGATCTTTGTAAATGGACAGACCAAAATTTTCCTTTTCTGAGAAAAAATTTATGAGCAACAAGGTTTTGAAGAATATTTACTGTACACAGCTACACTTTTGGTAATTATCAAACGTAGCAAGACTTTCCCTGAAAATCGACACGTGATATAGTGTATCAGTCCACAATACAGGTTGTATACGCTGTGAAAAAATAAATCGCAGTAGTATCCTTTTTAGAAAAATGGAAACACGGGAGAAAATCAAACACTAATCATTACAGAAAGCAGCTAAATCAGTAGAAATCCACATTAGAAGATATATTACGAGTAATACATTAAATTGTTTGATTGATTCAACTGAGCAGAAAAATTGGGAATTCTGATTATACGTATCAAAATTTCGGTTATATCAATATGGTGAAAAAAATATATTTGTACGTTGTGAAATTGAATATTCAATAACTGTGGGAAGCGCTGGTAACTTGCCTAATGTATAAACTATTTAGTAGCAAAGGCATCAAATGATAAGCAATGTAATCAGCCAAAGCAATCAATGGAGCAGCTCTGCAAATTCCTTAGCCTTTTCCAACCCCAGCAATTTCGGATACATCGTTTTATCGACTGTCAAATCTTTTCTGGTGGTTTTTCTGAGCTCCTTCGACGACTATGTTACATCTAAAATACTTTTCCGGTGGTTTTTCTTAGCTTGTCCACTTCTTCTTCTGTCCTGTCTCCGAGGATTGCTCCGAGTACTATGGCAACACTGTCGTTTTGTGTACGTGGATGAATTCAAGCGTGTCTAATCCCACATTTGAGTTACCAGTACAAGCAATATCCACTACTTGTCTAGCTGCTAACCTTTCAGATCGACAGCAACGAGAAAATTCTCGATGGGAAACTCCGGTGGTGACTGTCAAATTAGACAGGGATTAAGGATAATATACCTGGCCTAATAGCGAAAACGTTGTCACTATCTCCAACTCGGCAATTTTTTATCTTTAACAATAAATTTTTGTACATTGTGGATTGAATATTCAATAATAATGCAAGCGCGGGTAAATTACCAAATTTGGAAAAATATTTAGTAGCAAAGGCATCAAAAGGCCCTTTAAATAGCACTGTAAGAGTAAGAGTAGGTCTGTGCAAAAATAGCTGCCTCCATAGCAGAAGGTCTGTGCTGCCAAAGTGGAGTCTAATGAAGATCCAAAACGAAGCAAATCCGTTGTCCATTCTCAAAATCTATCAACAGATTCAATCTTGAAAATCCCAATTCTGCCATCAGAACTCGTCACTGAAATCCTCGTAAGGCTTCCAGTGAAACCCCTCTTGAAATTCAAATCTGTTTCTAAACCTTGGCTTGCTTTGATCTCTAGCTCGGAATTTAGCAAGAAACATCTTCGTGTAACTGTTGATAACAAAGACTACACACACCGCAGGCTTGTGTTGACCCAACACAAGTACATATCTGGTAATGGATGTCAATGCCTTTTTAGGAACTGTTCTGTTAGTTCCGTACTTAATGACTCTGTGTTTGTGGAATTATATGACTTGGATTATCCCATGAATAACACCCGCGAAAATGTTTGGTTTGAGGGTTCAGTTAATGGCTTGATTTGTCTCTCCGTTGGGTCCACTGACATGTTTATATGGAATCCATCAATTAGGAAGTTCAAGAAATTTCCTATTCCAAGACCTACGTCAATGATGATTCATCCTTGGCATATATATGGTTTTGGATATGATGAATTTCATGATGATTATAAGGTAGTGTCTGTTTTCAATAGTAGAAATTCAGATCAAGTTGAGGTCAAGTTATATAGCTTAAACGCTGATTCTTGGAAAAGTGTTGATGGTTGCCCGAGTGAGGGGCTACTAAATTCAGGTAAGTTTGTGAACGGGAAACTTTATTGGCCTTCTACTGCTGGTGGTCTTAATATAAATGAGGGTTGGTACATCATTTCTTTTGATTTGGCTAATGAAAAATGGCGAAAGGTGGAGAAGCCCTACTATGAAAAAGGAGGTAGTATCCCGACGTTGGGAGTGTTGGGAAGTGATCTTTCTCTGTTTTCTGATTATAAGAGAAGTCACGCAGATGTGTGGGTTATGAAAGAGTATGGGGTTAAAACGTCTTGGACAAAAATGTATACCATCAAATATCCTTTTTTGTGTACTTCAATTATTTCTCCGACACTGTGGATGTTAAACAAAGGTGAAATATTGATTGTGTCTAGATCAACTTGTATGATATACAATCCAAAGGACGAATCGATCAAATTTACAGAAGTTGTCAAGTTCCATTCCAGTATTGCATCAAACATCTACATTGAAAGCCTAGTTTGTCCCCTTTTACAAAACCAACCAAGCACACATCAAGAATGAAGGCTGCAGAAGCTCAGACGAATGACAATGTTGTAGCTAATGACTTGTAAGAATTCCGCCTTACTCATTTTTATGTTTCTTTGTTAATTATAGAAAAAGACTTTGCATTGCTACGCACATCTTTACATTACATCTGGTTGGATATCTTGTTTATCTTTTTTCCTTTTTGCTCGCATATAAACTATTTTTACTTGTCATGTGAAATATCACTCAGGTGCTTTGTTAATTGTTATGAACTTTTGACATTTCAGGAGGTGAAATGTTGATGTTATAGAAAAATCAATCCATTCCCTGCCGACTGCACGAATCAAAGTTGAACAAAGCTTCTTCTTCCTTTGAATATCTGTTGAAAGTAGTATCTTGAGATTGTCGTGACAAAAGGTTGAACAAGCTTCTCCTAGGCCAAAATTTCTTTCATATATATGACAATGTTAGTTCATGATTTGTTCAGCTTGTAATGAATTCCAGTGTTTATTCAGCAGTATACTTTTTACGGTTGCAGCATAGTTAGAAAATTAAGGTATTTATTCAGCAGTATACTTTAGGTTCCTTAATATTTACTAGCATTCCCTTTTAAGTAATTTCATTGTGTAAATAATTCTTATACCGTTGCACTATAAATGAATAACGCTTAATCAACGGATCAAGAATTTTCAAATTCGACGGATTTGATACGAAGAAAACTGTTTTTTGACGAAAAATATTTTTCTAGAAAATAAGTGATTTTCTTACTTATGTTTATCATCAAATATCCTAATAATTGAGTGAGGTATGAAAATCTTGGGCAAAGATGTTTACACATGGCAATTGAAGGTGAAAGCAATCGCTTCGTCAACGTCACAATAGATTGGATTGTTAAATATATCGAATACAATATGTATCAGTTGTTATCAGGCTGATACATATTGATATAGATTGCCTTCATGTTGTATTTTGATTTCAAGACGCTTTTATAGACTGTATAAAGATGTATCAGTCTGTATCAATGATTTTTTTCAAGCTTTTATCTTTGTGTATCCATCATGAAATCGATACAGTATGTATCAACTGTTATTAGGCTATACATATTAATACATACTGTATCAATTCCATCATTGATATACAATGATAAAAGCTTGAGAAAACTGCTAAAAAAAATTCAAATTAACGGCTTACGAAATGAGAATCCCAAATCATTACCTGGATTTGGAATTGTGTGTAAGAGAGAATATGAGCAAAATCGTCAGAGAGAAAGTGTGATTTGGTGAGAGAGTTAAATGATAGTTACAAGAAGTGTTTTAAGCCAATAAAAGGGGATAAAGAATAATGAACTAATATGCTATTAAATTTGGTAATTATCCATCACCAGGTTTTGTAGATATAGTAGCTATATTTGCTTAGATAGATAAATTTTCCTTAAATAAACTCTCTCTGTCCCATAATAGTTGTAATGTTTTGTTTCTTGAGAGTCAATTTAATTATTCTTCGGAGGTAAATAGACTTAACTAATTTGATACTTTAAAATTAAAATCTAGATATTCAAATATTATACAAAAAGTACTATAAGTTGCAATTTTTTCAATATCAATATGGTGAAAAAATAAATCTTATAATATTGATCAAAATTAATGTAGTCTGACCCTCGAAAACTAAATCATGACAAATATTATGGAACGGAGAAAGTATTTAGTAATAACACAAGTCTACGGGATAATTAAGTAATGAAATGATTAATAATTATGTTTAATGACACCGGATTGCAATCAAAAAACAAAAAAATTATTTCTACATATAGGATAATATACTTGGCTTAAAAGCGAAGACGCTGTCACTGTCTCCAACTCGACAAATTTTTAATCTCCGCAGATCTTTCATCTGTAATAACAATATTAGTACGTTGTGAATTGAATATTCAAAAACCGCGCGAAACACGGGAAAATTACCTAATTTTTAAAATATTTAGTAGCAAAGGCATCAAACAAGAATTCAGGGCCAAAAGGCCCAAAACGTTATTGTATAAATTGCACTGTAGGTTTTCATTTGTGTAAAAATAGTTGCCTCCATAGCAGCAAGTTCAAATTTGTGCTGCCAAAATGGATTCTGAGGAAGGTCAAGTCTTCCATCAACACCCAAAACGAAGCAAAACCATTATCCATTCTCAAAATCCATCAACTTCAATCGAAGATTTAATCTTGAAAATCGCTATTCTGCCACCAGAACTCATTACTGCAATCCTCTTAAGGCTTCCGGTGGAACCCCTCTTGAAATTCAAATCTGTTTCTAAACCTTGGCTTGCTTTGATCTCTAGCTCTTCGTGTAATTGCTGCTGATAACAAAGATTACACACACCGCAAGCTTGTGTTGACCCAACATAGGTACAAATCTCGTAATGGATATCGATTCCGTTTTAAGAACTGTTCTGTTAGTTCCTTACTTGATGATGACTCTTTATTTGAGAAATTATATAAATTGGATTATCCCATGAATAACACCCGCGAACATGTTTGGTTTGTGGGTTCAGTAAATGGATTGATTTGTCTTGCCATTAAGTCCACTAAGTCCACTGACATGTTTATATGCAATGCATCAATTAGGAAGTTCAAGAAATTTCCTATTCCTAGACCTACATCAATGATGATTCATATTTGGCCTATATATGGTTTTGGATATGATGAATTTCATGATGATTATAAAGTAGTGTCTGTTTTCTATTCTGGAAGTGCAGATCAAGTGGAGGTCAACTTATATAGTTTAAATAGTGATTCTTGGAAAAGTGTTGATGGTTGCCCGAGTAAGGAGCTATTGAATGTTTCAAGTAAGTTTGTGAACGGGAAACTTTATTGGCCTGCTACTGCTGGTGCTCTTAATACATATGAGAGCAGGTATATCATTTCTTTTGATTTGGCTAATGAAAAATGGGGAAAGGTGAAATGCCCTGCAATGAAAAATGTATTCCGACAGTGGGAGTGTTGGGAAGTGATCTTTCTGTGTTTTCTGAATATAAGAACAGTCACTCAGATGTGTGGGTTCTGAAAGATATGGGGTTAAAACGTCTTGGACAAAAATGTATACCATCAAATATCCTTTTTGTTTTCCTGATTCTCTTTTTCCTCCAACACTATGCATGTTAAACAGAGGTGAAATATTGATTGTGTCTAGATCAACTTACACGAGATACAATCCAAAGGATGAATCGATCAAATTTACAAAGGTTGCTAAGTTTCGTTCCAGTTTTGAGTCAAACATCTACATTGAAAGTCTGGTTTGTCCCCTTTTACAAAGCCAACCAAGCGCATCTCAAGAATGAAGGCTGCAGAAGCTCAGACGAATGACAATGGTGTAGCTAATGACTTGTAAGAAATTCCTCCTTATACATTTTTAAGTTTCTTTGTTAATTATAGAAAAAGACTTTGCATATGCTACACGCATCTATACATTACATCTGCTTGGAGATCTTTTTGTGTTTTTCCTTTTTGCATATGTCCATGAGACAACTATTTGAGCATTGTTTAAGGGGATATTGTGCCTCTAGGCAGAATTAGAATAATGAGCGCGAGGGACATGTAAATCATGGCAGGTAAACGCACTAATAATAGTAGGGTGAAATCATAATTTAGGCATATGCTTTTTTATCGATAACAGATATTTGTATCAAAAAGGTCGCAACCAGAAAGTGCTTTAGTGATATTTAAAGGTCAACGAACTCAAGAAGTTTATCATAGCTTCTATATTGTCTAGAATTTCCATGTTGCATCAAAAAAGCAGTAAGAATATGCATTTGTACTTAATTTCAGATTCAAGCTTGCTCTAAAAAATCAGTGCTTTGTTATCACTAAGGTGCTTTGTTAACTGTTATGTACTTTTTGAGATTTCAGGAGGTGAAAAGCTGATGCTAAAGAACAATTAATCCATCCCCTGCCGACTGCACGAATCAAAACTATGCTTCCCTATTCTCAATGTTCGCTGAATGTAGTATTACCTATGTTGTCTCTGTGATAAAAGTTGAACAAAGCTTCTCCTCCTTACCTTGAATAATCTGTTGTATGTAGTATCTTGAGATTGTCGTGACAAATCGTTGAACAAGCTTCTTCTATGCGTAAATTTCTTTCATATTTATGACAATGTTGGTGCTTGATTTGTCCTGTTTTTACAATTGCAGTATAGTTAGAAAATTAATTAATCCCCAAGTTGATACACTGAATTTGATACTACAACCAACACTGAATTCAATACTACAACTAACTTACGCATAGGCTTTCCCCGGACTTGTGTCAATGATAACCTAAAATGATTCTTTTTTCTTTTTCTTCAAATTAAATTTTTAACAGAAAAGGGGCTAAAATTCCCTTAACGTATTGAATATGACTCACAAATTCCCTCAGACAACCTATTGAGCTAAAAATGCAATCAACTTAAATTTTTGTTTAAAATTTCACCCTAAAACTAATAGACCATACCTGATAAAAAATCTTTTTGTCACAGAACTCTAAGCTTTATGTCTGCAATGGGACATACCAAAACAACTTGGTAAAAAATCACAACCAAGATTCTTTATTATTTTTAATAATTCTCTATGGACAAATTGTAATTTAATTATTTTTTTTATATCTGCATTGATTCTTTTTTTAGGTATCTATGGTAGATTTAAAAAGAAGTCGAGTGGAAAAAAAATCGATCATCAAAGCAATAATTCCAAATTAATAGTTGAATTAAAAAACGCAAAATCATATGCGAGGACTACCCCTAAACTTTATGAGAATAATCAAATGTACCCCTACCTGGTTTTTATTTTAATTTTAAAAATAAATTTAAATAGAATATTCACTTTCGCCAATGAGAAAATATTTATTTGAGCCATCTATATAAAGATATAGGTATAAATATGACACCTATTTTTTAACAAAGAGTATATTTATTCTAAATATATACATGGATATATTTGAACCTTTTCTCAATAAAAGATGTCATCAATCTAAAATTATTTATTTTAATATGTTATGCTAATTCGTTTAATGTGAAAGTGTTATTATTTAAAGAGTCAAACATTTTTTTTGAATATATCTTTTCAAATATTTTAAATCATTAGCTATTTTGATGTGCACTTATTCGTTTAGTTTTCAAATGTATAAATACCCAAAATTTTAATTAAAATTAAGTATTTTAATCTTCACATAAATTCAATAGAATTATAAGAAATTATATTTTAAATATTTTTCACACATTAACTTAAAACTAAAAATATAAAAAATAAAGAAGAGGGAATATAGAGAGAAGAAAAACACAGGGGGGCCCACTTGTTCCCCCCTCTCTCTCTCACTCCTCTTCTTACTGGAAGTGATGATTTCAAGAACTCTGCTTCTATAACTTGTACTTTATGCTATCTTGTGTTGTACATTTCTGCTCCATTCTTCTCTCTTTATAATACTAATGGATTTTCACCCCCTTTTCTACTTTCAGCTTATCAATAAGCATTTGAGCAGATACCCATTTCTCTCAAGGCCATGGTCTATCACGTTAAAGGTCAGTACTTTGTGGTGTTGAGCTAAAAGCTCTAATCTTTTTATAGCTTCTTGTAATATAAATTCGAAGACCCACTTTTCTGATCGAATTATAGAGTTATTTGCTTGTTTCTTTTAGCCCTAATAAGAAAGTTCTCTTTTTTTATTTTGGATAATCGTGCCATAGGGTACTTGATACTTATGGGTAAATCTGTAATGAATTTTAAGAATGCTTGAAGCTAAAAAGATTAGTAATTGTGATTAGTGGGAGTTGAATGTGTGTCCTTTTAAGAGAATTTGAACCCCCTTTACTACTGAGCTGAGCTGAGCTTTTGGCTTGTGTCAAAAGGATTCAACATTTATTATAAAAGAAAAATTTAGTTCAACCATGTCATTGACCACTGGACCACAACCCTTGGGTGCAATTGTAATAAAAAGATTATGACTTGCACCCGAGAGTGTGGGCCATAGTGGTAAAAGTCAGACTCAATAGAATTTGATCAATCCTATTTTCTGTCTGAACCAAGAATGTAGTGGATAAAAATTTTGGAGACTAGGGTTCAAATTCGTATCTAAGTCTTGGTGATCAGAGTTAGGTAGTAGCTATTGGGTGGATCAGCTGAGGTGCGCGAGAGCTGGCCTGGATACCATAGTTGAAAAAAAAACAAACCCAAGCTTGTCCGGATACAACCATCATACAAAAAAGAAAAAAAGGGTTTGACTATGTAAATATAGCCATAAGACCATCCAGAAGACCAGAAGTAGTGTTTGACCTTTGTTTCCCCCCAAGGCATTGGTCTAGTGGTAAGGGTGCTGTGCATCGAGTGATGTGTGGGTTAGGAGCATGTCACGGGTTCCAATCTTGCTGCATACAAAAACTTGGTATTTAAGTGGAGAAGGGTAGAGGGGCGGCCCATTATCCACCAAGTTTCGGATTGTGTGCCTCTAGCTCTTGGGATTTATTGGTTATGAAAAAAAGAGAATTAGTCTTTAGCTATATATAGTGGTAAATGTAGTGGATACAAACTTTGGAGACTAGGGTTCAAATTTGTACTAAGTCTTGGTGATCAGTGTTAGGTAGTAGCTATTCAGTGGATTAGCTGAGGTGCGCGAGAGCTGGCCTGGATACCATAGTTGGAAAATAAAAGTACAATTCAGAGTTACGACTTAGATAACTAGGTATCCTAGAGAAGTCAAAAAATATGATTTTCATAGGTAGAAAATGCTTAAGGGAAGGAAACTGTTACTTTCCAACTTTATATTTTCTGGGATGGTTGTACCTTTGTCTTTTAGAGACATACTTTGAGTCTTAGTAGTATGTAATGACTCAACTGTGATATAAATGATTCTTGCAGTAGCAACAAGTCACTATCGTTGAATTATCATCTGCTTTACTATTGGCTGAATCATCAATCGATTAAACTGTGATTACAGTTATTCGTAAGAGAGCAGAGAGGCATGAACGGAGGCAAATGCAAAACTATAAAGTGCACGCGGAGCGACTCTCTGCATTTGAAGAATTGCTTAATGAGATTTATACAGTTTGCCGCCCTAAACCAAGTGATTATGAAGTTAGGAGAGATTTGATTTCTGCTTTTAATGAGATAGCAAAGGATATCTACGGTAATCTCTGCACCAAAACTTTTATAACACGATTCAGCAAATGGATCCTCTGAACTGGCTTGTAGTAGCTACTTTAGTCGACTTGATTAAAAAAAATATTCAGCATGATGTGACAGTTTCTCCTTTTCTCTTCCTTTTCAGGACCTTCTGGTAATGTTCCTGTTGTGGAGGAGTTTGGATCTTTCGTAATGGATCTATTCCATTCAAAGAGTGACCTAGATCTATCTGTTAATTTTGACAACAGTTCAGTTAAATTTTCGCATGAGAAGAGGATTCAAACTCTCAGGAAATTTGCAAGGAAGTTATATGCACTCCAAAGTAAATCTTTGAGTTAATTTCTTTTTCCCCCATTTTACTGTCTGCACTTCATGGATTACTACCTCTGTGTCCTAACCAAAATTTAAAGTAGATTTTACTTTGAACAGTAGATCGAATTCTAGATGAAGTAGATTTACTTCTCTGAACGTTCTCTAGGTAAACCGCTTCAAAGAAATGACTATTTCCATTAGGTGAACCAACTAAATAAAGCTTTTAAGGCAAATGTCAGGTGCCATATTTTTTTTTTGAAAAAGAGACCTTGTTCTTAGTTTTTATAATGGAATACCATGCACCATTCTGTCTGCAATGTGACAGGTAAATCAACCGTTCCTCAGTCCCAAACTAGTTTGGGGCTATATGAATCCTTCGTATATATTCACTATATTTAGTACTTTTTTTTATCACTATTAGGGTCTAGTATGTTTGCTTTATTTTATCTGTGGTTTTTCGTGCTCCAGGATATGGGCATGTTTCTGGTGTTCATCCAGTAACAGCTGCCAAGGTGCCCGTTCTGAAAGTTGTTGATTGTGGAACGAAAATTGAGTGCGATATATCAGTTGAAAACAGGGATGGAGTTTCAAAGTCTAAGATAATCCACATGATTTGTTCAATCGATGAAAGGTTTCAGAAGCTGAGTTTTTTGGTAAAATTCTGCAATCTTTTGTATGTTTGCAATAGCACTCCTGAAAATGAAGTAAAAGTTTAATTCTGCTTGTTCAATAGTTTGGAAGGCCTCTTATTTGATTCCTGGATGCATCGTAGCAGTACCACAGGGCTATAGTTCTTGACACAATTACCTCTTATATCACTTTCTCTAACTTCACTTGAAATACATTCAGAAAAGAAAATTCCCATCATATGGCCCATGAGATATACAATACAAAGCAAGTAAAAGGAAGTTCACAATGTAGGACTATGCCTTCTATTTTTGGCAGCCAAAGAGACATGGCGTGTTATCACATGGGACAATGGGAGTGGAAAATTATGGTGAAGGAAAAACAACAACAGAAGGAGCCAATAGCCTCTGTTGGTAGGATAAAATAAAATTTTACTTTTCTGTCTTGAAGGTGAATTTCAAATTAAAAAGAAGCAAACTCACAAGATGTATCAATTAGTTATGCCACAAAGACTTGCATCTTTTAAGAGCATAGATTGACAAACAAAACCAACTAAGGAGATGACTTTTTTTAATTATTTTTAAAATCTTTTTGAAATTATTTTTCATCCTTTTGAATCATTTTAACTTGGGAAAGTAAAAAATATTTTGTCTATATCTATAGCCTCAGCAGAGAAACTGTCAGGTTATGTGATCTTCCATGACTGTTTATTTATGAGAGAACTTCAGTGGGAGGAAGGACAAAAGTAAGCCAAATCATGTTGATGAAGGGTGCGTGTTGTAGTTTCTGCAGCTTATTTGCTCCTTGTCTGATCTCTCTTTTGTGCTGCGGAAATATTCTTTTGTTTACTGATAAAAGAACTCCAGAGGCTAAGCTATATTTTGCATATTAAAGTTTATTTAGATGTATTCTCTTTTCTTTTTCTTTTGTTCCCCTGGAGAATGTTAGATTTTCTACTTTTGCCGTGCTAAAACAATGTGCCCTTACAGCTTTCTCAAAATCTCCTCTTTTATCATTTACTAAATATATTGCCTAATACTTGAACCTACTTGTCATTAAGTAATTCTTATATTAACCTCCAACTTGAGAAAGTATCATAAGTTAATGTTTCTACCTTAAGCACTTGTGTAAGCTAAACAAGACATCTAGTCAAGTTATTTTGTATTTACTTGCTTTTACTTGCTCTCTTTTGTTTTTTCGTTTTGGGGGGTGGGGGAGGGAAAATCTCTGTCCCCATTCAAATCATCCGAAAGCATTTCTTTTATTTAATCTGGACACTTTTTTTCCATAACAAACATTCTTGAGTTGTTTCCCTTCTTTTTGCTGGCAATTCTACTTTTTAGCCTAAGATCTGCTTTAAATTGAACCTTAGGTGCTTCTGCAGATTGTTCCTGCATCGCTCCTATGACGATGCCAGGGGAAGGCTGTAAATTTAACACTAAGTAGACCAGACCATACAATAGACAACATATTCTACTTGAATGAAATGCTATCTAGAATTTCTGGAGATGAGCAGCTCAAGTTTAATATCTAAAGTTAGTATCATCGTGTAAATTGACATGTACTGGAAGGCGTGGAGCTTTAATTGTATCTGATTTTATGTAACTAGATGGTTAAGCTTATCAGAAATGTATTGCTTACGCTATGTTCATAAGCCTGTCATCTCCTTATATACTTTGCTGATTAGATCTTTACTTGAAGGAAACCGAAAGCTATTTCTGTGAAAAATAATTTTCTGAATAGTTATGGATAGGAGGCAGTAATTATAAAGTTTAGAAAGATCATTTGACCTCTGTAGCATATTGAATAAATGTTACTTCCAATCAACACAAAAGCTAGAAAAAGAAGAAAGATGGAAATCGAAGTTGTGGCTTGGACAAGGACTACTAAATACATTTTTGAGTTTACATTCTGATAATATACCCTCCCCTCTGCCTCTGGAGGTATGGTTGAGTGGTTTAATGTTCATCTGTTCTTGTTCATAGAAGAAGATACAGGGGTCAATTTATGTATGTGCTGATAGGTAGTAGTTCACATCATTCTATTCACGTCCTCAGAAGATATGATCTCTTGTTTTTGCAGATGAAAGCTTGGGCAAAAGCGCAGAATATTAATAGCTCAAGAGACAAAACTTTGAACTCATTATCAGTAATACTTTTGGTTGCTTTTCATTTGCAGGTATGAGCCAAGTACAAGTTGTTTCTCTGTTGCCATCTTACTCTTTCTTTCTTGGTTATATGTCATGGATTGCATGCTGATCACTTTGAGTAAAAAAAAAGGAGAAAGGAAAGATGGTTTGGTGCACCTTATTCGGAAACAACCTCTCTACCTGATAAGGTAGGGATAAGGTCTGCGTACATTCTACCCTCCCTAGAAACCACTTGTGGGACTATACTGGGTATGTTGTTGTTGTTGGTTTGGTGCACCTTTTGCAAAGCACCGTCTTGTACAAGTGGTGCTGCTCTTGTCTTGTTGCTGGATTTAACCCTTTTTGTCAATAAAAGCATCATTGATTGTTGAAAATAAAAATATAAGATCTATACTTTTTAGGAAGGCCTATTATTTTGTTGTAGTACTGTTCTGTTACTATCTGTTATTTTGTTACTTCTTTTTCTGGTTTGGTTTGGACTATCTCTTTTTCCTGAGCCGAGGGTCTATCAGAAACAACCTCTCTACCTCTGAGGTAGGGGTAAGGTCTGCGCACACTCTACCCTCCGCAAACCCCACTTTGTGGGTATGTTGTTGTACTCTTTTAGGAAGGTCATAGCTTATTTAACTTCATTCTCAGTTTTTTCCCCTCAGACCCTTAGCTTATTCAGAATAACTTTAACGTTTCTGAATGCCTAGTGTTTATGCTTTACTAATTTAACGGAAAAACATAAATTTTGAGAGTTTTGCCTATTTGCTTATTTTTGTTTTTGTTTTTGTCTGAGAGGAACTTGATCTGTGCTGAAAAGTATTTGTATCTTTCCTGTCTAGAGTGCTATTGATGTAGTTGTTTAGTTACTAATCTGTTCTTTGTTTCATTTGGGGTCATCTGAACTACTCCTTCTAATGGATGAACTTCGCAGACACGAAATCCTCCAATACTACCGCCATTTTCTGCCATATTAGAAGGTAACTATGAATGTTTACTTTTTCAGTTTTCAAATGCCTTTTGAAAGGGATGTACTAATTTCAGTATCATTACACAGTGTAGTGAAGTACCGTAGTAGAAAAGAAAAATTCCCAGGAATAAGGATCATGATTGAAATACTTTTCCCGAAGGAAATATAGGATCCTAAGCATCAGAACTGGACATGTATGCAAAATCCTCCATTTGTCAGGCTGTCAATGCAGTGATACATACTCATACTCTTTTCTTTTATATATAACTTGGCAGTTTTGGTTTTAGCACTTGTTGCCTTGTTTGACTTTTGATTCGTATTGATATTTGACCCTAACATGTTCTCTTTCATGTTAGGATTCTGTATTATGTGGTGTAATATAGCCATGGAAGTTAAAAGGGAGTAAGATGATTGTCTAGATTATTTTTTTGGGCAACAGATGTAAATATTACCATTAACAAAACAACATACAAAACTAGAGAGCACCCAAACTCATGACCACCTTCTAGGAAGGGTGTCATAAGAAATAAGCCTCCAAAAGTCAGAAACTAATTACAAAATTTCTGCCAAAAAATCTACATCTATGTGCTCGTTTAGTATCTTTGAAAAACCCTTATCATTTCTACAATTCCTTGATTATGCTATCACATGTGATGCTGTTAACATACGTCTGAAACACCAAGCAACTAGACCAGAAGAACTGAAATGCAGGTCTCCATGGAAAAGAAAGAAGCTTGCAGAGGAGATCATTTTTTTTGTTTTTGGCGCAGTTTAATTGCTTGAACAGGTACAGAAGTAGTAAGTTTGAGTGGTCTTGTCTGGAAAGTCTGTTTAATGGTTTTAAAACTACATAGGGTCAAGTCAAATAGGAAATCCTTATATGCTTTCAGTCTTCTGATTAGAAAGTGAGGAACTTAAACTATCGCTATAAGATTCTAAATTTCAAGAACAATGTTGAGATTTTTTATTCAAGTAGATTCTAAGTGATGCTTCTCTTTGCACTTAGTTTTTTCATGAGATTTTTAGTTTGAGTAGCTCGGTAATATTCCTTGGCTTGGAAATGTTCTAGATGGCTCTGATCCAGATGCGGTGGCAAAGTCGTTGAACAAGTTTGTGAACTATGGGAAGAGGAACAAAGAGTCGGTGGCTGAGCTGCTAGTTACGCTGTTACTCAAGGTACTGTGAATTCAGTTAACCTGGCCTTATCTTAAGCGGGGCTGCACATGAGACTCCCAATTTACGGGCTCATTATGGTTTCATTTCGTTACAGTTATTGTCGGTTGAGAAGCTATGGGCCAAAGGACTATGTGCAAGCACCTACGAAGCATCTTGGCTATCTAAAACATGGGACTCCAAAGTTTGCTGCATCAGTGTAGTTATCTTTCATTTATTAATGTCCTTTCTGCTTAGCAATCTTTTGAAGTGCTGAATTAATGGCTTATTGTGATCTTCACAGGTTGAGGATTTCACTGACCGGTCTCAAAATGTCGCAAGGGCGGTTGGGAAAAATGAAGTAAAACGCATATACAAGTGTATCCAGCGTACTAGTGAATACATTTCTGCTTTTATGGATGGCCTTGTTGAAGTACCCACGTTAAAATATCATTTGTTTGGCCATGCTGCTCCCTTTCAAGAAGATACTCAGACAAGGAACATTAAAGAAGACGGAAATGTAATCACCCTTCCTTGTAGAGATATCAAGAATAAGGAGGATCAAAATAAAGAAGGCCAGAAAGGAAGTCAGTCGGCTATACCTTCTGAACCTATCGCGACAAAAAGAAAATGGTCTACCGAAGGTTGGGAAGAATTAACTTCAGTGAGTATGGGACAGTCAAAGGAGGATGGTGTACTGCCTAACTCTCCCTGGAAAAAAGGAAAATGGTCTACTGAAGGTTGGGAAGGAGTACGTTCAGCGAGTTGGGGACAGTCCAAGGAGGAGGGTGGACCTCCCAACTCTCCCTGGTCAAAAGGAAAATGGTCTACGAAAGGTTGGGGAAAAGTATCTTCAGCGAGTTGGGGACAGCCCAAGGAGGACGGTGGACCACCCGACTCTCCCTGGTCAAAAGGAAAATGGTCTACCAAAGGTTGGGGAAAAGTATCTTCAGCAAATTGGGGACAGTCAAACGGGGACAGTGTACCACCGGACTCTCTCTGGACAAAAAGAAAAAGATCAGAAGAAACCGCGGGAGGAACTTCTTCTTCTGCTCAATTGTTGAGAAAATCAGACACGAAAAGTTGGCTCAAAAGAAAGCATAACTGTAAGTATGCACCTAAGGCTAAGTGGTCAAAAATGCAGACAGGAGGTTGGAGAGGAAGCTAAATGAACCATTTGGTTTGATGGCTTTGGCTTCCGGATGGGTGAATCGCTAGCTTTCCCCAGTAATCATTCATATCATCTTCTTTGATCTGTTCTCATAGATCTGCGCGTATCTAGTTGAATCATCTGCAACAACTTTTACATTCTTGCTAGGACATAGGGAGTATCCCGTATGAGCTAGGTAATGTACCCTCGTTAACCTCTTGTTTTTGTACTGGTTTGTCAGCACATTTTGTACAGATTTGTTGACTTAGCAATGACCTAACAAGATGGAGTATTAACTTGCTCAATGTACATTAATTCTATTCTATGTATCTTATGAACATCAAGGAACTTTCAAGGAAAATGCATTTCTAGGCAAAGTGGAGAAACTAACCAAATCATCAACTATCAACATTCATAATGCAAGTATAACAACTATAACATTTTAGGCCAATATTTTTCCATCCGTCTTTGCCAGTTTGATGGGTAGAGTTAGTTACCCGATAGTTGTGCTGGCAAGGGATAGCAAGTACCCGATGTAATAGTCGAAGTGTGTGCAAGCTATTCCCACACCATCATTATAAAAAAATAAAAAATAAAAAATCGACAAACAAAAACAATCAATCAGAAAAGATCCATCAAATTTCTATGACAATAGAAACTAGAATCCAACAAAAACATACTAAAACAAACCAATATTTTAAGTTGTAGCTGAACTTAACAACATGGGGCAGCCCGGTGCATGAAGCATCCTGCATTCACACAGACCGGCAAACTTATTTAACAACATAGTCTTGATATAATAATAATAAAGGATGTCTAGATTTTATCTCCTCTGACAGTCTTAATATCATCAACAATAGATATAGCATCCATTGATATACCAGCAAGCCCTCTTTTTGAAAATCCAGCACAGTAAAGCCCATTCTCTCCTTTCCAATGATTTGGAAATTCATTTATCAATGTTCCATCATCAAGAAATATAGAACTATAATCCTGCATAAAAAAAATTGTACAAATTTGAGACAATAATAGTAAAATTAAGGTAATTACTTATTGTAAGTGAAATTAGTAACCAGGAAAATGGGGAAAATAACTTTCTAAAATAAGGTTAAATTGCGAAGCTTCATTACACTGTCAGCATGTATAAGTTAAATTTGTGAAAAATACATAAAGTAATGACTAGTCTTAATTCAAAATGTATGTATATATAACTTTTTTCTCTAAAGCAAAGATGTAAGAATAATATGTAGTTTAAAACTTAAAAAACTCATCTGCACGCAATATTTATAGACAAGTGAAACAATTTCAAGACTCAAAATTAGAAAGAAAGACATAGAACAAATAAGAGAAATAACAACACTATTTTTTTAATTTTTTTTTGTAATAATTGTGTTGATAATTTGCAATACATACCTTTAGCCATTTGGTAGCAACATTCTTGTATCCAGTAGCAAAAATTATTGCATCAAATTGATGTTCTTCTCCATTGTCAAACACTACCGTATGTTCCTTTATTTCTGATATTCCAGGAAGTACCTAATTTACAATTCACCAAAAAATATTTCACAAAAATCAAGTATTTGCACAAAATTAAATCCATAAACTACAAAAATCTAACTTCTCTATATTGACAGTATAAAAAAATGTTTACATTATCAAATCAGCAAAAATATACAATTCGTAACTGTCCATCAAAGGTGGAGCCAATGCACATTTTTAGTTTTTGGGTTCTGAACTATAATCTTTTGTGGCAAAGATTATTAATGCATATTAGATGAACTTTTAACACACATATAGTGTTTGAGTCCAAAAATAAGATAGACAACCCCTGTTACAACACATTAAATTTTACTGAAAATTTTTAGTAGTTAAATAAATCCTAAACTATTTACTAGTTATATATACTGAATGGTAACCTTCATGTTTTTATAAGGTAAATAAATCAAGGTAAATATTTTTCTGATAATCGAGAAATTTCCGAGGATTAGTGAAGTAAATTCGAAATACTATAGATAATGAGCCCGTATTTTACTCTTTTTCGTTGAATACCAGGTTTTTGTCTGCAACATAATTCGAACCCGTGACGTGTGCTTAATCACACCTCACGTGTTGTGCTCTTATCATCAGACAAAAGCCCTTGGAGCAACGCAAGCCATCTGTTTTTCCAAAAATATATATAAGTATCTTACCTTAATCTGTCCAAGTTTAATCTTGTCAATGGTACCAACATCAATTACTGGGGATGCACCTTTTGAGATCTTAACATAAAAAGGGCCTTCTTTTGGTTGTGGTATTCCAAATTCTGCCAAATTTCCAAATTTAAATTTAGCATATTTTGCAATCACAGTATCAACCAAAGATATTGGTAGATATTTTAGCAACAACATTCCAATATGCACCATCTCCCTTGTTAGAACATGAATCTGCAAACACATTAGGAAGAAAATAAATCCTTTAGAATTAATTTAAGTGATAGTGCATATGGAAAACTTACAATATTGTGGAAGAATATTGAACTATAATGTACACATTTACGAGTTCAAGTTTCATGCTCTGACGATATTAATAAAGAAGTACAGAATCAGGTCAATTATAAAGCAATTGCAAATAAAATTACTGCCATCACAAGGATAAAATACGAAACTTCTCCTCACTCAATGTTACATTTTTTGAAAATGTTGAGATTTAAATTTAAAATTATTAATTTTCAATCTCGAGATACAAATATATGCTATTTTTTGTATGTCGTGTTAGAGATAAGGTAGTAGATATTTGTATTAATTGATGGGAATGATGAGTATTAATTACAGCAAAAAGATGTAGGAAACATGTAAAATCACTAAATAAAATGTATATTTTTGGTAGAATAAACTCTGATACCAAGTTAACGACAACAATGAAGATTATAAATAGATCGAGTTGAACACATGCACGTCATTTTGGTTTCATCAATGTATATATTGTTGTATAAAAAATATAAAGGTAAAGATCAATTTAAATTTTGATTACTGCTAAGATATACATTATTATTTACTATTTCTAAGATAAAATAATATCTCAATGATTATTTTTGAATCATCTATTCTAATAGTTCAATAATAAACATATTGCTATCATATGAGAAGCACTAATGATCTTTTGACTATTTAAGATAATCATAATTAGTTTTAACTATAAATCAACATTTTTTTCTGCTAATTTTAATATCTATATAACTAAAATTAAAGAATTTTCTTTATCTTGAAAAATTATAACATCAAAAATTATATTTTTACATAGTGCAATGTCTTATTAAAGAAGTAGAAAAGTTAAACATCTAGGGCGACTTTATTAATACATGAATGATAAAAGACATTTTAAGAAGTTGTAATGTGAGAAATGACCAAAAGAATAATATTAAATTAGATTGAAAAGTGTATGCATTTGTGAGGTGTATATGAAATATATGTATATAAATGTAACAATTGGTGTTTGATCAAGCTTTTGAGAAATAAATAAATAATTTTGAGTAGTATCGTAGCATAAACTATTTCCTAGAAGCTAAAAAAATAGCTTCTCCCCAGAAGCATTTTTTCAAAACTTGATCAAGCATAAATTGTTGCCCTAATATTTGTATAAGTGTTTTTCAAACTAATTAGCCAAATACAAATTAAAATACTACTCTCCAAAAAGTATTAAGCACTTTCGATAAAACACTTATCAAAATAAGTAGAATATTGAAGTTTGGTCAAATAAACTATTGTGTTACTAATCCAATAGAGAGGGGTGAGGGGCACTCTTTTTAAACATTATGGAAAATATTAGAGGATGTAATTAATAGGAGGCCTATCACTAGCCTTAAGTTTTGTAGCATATTAAGAAAATTGGACATTATCATTACCAAACAAGGATTATGAATTTGACTCAATTTTTCAGCTTCTCACAACTGCTCTTTCATACTTTCGAACATTTAGCGCCAAATTGTCACATTTTTTTTAAATAACAGAATTGGCTCTTATAACAGATTTTCTAGACATTTTCTAAGAAAAGAAGGAAATACTATAATAACATATGTGCTTTCATTCTTTTCGATCTTCCCTTTGATTGCTTTTCCGAGGTTGCATCGCGAGTCAGTGCTTGCAATCTAAGAATTGCTCCATGGATCTCATTGAAATATTTGATGCTTCTTTAGCAACCGTGAAGTCACCAAATAAATTGCCGAGTAAATTTCTATCATGACATTTCTTTTTTTGCATTGTCTACCTTTTCCTTGCTTCTCGCACTAAAGCAATTGTAGCAAGTAGGTGAAGAATGCCACCACATTTATTTGTGGAAGAAAATTAATATGACTTATGAATTAACAACTTTCATGCAACTATTCATGTGCCTTTGCTTCTTGCCTAATTAGAAATATTGCTCGACATCCCACACTTTAATCATTTAAGTATGAATTTTCTTGCACTGCCTTTTTCATGTTAAGAAAATGATGAACATGGCTAGATAACTCTGTAAACCTGGATATGGAGAATGTAGATAATCCATCTCTAGGTTTACAGAGTTATATATCTAGCCATGCACATTATTTGCTTAACATGGAAAAGGCGATGCAAGATATTTCAATTGACTCCAAGCATGTAATAATATTAATTTCAATGAATCACTTATAATAATAATATTATAAATGATTGCAGGTAGTTGATGTACTTGTTAGGGGTTCCATCTCTCAAACATAGTTTTTTGGAGCAGAACAAGGAGCACACCTTTTTGCTAAGGGGGAGCAATCGAGAAAACTTTTGATAACTTTGTGTATCGAACTAGTCTTTGTAGCCATAAGAAGTAGAGGCAAAAACAAGATCAGTTATCCAATCTCTAGTATGATATCCTTCTTTATGTAGAAGATTGTCCAAGATAAATTACCTAATTAGGACTTTGTGTATTAACATAGTCTCAATAAGGAACTATTGCAATCACCAACATTTTGACTTTGCATCACCTCTTCATAGAAATTGACCTTGCAAAACATGTACAAAGTTTCTTCTACAACACTAGGGGTCGTTTGGTTACAAGGAAAAAGGATTTGGAGGACATACACAACTAACGCCACAAAAACCAAAATCCAAATAAGTATCAAATTTACATCCTTCATGACACCGAACAGTCGATATCTCCGTAATTTTTGAAAAATGCATGGACAATCGCCATTCCCCCTTCAATCAGTTGTTGTTGTATGTTTCTTGAGCTGACATCGATAGACATTTATATCTTGCATCATGCCTTGTGAGTATATTTAGGGTTAAATCTAGATGGGTCAGGCAAATACATAGACCCCTTCCTTTAAAGGGGTCAATTGATTTTGTAGCCCTTCTCGTCCCCCATAAAGAAGAGATTGAAGGTCTGGGTCCCCTAGATCTTGAAGGACATACACAACTAACGCCACAAAAACCAAAATCCAAATAGGTATCAAATTCACACCCTTCATGACACTGGACGGTCGATATCTCCGTAATTTTTGAAAAATGCATGAACAATCACCATTTTGCCCATCAATGGGTTGTTGTTGTATGTTTTTTGAGCTGACATCAATAGACATTTGTATCTCGCATCCTGCATTGTCATCTGAGTATATCTAGGGTTAAAATCTAGATGTGTCATGCAAAAACATAGACCCCTTCCTTTAAAGGGGTCAATTGATTTTGTAGCCCTTTTTATCCCCCATAGAGAAGAGATTGAAGGTCAGGTCCCCTAGATCACCCTACTTTTGAACTTGAATTGATTGGTATAAATTAATTTTAGTAAATACATAAAACCCTTCTCGCCCATATTCCTCTACTAGCCGAATCATCATCTTTTCCGCTCCTCTTCTTCTTCAAAACTAAGAATCACGTCTTTCTCTTCATAAGTTGAGATGCATTTTGGATTCGGATGAACCCGTTATTTTAGAGTTGTGCATTCGTTATCGTCCATAGGCCTCCCCGATTGGACATGCTTGCTTCTATGCAATTCATCTTTCTCCCGGGGAGAATGGGTTTCAAAATTGAGACATCATAGTATTCAACAACATAGATCAAAGTTGGTAATTGAAATTAGCAAGGGTTCTAAAAGATGGGTAATGCAAAAAAGATTAAATTAAATAAGGAATCTAAGCTTTATATACTGTCAGTGTAAATAATTTTTTGCACTATCAAGTTATCTGAAAAATATCTATAGCCAAGTTTCTTTAAAATATGAGATTTGAAATCTTAAAAATAAAATGTTACCTGTAGAATATGTGAAAATGATGGTGTAGAAAATTGTTAATAAGACAAACTTAGTAACACACACTCCTCTTTTATAAAAAAAAAGAAGAGATACTCGAGTTTACTTTTAATAGAAAATGGCTCTTTTTTTTAAAAGGAGAGTGAGACTTTCTCCCACTTATAGAATTACGCCGAGTTATTATTATTATCGTTGCTGTTGAGAGTGAGATTTTCACGATTAAGTGTTAATTAGGTTTGATTTCATTTAAATCTAAAGGTTCCATTTTTTTTAATTTACACAAAGGTTTTTAAATATAAATATCAAGATTCTACTAATAAAAGATACTCAGCTCCTCAAAGAAAAAAATATGAGTTGTTTAAACAAACAATGTATGGTTGTTTAAACAAGAAGTTGTTTATACTAAACAACTCGTCACTTCTCCAAATTCTACCCTTCTGTTTCTCACGGTATAAAATACCTGAGTAGAAAGCGAACGTGAATTCAAAATTTCTAATTTATGAGATTTAGAAATGGAATAATGAGATCTTTTTATGTTTTTGGGAAATTTTAATATCTATCCCAACTTTTTAGTAATTACAATAATCCAACTCCATATTCCTTAATCGCTTTCTTGTCAACCAATATCACCTTTTTAAAGAAAAATGCTTGTAGGGCTATTTTTCCCAAATGACAATAGTAGCCAATAAATTGACAATGACTTTCTTTAAATCAACTTTGTATTCAAAATTGAGGTTGTTTTTGCAATATTATACCGTGCTTGGAGAGTATGTTTGTAAATTCTGCCGCAAATGATGAATTGGTGGAAATTATTGGTTTTCATTAGATTAACACATATGAATCTGAAAGTACATTTGAATAGTAAGATGTGCATTAAGATTTAGATATTTGAAATCTAAATACACCTCTAAATATTAAGATGTTATATTAAAATATGGATACTAAATAATTAACACCGAATATGTTGTTGTTTATACTGAACAAATTAAGATTGTTTTTTTTTTTGAAAATCTGAATGTTTAAGATCTGTTTTTATTTTAAAATTAACAAATTAAATTAATCTACTACTATATTAATAAATTTTATAAAAAAATTATACGGCGGTTGGTGATACTTATGGCTAGCGATGGTGGTTATCAGTGTCGATTAGTGATGATGTTAGCTAATGGGGTGTTGTGGATAGTAGTTTGTGGTCGATGATGGTGGCTGACAGTAGTGGTTTATGGTGGTGGTTTTGTTGGCGGCTAATAGTTGTGGTGGATGATAGTGATGACTAATGGTGGTGGTGAATGATGACGATAGTTGGCGATATATAGTACTGACTAATGGCAATAATTGTCATATGTAGTGATTAATGGTTGGTGGTGATGATTGTAAATGGTGGCTAGTGGTGGTTGTGACTGAAGATGATGGTTTTGGGTGGTGGTGAACAACGCCAGTAGTTGATAATGATGGGTAATAACAGTAGCGATAAATAAATGGAATTGATAAATTAAACTGCCATCTTTGTAGAAATTTTTGAATAAAAAATAGACGCACTTAATAAAGTTATAGATTGTTCTTAGAAGTTATTCTGACATAGGTTTTTTTTTCCAGTTTTCATGTGTTTTTCAAAAAGAAATAAAAAGAAGAAAGATCAAATCAAAAAATTAGAAATAAAACTTCAATTAAATCAATAATTCTCATTTAAGAGTAATGACCTGATGGTCAATGAAGCAAAACAAAAATCATGAGAAACCATGTTCTAATCCAGACTTCACACTTAATCAGGGTATGACTGGGCGGTCAACAAAGCGAAATGAACATGGAAAATCATGTTCAAATCCCAGCCCTAGCACTTTAGGGTATGATCTGGTGTTGGCGGTCAAGAAACTCGCATTCAATCTCTAGGTGAACAGAGTTACAACATTAATTACACGTGTTAGTGAAAAGTAACAAGTACAAAGTGAAAATAACTAAGGTACAACCAATTAACTGACCGAACACCACCGTTATTAATTAAAAAAAAATCAATAAACACAAATCTACATGCATACAAACAAAAAATAAAGTAAATACAAGGTAAAAAGAGAGACTTACTGGGCTTCTAACGACAATTGAAGTGTGACTTCCATAATTTGAAAGATCAAAAGCAATTTCCATACCAGAATTTCCAGATCCAACAACCAAAACATTTTCTCCTTCATACTTTTGACCCGATTTATAATCACTTGAATGAATAATTTCCCCTTCGAAATTTTCAAGCCCTAGCACTTTTGGAATATAGCCTTCATTGTTTTCACCAGTAGCCAAAACCAAGAAATCACAAGCATAAATTTCCATTTCACCACTAACCACATTTCTTGATTTGACATTCCATTTTTTCTCCTCATTGTTGAAAAAGGCTGATTCAACACAACCATGGAATTTTGGTTTGATGTTGAAATTCTCAACATACTCATCTAAGTATTGAATAAATTCTTTTTTTGGCAAATACTTTGGTGATGAAGTTGCATGTGGCATAAAAGGCAATGAACAAAAATCTTTAGATAAATGTAAGTGAAGTCTATCATAACTCTTTTTCTTCCACAAAGAGCCACAACAATCTTCTTTTTCGAACACAATATTTTTGATGGACAATTTATTTAAACAAGCTGAAACAGCTAAACCTGATGGACCAGCTCCAACTACAACAACTTCAACTTCTTCCTTTGTAAAATTAACCATTGCAAAATTTTCAGAAATTAAAGAGAATTTCTTTCTTGGAGTATGTTGAAAAAAAATTGCAACAAGATTTCAAGAAAGGGGAATTTAGACAATGAGGGATATATATATATATGGTCCTCAAAAAGGATAAGAATGAGATTTTTGTTTTTGCCTTTATAGTAAGTGATGGAAATCAACAGTTAGAAGTTAATGCAGATTGCTTTGGAAGTAAGACTTAGAATTTTATCATTAAGTGTATGAAATTAAAATTTGCATTTACAATTTGTTTTGTGTAAAGACAATATTGAGGTGTCTTTCACTTATGTTCATGGTCTTTGATATAGTTACTCCCAATGTTTCATTTTATATGACGATAATTGGATCACGAAGCTTAAAAAAAGAAAGAAATATTTTTAGAACTTGTGTTAGTCATAAGTTATATGTAATAATATTTTTGTAATAGGTGCAATCATATCGGGTCAAGGGTAATCAGTAGATCACCTTTTATTGAAAAATCTTATTGTGTCATTAGTCAAATATATTATTTGCCATTTTAATTAATGGAAAACAACCTTAATTACAAGTAATTTGCATATTGGATTGCAAGTAAGACTTGGAATTTTGTATGAAAATCTGCATGGTTTTACCCATAATCTGTTTTATATGAAGACAATGGCTCGATGTCTTCACTTATGTTATAGTATTTAATATAATTACTCTCGCTATTTCATTTTATACAACGACAATTGGATATACAATATTTTCAGAACTTGTGTTTGTTGTCAATTTCTATACACAATATTGGCTCAAAAGTAATCTGTCGAATACCTTTCTTCCAGAAATTTTATTGTGTCATAAGTTAAGTGATATTAGTTTTTGTATATACATGCACATATATAATAAAATACTTTTGAATATAGCATTACTAATACATGATCTAGGGAGGGAGCACAGGAAGCCTCACCTAGATAGGCTCCCCTGCATAAAGGGTAAATGAAAAGTGTAAGTAGTATAAAAGTTTCATTCTTTTTAAACGAATTAAAAAAAAAGAGTCTCACGTAAAATAAAATGGAGTGAGTAATAGTCAACGTAGTTATTTTGAATGTAAAAAGAGTAATTTCTTTTTCAGAGTTTATCTTATTGCAACAAAATCTGAGTTTGATTTTCTCAATTCATTGATAGATGTAAAAACATTTAATTGAAAGTTATCTTTTGCTGTAACTGAATTTTGCAGATTTAAAAAGAGACAAATTACGATAATTCAATTGAATTTGACTAAAGTTTATTGACTGTCTAAACCCAAATATAATAATCTTTTCTGTCTTTTTATTTGTTTAGAACATTACATATGGTGCGTGTTGATTTTTCAGACCGTCACTCAATTAAGAGTAACTATTAATTATCTCATAAATTCATTTTCTTTGTTGAAGAAAATTGGAATCAAGAAAAAAAATAACTTTATGAGATAATAACTATTAGTTGAGTGACCATTTGAGAAATCAATCTTTTTATTTTTTTCGAAAAACATAAAAAAATTGTTTGATTTTTATGTAAAATTATTCTTTTATTATATTAGAGTACTAAATAGTTTGATTTAATATCAATACAACATATAGAAGGCTTAAAATTTTTTGGCTTAAGGAAAGTTGGTTAAAACCATTTTGACCAAATCCATATTTGACCAAATCCATATTTATATGGGTGGATTGCAATCCAATCCATTTTAGCCCAATCCATATACAATTCATCCAAATCCAATTCACCCATTTGCCACCCCTAGACCAAACTAAACATATTTCTAAAAATGTCTAGTGCGTGTATATATATTTACGGCACAAGAAGCACAAAGATATAGACTGCATCTTTCCACTTTAAAACACTACTCAATATGATGTTCATGGTGTAAAAAATACAAAAGAAAACAAAAGTCAACCTCGTGTACAAAGCATATCCTAATATTTGGGCAGTCTACCCTAACACAAACATTGATGGGCCACACCCCAACACATGTTGCGTCAAAATATTTCCAAAATACTCTTACATGGTGTGATATTGTTCGCTTTGGACCAAGCCCGCATGGTTTTCCCAAAAAGACCTCACACCATTAAGAGAATCCTACACCTTATATGTATGTTTTTTTTTCATTTCAACTTTCGCTGTGGGAATTAGTTTGCACACCCAACAACACAAACATCAATGGCTGATAACACGGCTCAAATTCATGATCACACAGAGGCAACTTAATTTACTGTTGCTTCAATGCTTCCCTTAATGTAACAGATAGAACATAAACATATTAAGCATACGACACATAAGAAAAATAGAAAACAAGTAACCAAGAAAGTGCGGTTGCCCTTCAAACATATAAAGCAAGCACATATATTTAGCTTGCTCACCAGCACCAGAGAAGTCAAAAAAGGCGTTATCCATGGAATACCAAAAATATTAAGAAACAAACTACATAGCTGAGCAACGACAATGAAGTAAAATGTTCTCTGTAGTCTCTATCTCCTCTTTTCTATGCTTGTAAATACCAAAAATGACCAGAGTTTGTAATGCTCTATCCTTGCAATGTATCATTGATTGCGTCAACATCAATGCCAAAGTGAAAGACGATTCATCAGCCTTTGATTGAGCAAATAAGTAAAACAATGAGAAGATAGTCCTAGAGAAAATATACGTTTAGCTATTAGCAGCATGGAGAACACCAGAATTAGTATAGAAGAAAATAAGAAATTAGCTATTAGCATCAAGCAAGATACTATGTCAAACTTTAACCCTTTTTTTCTCCAAAATTTGTGTTTCTTCTGTTCCACTATTGAGTTTTCAACTAAAGAAGATTATTGAGAAAGCCCCTAGATGAAAAGAACTACTCAAGATTAGAAACAACATTGAATACCCTTTTAGTTTGACGATGATGACACGGGACACTTCAACCAAAAAAATGTTGTTTCACGAAACAAAAAGGAAAGGACTAAAAAGATCTCCCGGAAGATATAGTTTACAGGAATGAGCAATATGCAATGTTTTTCTCTATATTTGACAAAAGAAACAAAACTTAACAGCACTTGAGAAAAATGTGCAGAGAACTCTTACTAGTTAGTATAAATTACACAATAATCTTCATCTGAACTTGATCAAACTAGGCCAAACTAGGCTTTCGATGTAGATTTTTGCATCATATAAGTCATCACAGTCGGTTACCTCTGGATATCTGATTGAGTTATCTTTTGGATCGTAAATTATGAAAGTTGACTCATACTCAAACAAAAAGTCTCCTTTATTTGACATACAAAAGGGTGCACAATTCGGATACCATACATTGATGTTAAACATTTTTGTCCAAGATTCTTTAATTCCATACGCCTTCATAACCCACAAATCTGCAAGAGTTCCATTACTACAAAACACAGAAAGATCACCTCCCAACACTCCCAAGAATGGCATAAAGTCAGAATCTCCTTCTCCATAGCAGGGTTGCTCCACCTTGCCCCATTTTTCATCAACCAAATCAATAGAAACGATGTCCCAATCAATATATAAACGAATATCATGAGAAGCTTTATTAAGCCAATGAAGTTTCCCGTTCACAAACAAACCCGAAGTCATGGCTAGATCCTCACTCAGAAAATGATCATTAATGCCCTTGTAACATAGTCATATAGTAAAGTACTCAGCGAACAATCCTTAAGATTGTACTCAGGATCAACGCATCTCAACATAAGCCTATGGTGAGTGAAATCCTTGTTATTAGCAGATACGCTGAGATGAGTCTTGACAAATTCGGGGCTAGAGATTAAAGCAAGCCAAAATTTAGAAAGAGACTTGAATTTCACTAGTGGTTTCACCGGTAGTCTTGAGAGTATTTCAGTGATGAGTTCTGGTGGAAGAACAATGGAATTAAAGCTTGAATCTTGAATTGAAGTAGAAGAAAATGGAGCACTGCTAATGGCTTCGCTCCACTTTGGGTGTCGATGGGAGGCTTCATCTCCCTCAAGTTCCATTTTGTGCTGCAGTAATTTGAGCTCTTGGAGAAGACAACAAGGTTTTTGATGAGCACAATCGGAGCACAACAGCGGCGGAGTTTCCTAATTATACAATCTCCAAAAGATAATTTATATAATTCTTTTCCCAAAAAAGAAGAAGATAGAAATGGTCCTTTTCTTTGGCAATAGGTTCAAAATAGTTCCATAAGTATCACTTGAACAACTTTTGTCCTTTAAATTCGCAAAAAAATGAGCACTTTAAGACACCTCTAAATTATATTATTTCTGACTTTAGACCCTGCTGGAGTGCATTCAAGTTGTTGCGTCAACTTCATGCTCAAAAGAGTCTTAAATTTCAACTTCCAAAGAAATCTAGTGTTGGATTAGGAGGATTTACCTTTAAGCTTTAATTCACTATGGAATTGTCCATTTAACTTCAATTTGTGCTGAGGTTTCGTTGTATTTGGAAACAATTTCTGGATCAAATCCTGAAAAGGCATCCCTGGAGGATAGTAGAATGCAAAATACAGCTTGTGCATCGGTTAAACCCAGAGCAACTCAAAGAGCAGACTGCGTAGACAAATGTGATTCCTTTGCTCTTCAAAATTGTAATACCGGAATTGCTAATATATATCTGGTGCAAGAGTAAAATTATCTACACTGTCGTCCTCCCCTCCTTTGGCTTCAGGTACTCAACTTTGATCAGTGATCGATTTCAAGATTTTGCCGTAAACCTTATTGGTTATTTCAAATACATAAATCAATAATGTTAGAAGCAAACATAATGAGCACATCAATTGAATCCATAGCCAGCTTAAAAACTCAAGAGAACTGACAAAAGAATGTAAATAGATCTTCCAAGTTTTCCAATAAACTTGGAAACACCTTCGATAAATTACAAAATTTAGTCAACGTTTCATCTCATTGATGGTATTCTTAGACATGTGTAAGGTTCAAGAACACTATATGATTCTTATTTCTCATTTTAGGCATCAAATAGCACTGATTTTCTAAGTATGTTGTTACTGTAAAACGTCGAGCCTCGTAATGGAATTTTTCAGTCTAGAGATTTTTTTTTCAACCAAGATTATAAAGTTACCAAAAAATGTTATGTATGACTTTGATAAATTTGCGCTCTTCTTTTTCCTTTTCGTGGATTAAGATATATCATTATAACTAGAACGATTCATGATCATAAGTAGAAAAGAGCAGATCAACGTCTAGTTCATATCAATCTCAACCTGATATTCCATATAATAGTATATTCATATATGAAAGAGAAGCTTGTTCAACATTAGGCACGACGAACTTGCCTTCAAGCAACTAACAAAATTCGATACACAATTAGCTAGCATATGTAAGTCTTGCTCAAGGAGCAAAGAAACAACATCAGTACATGACAAAGAAAAATAAAAACAGAGAGAATCCATCCTTCTTCATTGCAATCCATGCAGTAGCCAGGGAGTAGATTAGTTTTTCCTAGCATCGGCATTCACTTCCTGAAAGTTCAGTAAAACATAACAGTTAACAAAACACTATTCAAAGTTATCAAGAAAAGAACAGTTACCAAAGTACCACATGCAGGCTATCCCCGTGCATGATCTATGTTTAACATGTAGCAAACAAGCCTTGATTAAGCAAAAAGAAGAGCTCCATTGTCCTACCAACTACATTTGAGACATGTCAAAATTTGCTTCCAGACAACTTTTAAGCAATAAATAGGAACAAATATACACTAGTTGACTTATCTGATCTCTTGATGGAACATGCAAATGCAACTCCAGGTGGTATACTTAGTCAATATATATACCAAAAGAGTAAGAATAACCACAAGCTACACTCACTCTGATCCAAGTGCAACATATTATGCTGCCAAAAAAGTGGGTAACTAGCTGATTCGGAGCTGGAGATTGACATATAAACAATGCCCTTCTCTAGTTCCAGTAAGTCTAACTTGCAAGGATTTTCCTTACACTGACCTTTAGGCCTCTTCCTCTTTTCTCCTTCATATTTTTTTAGGATCGAGAAATCTGTATGGAGCAAGGCCTTTGGCCAACCGCAATCTTTGGAACTCGGGGATGATGGGCCTTCCCCTCTACCATTCCCCACTTAAATGTCAGGGTTAGTTCGCTTGGCACGGAGCTCGAACCTATGACCTAAGACACAAGTCCCTCAACCTTTGAAAATTGAGCTAAATGCACAATAAATTACCTTGGACTGTGCTGTATTTTCCCCTTGCTTCCTTACTTTAATGGCTCACAAAGGACGCAACTCAACAAATTGAACCACAATAAAAGTCAATGCATATCCATTTAACTCTTGCCGTTGTTTCTTACGAGGATTAGCTATATGTCCTTGTTATAGCTTTGGTTACATTGACTTGTATCAAATTTTCAGAGTATCAAGAGATATAATTGATACCATAACAAGTAGGAGTTACACTTAAATTGCTTTAGAAACAGTTTTCATCTCTCACTTGGTGATACATAACCGACACATCTAATTAGTTTAAAAATACACAAAACATGATTAAAGAATCTACTATTGCAGGAACTATTGTTGATTGATATAACAAAGATGACAATTTGTACTCTAATCTACTTTAGAATAGACAAGACCCTCTTAAACAAAGCTCCCAAAAAAAAGAGAGACTGAATTTCTTCCACCTTCCCCGTAGGAGTAGTGAAGAAGTATAGATTACCAAATGAGAGTGAAAGGCAAGGGCAAGCGATAGAAAGTATCCCCATTATCTTTATCTCTAACATTAGTGCCTTTTACCCCATCCCACGCTCATGATCAAAGAAGCTAAAGTTGCTTCTTGAAATGATCTATCCTTGCACGGACCAATTGGTTATGTCAATGTTATTGACAAAGTAAAAAACATTTCAGCCTTTGACTGACCAAATAAGTAAGATAAAGAGAAGATAGTCCTAAAGAGATAATGCTGAGTGCAATTTAGTTTGAAGAGGAAGACACCAAGCACTTAAACACAAAACAATTGTTCTTGCAAAGAAGAAGTTTCATAAAGCAAAAAGGACTAAAAAGATCTAGAAACAGATATGGTTCAAAGATGTCTGTAAAATGTGAAGTGTCTTTTTGTTTTATAAATGAGAGAAAAAATAAATTAGTAGCTCTTGAGAAAAATGTATAGAGAACTCTTACTAATAAGTTATCACACGATTGTCTTCATTTGAGCATTTGCGGCCTTTGACGTTGTTGCGTTCGTGGTACCATTTGCAACAAAGGGCCAAACTAGGCTTTCAATGTAGAGCTTTGCCTCAACAAGGTGATCACAATTGGTAACATTTGGAGATCTCATCGAGTGATTATTTAGATTGTAAATCATGAAAACTGATCCATTCTTAAGCAAAATTTCACCTTCACTTGACATGCAAAGGGGGGGACCAAATAAACTATACCCCATGTGATCATAAGGATACTTGATGACAAACATCTTTGTCCAAGATTCTTTAACTCCGTACTCCTTCATAACCCACACATCTTCCTGACTCCTCAAATGATGACAAGACAATGAGAGATCATTTCCCAACACACCGAGGCACGGGAAAAACTTAAAATTTCCTTCTCCGTAGAAAGGTTTCTCCATTTCTCCCAATCTCCCATCAGCCAAGTCAACGAAAATGATGTCCCAATCATTATAATATGCAAAACGCTTAGTATTATTAGCCCAATGAAGCTTTCCATTCACAAATATACCTGACTTAGGAAATTGTATCGCAATCTGAAAATCATCCAAATGTTTCCAAGAATTATTATTTAGACTATATATTTTGCCCACATTATAACGTGAATTGTCATGACACAAATATTGGGTAATACCCACTACCTTATAATCATCATTAAGCTCGTCATATCCAAAACCATACGAGTAATAGAAACCAGTTAAGGAAGGAGGCAATTTCTTGAGCTTCCTAATTGACGGATTCCAGAGAAAGAAGTCTTTTTCCTCAATAGCTAGACAAATCAGCCCATTAGCAGAACCTACAACCTTAATAGAGTGATGTTGGGATTTTTCCATTGGACAATCCAAGTCAATTGCCCTAGTAACATGGTCATAAAGTAAAGACTTAACGGAACAATCCTTAAGATATTCAGGTGGATTAAACCCTAACATAAACCTATGATGGGTGTAGCCCTTGTTATTAGCAGATATGCCTAGATGAGACTTGACAAATTCAGGGCTAGAGATAAAACCAAGCCAGGATTTTGAAACAGAACTAAATCTCAGGAGAGATTTTACCGGCAGTTTTAAGAGGACATCATTGATTAGATCTGCGGGCAGAATAGGAAATTCAAAGCCTGAAGCAGATGAAATTGGAGCACTTGGAGGCTTCATCTCCCCCAGATCTGTGGGTTTGTTCTGCTTTGGGTGTTGACGGGAGGCTTCATCTCCCCCAGCTTCCATTTGTGCCGTAGAAATTTGAGTGCTTGGATAAGACTAGGGTTTTCGATGTTCTTCTGTGTAATTGTCTCTGAAAAATTTGTCCTTTAAATTCGCCAAAAGTGAGCACATTAACACCCACCCCCACTAGAGCGCATTTATGTTGTTGCGTGAACTTCACGCTCAAAAGCGTCTCCTAAATTTTACCTTCCAAATGATCAGTCAGAGAAATCTAGTGTTAGATTAGGAGGATTCACCATTAAACTTTTATTCACTATGAATTTTGTCCATTTAACTTCGATAGACTCGAAAGAAAAAAGAAAGACCTTTCCGTAACATCCTTATATAATAATACTCATGGACGGAACTAGCATTCGAGATATGGGTTCACCTGAATCCAGTAACTATTTGGTCCAGACTCTTTATTTGCCTTAAAAGATTCAATCAATACGTATAAATTATTTTTTTGGTAAACAAAGAATTTTATTACCAAGTGGAGCATTACATAGCAGTAGGCCAACAAGTCTGGACAACCCCAGACTCATTCATCCAGTCATCCTGTACAAATGTCTCCTTTGCTTTAAGGATCTTCTGAACAGTTCAAGAAGCTTGGGGTACATGGACATCCCATACCGACCTCCCTTTAATGTAGTAACTATGAATCCATTGTACCCAAAGAGTGTCTTTTTTCTTACGGACATTCCATAACAACTTGGCTATAGCAGCCTTGTTCCAGTGACAGACACTTAAAATATTTAATCCACCTGCAGTCTTAGGCCAAAATACTCGGATAGAAAGTAGCACTGTTTTGATCAACTGTAACCTAACAGCATAAGTAAGGAACTTTGAAGTCCATGAGGTGATTCTGTCTAGTATTGTCTAATAGTGGCTTATATTGAAGCACTGTAATCTTCTTGGTACAGAGGGGGACCCCATATATCGGAAGGGGAGGTCTCCTTCAGTGTTATCATAGGCGCGCTTAAAGCGCGCTTAAAGCGCGCTTAAGCCCTGAAGCGAGGCTCAAAACGTGTTGAGCGCTTCGCCTCGCTTTATGTGCGCTTCACTGTCGTCATCAAGTTTCTAAGGCATACTTTTCCTTGCCAATGAATCTCTTCTGAAGAGGAGACACTAAACAATTGATATTTCACTTAATCGTAATTGTTTTTCAATTTCTTTGTTCATATATTTGTAATTGATGCTTATAGTTATTAGTCTTGGACTAAAAAAAAGTATTTGTATTTTTTCTTCCTTTGCGCCTTTTTTCATTGAAGCTCACGCTTTTATTTGCGCTTTGTGCTTTAAGCCCCAACCGACCTTAGAGCTTTTTTGCGCTTTTCGCTTTTAATAACACTGGTCTCCTTTAGTAAAACCAAAGGAAATACGTATAAATTATTAATATACCACTCATTAACTTTAAAGAGCTAGAATCCGGAACACATTAACTTGAAGAAACAATAACTGCATCATATTCTTGGAAAGGAAAAGGGAAAAATATACCTCTCAACTTTGCGATTTAGAAAGGATATACCCTCGTTAAAAAAGTGGTGCATATATATCATCACCGTCGAAGAAATGACGCATTTATGTTTGAACATCGTCCATCGCTCTCAAAATCATAATTAGGGTCGGTCCGGATCAAAGGGATTTAAGACCTTCCCTTCTATGCTTCCATTGGAGTTCATGATTTAGTTCTTAACAGAAATGTTGGGAAGGAACGGAAAAGAATAAAGACACTGAAATAGAAAGGACAGTTGAAAAGTCAATCAATTTTAAAATTTCTTTATAGAGCTTGGATATATGATTACCTCTAAAATTCTGTAAGAGTTGTCTGAGAACTCCTCGGATTTGGCTATGCTCTATGCCATATTCGACTCTTGTTAAAGTTCCGTTGTATTTGGATCAAATCCTGAAAAAGGCATCCCTGGAGGAAAGTAGAATATAAAATACAGCTAAGGCCTCTGACTCTTTTTGAAAATATTCATCAAGAATCAGTTAAAAAAACTAGCAAAACCTGTAGAGAAATAGCAGAAGAAAGGTTAATTGCGGAAACCTTCTGCTAGCCCAAGATCGTTAACTAAGATCGGAAGATTCAACTAAAGAAGAGGAAGCTAGAAGGATAACTTGGTTATGAAGAAGACTTCTTAAATTGATTTGTATTTGATTTGTTTTGGGGTTGGTTACAAATGACTAAGGTCACCCCTATTTATACTTGTTAGGGATGATTCTAGATTCTACAAACTCTAGACTATTCTATGATTTTCTACAAATATCTAATTGTCTAGAACATCTACACATTTCTTAGATACACTAAATGTTAAAGGTATACTCTACAAAATTCTAGAAAGTTCCACTAAATATCTTGGATTTCTTGTACCTCCAAAAAATCAACTTTAGTTTTTTCACAAAACCTACCTGAACTCTTGCATTTTCTTTATAACTGACTAGAACGATCCGACTTGTGCACCAGTTAACACCGACAACTCAAAGAGCGGGCTGTGTATATAAAACAAGGAAATTAGTCCAAGAATGAAGCTGACAAATATGCACAAAAAACAGGGGGAAAGAAAAATTTATTATCATGGACAGGAACTCCCCCTTTTTCATCATGCAATAAAACATGCACTTCATAGTTGTGTCAGCTTTTAAAACTCTTTTTGAGATCAAATTTTTGATTCTGATGGAAATGATGATAATGTGATTTTTCACCAGGATTCAAACCTATAACAACACATATCTTCGATAAGTCATTCCTTTGCTCTTCAAAATTGTAATACAAAATGCCTAGGGATTGCTAATATCTGGTGCAAGAGTCAACATCCCGTTGAATCGATTTTTGGATTTATCTAACTGCAATAATATCATGGGGATCATGATCACTAAAACAAAGCTAGATAGCAATATTTCTATAGAAACCTGATAAAAAGATTTACCGAGGATCAATGCCCGATGGTATACCAAGAGCCTGATTAATTTCCACAGCAAGAATTAAGCGAAAGAATGGACAATTGGTTACCTTGCCCGAAATTGAAGATTATTTCTTCGCTGCTTATTACTGGGGATGAGTAATTCTTTTTTTGAAGTTTTTTTTACTGGTGTCTAGCACTCGAATTGGAGCCAGACTATATTTGGAGACTAGAGGGAACCAACGAATAAAAATTAATGATCTAACGCTTGATGGATCATATTGACGGTTCAGATTAGAATAAGTTGAAAGTCTAAAATGCCCTTAGTTTTCATTACTCTATACTTTTACACACAAACCTAGAAAGCTTACTGTTTGATAAAAAACAGAACAGTGTTCTACAAAACCTCGTACAAACTTCAAATTTCTGCAGCCATGAGGGAATCTGAAGCCTCCCATCAACAACCAAAACGGAGCAAACCCGTTAACAATTCTCAATTTTCATCAATTTCAATGCAACATTCAATCCCTTTTCTGCCACCAGAACTCGTCACTGAAATCCTCTCAAGGCTTCCTGTAAAAACCCTCTTGAAATTCAAGTGCGCTTCAAAATCTTGGCTTGCTTTAATCTCTAGCACCGAATTTGTCAAAATTCATCTCAGCATAAACGCTAATAACAAGGAATACACGCATCATAAGGTTATGATGAGTTGTCATCCTAACTACAATTTTAAAGATTGCAGTCTTAGCTCTTTATATAATGAATCTGTTACTGAAGCAAAAGAGTTGGATTATCCCGCCAAATCTTATGCAATGTACACACGAGTTCCATATGGTGATCCTATTGCAGGTTCTGTCAATGGATTGATTTGTCTTGTCATTTACAAAAAGGAATTTTTTCTATGGAATCCATCAATTAGGAAGTACAAGAAATTGCCTGATCCTAATACTGCTCGGATATATTTCCCCCGGCGAGCATATGGTTTTGGATATGATGAGTTCCATGATGATTATAAGGTAGTGGTTTTTTTTCAATGATATTGTAAATAACGGGTCACATGAACTTGGGGTCAAAATATATAGTCTGAAGAGTGATTCTTGGAGACGTGTTGATGATTGTCCATGTCCGGCGCAACTATATACTTCAGGTACGTTTTTGAATGGGAAACTTCATTGGGGTGCTTCTACTGAGAAATCACATTTGGCTACTACTACTACTCGTCTTGAACGGATTATGATACCAAACATCATTTCTATTGATATGACTGATGAGAAATGGGGAGAGATAGAGCAACCCTCATGTTGAGGCTGGGAGTATTAGGAAGTGATCTTTCAGTCTCTTGTAATTGTAGCCACACTCATGTAGATGTTGGGGTTATGAAGGAGTATGGGATAAGGAATCTTGGACTAAGATGTTTACCCTCAAATATCCCGAGCATCGATTGGGGAACGGAAATCTTGGGCAAATATGTTTACACATGGCAAATGAAGGTGAAATTTTGCTTGGGATCCTTGGAACAAATTTCATGATATATAATCCGAAGGGTGACTCACTCAGATATTTAGAAGTCATTAACTCTGATAGGTGGGACGATCCAAAAATCTACATTGAAAGCTTAGTTTGTCCTTTCTCTATGGGGACTGAGGATGCAACAAAAAAGGGGCTGAAAAAGCTCAGAACAAAATAATCGAGGAACGAATAACTTGTAAGAATACTTTCTTGTCTAAGTGTTGTTAAATAATGTTTTATTATCTCAAACATAGAATAAACACATATTCTTTATACTATATTGCTAGGGGGATCTTTTTAGTCATTTTCATTCATGTTTTATTTTCAAGTAACAATAATTTTGTCTTCAACTTCATGCTAAATGGCTCTTGAAATTGTTTCTCTTATTGAGCAGTGTTTCGAGAGGATGTTATGCCTCTAGACAGAGTAAAAAATAAAGAAGCGCCAGGGACTTGGAAATCTTCGCTTAGGTCCTTCTTAGAGTTGTGTTTGATCTAGGGGATTTCTTGATTAATTTTTTCTACTGAAAAAAACTTAACTAGGGAAAAGAGAGGAAACTCGGCAATTCCTGTACAAGGATTAAGCTCAGTTAAAATAACTAGTTTTGGTTACCCACACCAGTAATACTGACAAAAACAAGAGGTAAAAACTCAGTGGCCTTAAAAATCCCTCATCTCAATTATCTTCTCGCAAGATTTTACTGATGTTTTTCCTAAACCTCGGTGGAAAAACACAAGAAGTTTGTGTTATAGAAGCGAGATACATTCATATAGAGTTTGTACCGCAGGTACCATGGATTGTACATAATTGATGAATTGCTTGTCAAGCGACCGTCCAATTCCCTGAACTTGAACTGAAATCAAAGCTGCAGTAAACTCGAGGTTCCCATCTTCATCCGGCTTCATTCTTCTCAATTTCCCTTTCTAGCCAAAATCCGAGGAGTAAAATCTTCCATTAATTTGATTGACTTTCCCTGTATCCTCCAAGCGCTGAAGGGCATTTGGAAAAGTGAAGTATCTATCGTTTCCATTGTAGATAAGCATATTGGATCCACCAAACTGGAATTTTCCATTACTGAAAGTTGCATTTGTACCACAAGTTATATTTTCTCTTTTGAAGTTTGAACTGAAAGTTATATTCCATCTGCTACTTATATTATGATAACTTGAGTAAGAAGATGAAATACAGGGTTGCTTAACAAAGTTGGCGGCCTAAAGCAAGATTTTATTAGGAGGCCTTATGTTCTTTTAAATGTCTTCCATATAATTTTTTTAAAGGTTTATTTTTATAGCTTTTTTAAATGCAAAGTTGTTAACATTTTTTCCAATCAATTTATTCTTAAAAAAATTCAACTGATATCGCTAATCAATCAGATGACTTAAGTTTTTCTCTTTTCATTGTTAATATAAAAATCTTGTAACTTTTCCCTTAAAATATAGTAGCAGCTCCTCTGTGTACGTGGCATTACTCCTTTCAAATTGAAAATTCTCAATAAATGTTACCATAGAACTTTGTTTAAGAGGGCCCTATCTAGTTAAGGTAAATAGAAGTGCAAACTTTTGGTCTTTCGAACAAGAATTAGTCCTTCTATAGCAAATTCTTTAACAGTATCTTGTTCCTAATTAGTGGCAATGTGTACTCCATTTTATTCTACTTGTAATTATTACAAAGTTGAAAAAGATTTGATATTTGATACCCCTAAGTGGGACTATAGAGAATTGGCAAACTGAGAGGGTTCTAATCCGAGTAACTATCCAAGTTCTTTATATTTTATCATAAATAAGGCTGCAAACAGTGTCTATACATTTTTTTAGCAGAATCCATGTTATCATCCCTAATGGACATTGTAATCTTATGTCTTTAAACTACGACACACCATATAACTTCGAGATGTCGATCATGGTTTGTCAATGTTGAGAAACTAGTGCCTTGCAGTTAAAATATCTGAAGTAATAATATTTGGCCGTGTACCCGTAGTGTTTATTTTGACAATCTGAAAAGTTTCCAGATCAAGCAACTGAAGGAAATACAGAGGAGGGATAGTAATTAACCCCTCTAAGAATAAAATCTCGACCTCTTGATGCCATGTCTCTTCTGTTTTGTTTGCATTAAGATATTAAGTATGTCTTGCCTTAGGCTTATCAAAATGACAAAATGAGAGTATAAGGGCTTGTAAAGGTGGATAGTGAAGTAACTAAATCAATCTAGTATTTTTCAGATAATTGTAACTATCATATGTTTGACTCGTGAACCGAATAACTTTCGTTTTAAGTGATGTTTGGTGCAGGTTAGAAATATGACCATGCGCGATGTTTGTTGCATGTTAGAACTGTGATTCATGATTGATCAATAAGGTATTATTCTGATTCGTTTTTGTTGTTGAACTTTCAGGAAGTGGAAGCTGTTATTGAGAAGTAAACCAGATTTTCCACAAATGTTTACTGGTGAGGCTGCTGCTTCAGGGAACCTGATGAACCTACTATGCGTTGAAGTACTATATATTGCTAAACAATAATGTCGCTCTTGTTTTAACTGTCTTTTTCGTGTTGGCTGTTCTTGTTAGCTACTACTTCGAAGGTTGTTGAGGATTCTGGTAAATTATATGATGTAAGATCTACAGGGGACACGAATGATGTGATGTACTTTGAACACACATAGTTATTCTATTCTCCCAATCTAAGAGGTGATTGGTGAGATGAGAAAGGCATAGAGAAAAAGGAGAACTAACCATCCATTAACAAGCCACCATCGGAGCATATGTAGGATCTTAGAATCAGCAGGTCCAGATTCTTCAGAACTTAGACGATCTCCAGCAATATACCGTGTTTGTTCGCACTATCAACCTGTGGACCGAAAATAACAATAACTACGTCTCAATCCCAGACAAATTAGGTTCAGCTATATGAATGCTCACTCTATGTTGCTCAATTTTTACTCATCTCCATCTTGTTCAATTTCATCCTAGTTGTCATAATCCTCATCTTCTTCATCTTTAGTACTTGCATTCACCTAAATCGACCCAAGTAGTAAAGAAAGAATCTTTCTTGAGAAACGGAGAAGATCAAATCTTTAATATCTTCTACTGGCCGGGGATGCCGTGACAACAGAGAGATCCATGAATATGGCGATATTCATTTTTGTTTGTCAAACGTGGATGACCTATATGCCAAATAGCTATATTATATAGGTATTCATATATAATCAGACCTAAAAACACATTTTTACGACTGCTGTATAAATAACTACAGGACAGTGAGCAGAGAAAAAAATTGAGCAATTTGATACCTAAGCTGTAACAAGAATGAGTAAATACCTAAAGTATGAATACATATTTGCAGCATTGACAATCTCCTCATGGTGTGCAACATCCGGTTCCAGCGACGCCTCAATAGCCACCAATGATCTGAGTCTGAAGAGGAGGAAAGAAATGGAGGAACCTAAAGATACTCGGCCAATTTGATATAATCTGTGCGCATTAGTAATGACATCCCCGCAAATTAACAGTTTTTTTTGTAGTGATTGCTGACTTCTGCGTGCATCTTGATGACGAAGCATGGTGTTGCCTCGTTGATGTTCGTGTCAAAGATGTTAATTTTCTTTATATATGCATATTGTTTGTCAAAAGTAGTGTCTAGCTGATGTTGGTCTTTACTATATATATTGATCATAGGAATTATCTAGTAGTTTTGGTTCAAACCTTGCATTTGTCTTAGGAAATTAATTTAATATGTACAAATTGTTAATTTAGAACTAAGTAACTCAAAGGACTAAAATCTCAAACATAAGTTTCAAATCCTGACTAATCAACGACAACAATGTCGACCACAATCAACAAGTAGTAGTGTGAAACACATCTATACACTCCATCCCTATTTCTCTCTATATCTCTCTCTCCTCTCTCTGCCATGACCGATGATCTAGCTTCGTCAAAACTTCTTTTTTTGGAATGAAAATAATTTTGAAATTGTTATGATAGATGGAGATTCCATTGTACATGGAGAGGAGAAGTTATGCAAGTCATTGGAGAGAACTCCGGCGAAAAACAAAAAAAACAACATATAGAGATTTGATTTTTCCGTGAAGCTTCGACGAATTTCTGGAAAATTGGTGGTGGAAAACAGCTGGCGGAGCAGCAGATGTTGGTGGCAAAGAAGACAAAATTCGAAATTTTGGGATAATATGTTTTTAAAGAAACTATTACACTATATTATAAAAATAAAAGATTATTAATTCAAATAATTAGTACATTTTGGGTCGAGCTCGTCGCACGGGCGGTTTACCTCTTTTGTATAGTTTGCGAGCTATTATACAAGAACGGGGACTAATTACCTTATGCGCGCCCAAAGGATAGTGGTTGCGGGTGCCCTTGTCATCAAAAAAGAATAATTAATAGAATTCTATTTAAAGATAGATTATCCCAAACAAAAATTGACAGCCCAAAAGAAATACGTACATTACTTAAGTAGGTTTGTTTTACCTTATAAAAGCAATACTATATCTGAAGACTTTCTTGTGACTTTGACAATATACTACGCAGCCCTCTCTCCAATGGAATCCGAGAGAGATGGTACCTCCCATCAACGGAGGAAACCGGACACTGAAGTGGCACATAATTGGATCTTGAAAATCCCTCTTCTGCCGAAAGAACTCGTTACTGAAATCCTCTCAAGGCTTCCAGTGAAATCCCTCTTGAAATTTAGGTCTGTTTCAAAATCTTGGCTTGCGTTGATCTCTAGCCCTGAATTTATCAAGACCCATCTTAGTGTATCTGCTAATAACAAAGAATACACCCACCATAGGCTCTTGTTGAGTTATTATCTACCTGAATGCCTTTTGAAGGACTGTTCTCTTAGCTCGGTACTTTGTGAGTCTGTTATGGAAGTTTCACCTTTGAATTATCCTATAAAAAAGCAACATTATAATATTTGGAGTACAGTTGTGGGTTCTGTCAATGGATTGATTTGTCTTTCCACCTATGGGTCAAAACTTTTGTGTTTATGGAATCCATCAACTAGAAAGTACAAGAAAGTCCCTCATCTTACAACTGATTTCATGGTCTGTGTCGTATATAGTTTTGGATATGATGAGTTCCATGATGATTATAAGGTGGTGGGTTGTATTTTCTCTTCTCGCAATTCGCCTGATCCTGTTGATGTCAAAATATATAGTCTAAAGGATGATTCTTGGAGAAGTGTTCGTTATCCTCCTCCTGATGGGATGCGATTTTGGGGTCCCGGTAAGTTTGTGAATGGGAAGCTTCATTGGGTTAACAGTATTGGTCCTGTTTTGGATAAGGGTTGGAACATCATTTCTATTAATTTGGCTGATGAGAAATGGGAAAAGGTTGAGCAACCTTGCTGTGGAGAAGAAAACGATGTTTTGGTGTTGGGAGTGGTGGGAAATAATCTTTCTATAATAAGTAGGGATAATCATCTGAGATCCCACATAGATGTATGGGTTATGAAGGAGTGTGGCGTTAAAGAATCTTGGACGAAGATGTTTACCTTCAAGTGTTCTCATAGTCCCATGTCGTCGGTGTTTAAGCCAACCTTTTTAGTTTCAAATAATGATGAAATTTGGCTTAAGTTTGGACAAAATTTCTTGTTGTACAATCTGAAGGATAAATTGACCAGATATCCAAAGTTTACTAAGTTTGTATCTGGTCTTGTGAAGGCAATTTACGTTGAAAGCCTAGTTTCTCCTACTTTACAAAACGAACCAATTACACAACAGGAATGAAGGGTGCAGAAGCTCAGATGCGCGCAATTGTGTAAGTAATGACTTGTAAGAGTTCCACTTTATATATATATTTTGCACGAGAAAAGACGTTGCATGCATATTTATGGGACACATTTACACCGTTTCTGCTTGGAGATCTTATTTGTCCTTTTACTTTTTACATATTTCCATAAAAAAACAACTTTTATGAGAACAGTTATTTGTACCATGGAGAAAATCCTGGACACCATCCTCATTAGTAACATTGTTAGTGAGGATTCATACATTGGACCCCAGCTTGTTTGGGACTGAGGCGTAGTAATAGTAGTTGTTGTTATGGTATATAGTTCCGGGTTTTTCCTTTGCTGCTAATAGCTAGCTGTTTATTTTGTTCTGAACTTGTTTTGGTGTTTCCCTGCTGCTAATTGGTAATCGCCAACTGATTATTTTCTTGAGGACATCTTCTTAAGATCTTATTCTCTCATTCATTTGGCCAATCAAAGGATATTTTAATCTTCTTTCACTTAGACAGTAACCTTGACACGAGCAAGAGTTTCTCGCAAGGAGAAAGCATATTAGGAAGCTAATTTAGGGAGGGGTCTTGCGAGTTGTATCAAATTGCAGCAAGAGAGGGTTATGGTTTTATGTAAAGGTGGTGTTTACTATGGTCAGTGCAGTGAGGGTACTTGTAATTCACTAGGTAGCCATACAACTCTCGTCTCAAGTTTGATTTAGCCACGTCAATTCCTTTGAGTTTAGGTTGCGACCTCTCTACCAATTTATCGATCCCGCTCATTTAGGCCAGTCCTACAGAGAGAGACTCCAAAAGTATCGACACGCCTGAGAATGAATTATGATACAGAGTCGAATAAGACACAATTCAGAGCATAGGGAATCTATACTCGAGCGTGCTCTAAATTCATCCAACTACTCATTTTGGGAAGCATAACTTGATCATGTGGATCGGTGCTAGTACTCCTTGTGACTTATTATTAACAGTAAAGTTGTCTGCGTATAGCCTATAATGCTTGCATTAGAATAGGCTTTCTACATCACACCCCTTGGGGTGTAGCCCTTCATAGGACCCTGCGTGAATGGGCCGGGGATGCTTTGTGCACTGGGCTGCCTTTTTTTATTTATTAATAATATATGCCCCTCCAAAATTGCACCTGTGCTGCTGTCTAGACATTTAGTAGCAATAAAATTGATTGATTGAGGAGAAAGCAGTTGAGGAAATAATTTGCTTCTATGATCATGAGAGTAGATTGTTCATACCTGTGAACAGTGGGTTGCAGTTGATCTTTCATAAATATTAATTAATAGTTCAAAAAGAATTAGGTACTATGGTTAGTTTATGTATCACGAAGTGAGAGATGAAAAGCCTTGTCAAGTAAAACTCTACTTCGTCATGGTATCAGCTGGCATTGTTAAAATTTGATTCAAGTCAAATATGGCCAAGCAAATACAAACGAGTAAAAACAGTTATTACATGTCTGAAAACAATGTCGGTAGTAGTGAGACATTGGAACAAGTAGTAAAATCAACTTACTACCCATTTTTAGCAGCATAATATGTTTGACGCTGATTAATATGAGTACTACTTGTGACTTTAGTCGCAATCGTAATTTCTTTTATATTTATGATAGACTACATATAGCACATGAAGTTTCACCCTCATGATTTAGCCATCAGATTAGTTGACTTAACTATCTTATATTTGTTAATGCTCACTGCTTAGATCGAAATTGAACAGAAGAACCTTACATGCCTCAAGTATAGTCGGTAAGGGAATCAATATACAACTCATTTTTTTACTTAAGAGGAAGGCAATTTCTGATGAAAATGATTTTTGCTGCGTTTTAAATGTAGACCGTGCATAGGAATGGCACTGCATCTACATTGTTTTTAACAGTCATGTGACATATCAATCCATTGAGATTTCAGGAGTGAAAGCTGTTGTGAAGAACTAGTACATCCACCTTCGGACTGCTAGAATCAAAATAGTGAAGAAGTAATCAAGTTCACTCGTGTTGGGGACAACATCAACGTATGTGACTGGAGTTTAAAATTCTCAGTTGACTGAAGTTGTGGACTTGACAAGGTTAAAATTCAGACATTTTTTTATTGAAGTTTTACCTGGCTTGCCAAGGCTAACTTTAGATATTTTTGACAGAAGTTATGGCTGACAAGGCCAAACTTCAGGATGTTAGGACAAACTCCAGATATTTTCTTCTCAATTCTTTTGGGTCCTCCCTTTTTCATGTCAAATAAAGGTAAAATTTTGGTGATGTTAGGACCAACTTTCAGGATATACAATCTGAAGGATTACTCATTAAAAACTCTAGAGTTTATTAACTTTGATGGTCGTTGCTAGTCGGAAATCTACGTTGAAAGCCTAGTGTATCCTTTTTCTACAGAAGAGGGTTGAGGATGCAACACAAAAAAGCTAAAAAAGCATTAGATCAAATCAATCAGAGTAACGAATAACTTGTAAGAGTACTTTCTTCTCAACGTCTTATATATTCTGCTCAAGTCTTGGAATCAATAGTAGCAAAACATAGCTTCTATACATACATAAATGGTGCTCACCAATCATGGTATTTTTCGTAAATAGTTTCATCAGTACTGTGATCTTCATAACCCAAATAGATACCATCAGCCATCACTTTCCATATGCATTTGGTAGTATCTTCTGGAATAAAATCAACTGCTTCGTCAACACAAAAGATTGGGTTGTTAAATACATCAAATACACTATCTTTATCACCCCACCAAAAGTGACAAAAGAATAAGGTGTTAGCCCACGCGTTAAATTCCCAATTGAAATCGGTTCCCACTTTAGGGTAATTGTACCCTAAATCATCGTCTCCAGATGCACAATGAAGTTCTAGTTGAGGAGAATTTTCAGGAAGATTATTGAGAATGTGCACGTGGCGTTTGTATCCATGAATGTTATAAGGCATGATGATAAATAACAAGAAGATAATCTTCACTAAGGAGTGAACCATGTTGAGAAAAAAAAACCAATTAGGATGCTTCTGAATTATGAAATTCCAAGTGTTTGATGGTATATAAAAAGGAGAAATATGTTGGGACTTGTTATGTTATGGAAAGCAAAACAATCAGGGGAATGCAATTAATTTTGTCATAATTAATATTATTACCCCAAATAATTGATCATTTAGTTTTGTTTATTTAGGAAGATTTTCCCCGAAGATAATTACAAATCTGAATAGGATATCCATATAGAATACTTGTTAATGAACAGATATTTTACTAAATGTTTCTCCATAAGATAATAATATAATCAACCAGATTAAGTAAAGATTCGTTCATATAATCATAGTGGAAAACTATTTAAAACATTAATCTTTATACCTCCAACAAGGGAAAATTATAGGGTGAATTAACATATATATACCTAATAAGAAACATATTTACATTGATGATATTCTTAGACATGTGTATGGTTCAAGAACACTTTTGATTCTTATTTTTCATTTTAGGCTAACAGTGATATACTAAGTATGTTGTTACTGTAAAACGAATCATGACCATAGCAAAGGGCAGATCAACATCTAGTTCAGATCAATCGCAACCTCATATTCCATATACAACTAGAATGAATCATGACCGTAGCAAAGGGCAGATCAACGTCTAGTTCAGATAAATCTCAACCTAATATATTCCATATAGTAGTATATTCATATGAAAGAGAAGCATGTTCAACGTTAGTCACGACGAACTTGCCTTCAAGCAACCAACAAAATGTGATGTACAATTAGCTAGTGTATGTAAGTCTTGCTCAATGAGCAAGAAACAACATTAGTACATCACAAAGTAAAAACAGAGAGAATCCATCCTTCTTCATTGCAATCCATGAAGTTGCCAGGGAGTAGATTTTCTTAACATCAGCATCGCTTACTGAAAGTTCAATAGTACATAAAAGTAAGCAAACACTCTTTACTTTATCAAGGAAAAAAAAGTCTCCAAAGTGCCACATGTAGGCTATCTCCGCACATGATCTATGTTTAACATGTAGAAAAAATCACTTTGATTAGAAACCAATGCAACTAATTAGTTTAACTTTAATATTGTGGATGATAGAACATAATGTACTCTAAACATGATTAAAAAAACATACGAGCCTCTTTAAAATCCAGACGGGGGCCAAATTAGAAAACAACAGAATGGAAAGGCACAACATATCGATTGAGACTAAGAAAAAGTGTAAGATTTACTTGGCAACCTGAATAAACAGAGTTACACCTTGTTGGAATTTTCAAGAGAAAACAGCAGGAATAAGCAAAAGGAAAAACAGTTATGGGCATAGAATAATGAAACAACATGTTGCTTTGTGAAACAATGTGTTGTTTCAGAAATATTATGTCTTTCCGGAAGCAATGTGTCTTTTCGGAAACGTTGTGTTTTTCCGAAAATAATGTGTCTTTTCAAGAACATTGTGTCTTTTCGGAAAGAATGTGCCACTTAGAAAACATTGTGTTGTTTCAGAATTTAATGCGTCTTCTATAAATAGGGGAATATCCTTAGCTTATTTTAAACATAAGAAAACAAATACAAGACCAACATTCTTCTATAAAATCTGCATAAGTTTGGTAACTGCAGTACTATTTCTTGTGTGATTAGAGTCTTGTTTCATTATTTCTTGGCTTTGCGTCATTCTATCCTGGGAGAGTATTTGTAAGGAACAAATAATTCTCTTTGGAAAGTGATCCAAATAAAGGTATACGACTTGAAGCATATCCGGGTTTTTCACCCAAAACACACCCTGTTTTCTCTAATAATCTAATTTTATCTAACACACCTTTCATAATTACAAACTGATACTCATTCCATCCAAATGAATGCATGAAATTCAAAACAATTTTTTTAAAGAAAAAATGCAAGTTGTGCTGTATAGTAAATACAATTAAGAGTAGAATAAATTGATTATGTAATTACAAAGCTAAAAGACGCGTGATGACGCCATTTTATTTTCATGCATCCAAAGAGGCCGATATTACAGAAAAACATATGATTAACCAGAAGGGCGAGCGCATATAGAAAGAGCCAAATAACATAAAGCACTTTGCATAATAAACTTTGCGTCTTGTGATCATCCCATAATATTGTTCATAATTAGAAGGAGAAATATTAATGTCAAGCAGCTGTTTTCGAGGAGCCACTGATACTGAATCTTATCGGAGTAGCTTTCTGGTTGAGAGGGTGGTCGAAGGGAAAGTTAATAGCACGATCACAAATAATGTGAACGAGATTTTCATGAGAAGATAAGCCATTGTTTACATAACTCTCTGCAGAAGCAAATTCAGGATTTTGACTATGGCTTATCTGCAATGTTGCACTTCAAAAATCGACCCTCGATTTTTGTAAAAAAAAAAAAAAGTAAAAAACCGAGGGACTCCGTTGATTTTCTTTTAAAAAAAATTAAAAAAAATTTAAAAATATTTTCGGATATTTTTACGCAAAAAATAACCATCGGCCGGCCATCGATTTGTTTCCAATATTACCGGAAAGCATATGATTATACAAAGTTTCATTATACGTATTTATTAAAAAAAAAAGAATATATGAAGGCTGGTGTATTATGTATGAAGAGAAGTCTTAAGACTAACCAAATAGTGTTTGCTACCCCTTCGTTTCAATATGTTTGTTTTAGTTATTTTTTGGACATATTTATTTTGAATTGTTAATTATTATATTTTTTAATATAATTTTTAAATATGTAAAGTTTATTTCAAAATAATTAAAAATTTATATCTGAATTCACACCAAATATTAATTAGTTTGACAACAAATGTTGAGTAGGGTTTTAGTATATGTACAAAGACGAGGAGATTGTAGAAGTATTGTTCTCTTATGAAAAATCGAACTACAAGAACTCGAATTTTCGAAACCCAGATGGAATCTGGAGCCTCCCATCGACAACCAAAACGGAGCAAACCCGTTAACAATTCTCAATTTTCATCAATTTCAATGCAACATTCAATCCCTTTTCTGCCACCAGAACTCGTCACTGAAATCCTCTCAAGGCTTCCAGTAAAATCGCTCTTGAGATTTGGGTGCGCTTCAAAATCTTGGTTTGCTTTGATTTCTAGCCCTGAATTTGTCAAATTCCATCTCAGCTTAAACGCTAATAACAAGGAATACGCCCACCATAAGGTTATGATGAGTGCAACAAGGACTAACTACAGTTTTAAAGTTTGTAGTCTTAGCTCCGTATTTAGTGACTCTGTTACCGAAGCAAAAGACTTGGACTATCCCATCGAATCCTACAGGAAAGTTTCATATGGTGTTTCTATTGCAGGTTCCGCCAATGGATTGATTTGTCTAGTCATTCAGAACAAGGAATTGATTCTATGGAATCCAGCAATTAGGAAGTACAAGAAATTGCCAGATCCTACAACTGTTCTGAGATATGTTCACTGGAGAGTATATGGTTTCGGATATGATGAGTTTCATGATGATTATAAGATAGTGGTTATTTTCCATGGTCTCATAATAACTAACGGGTCACATGAACTTGAGGCCAAAACATATAGTCTGAAGAGTGATTCTTGGAGACGTATTGATGATTGTCCACATATGGCGCGAATATATGTTTCAGGCAAGTTTTTGAATGGGAAACTTCATTGGGCTGCTACTAATAATGGTCGTGAACGGTTTAGGATACCAAACATCATTTCTATTGATTTGGCTGACGAGAAATGGGGAGAGATGGAGCAACCCTGCCACCAATTAGGAATAATTAATTTGAGACTGGGAGTATTAGGAAGTGATCTTTCAGTCTCTTGTAATTGTAACCACACTCATGTAGATGTTTGGGTTATGAAGGAGTATGGAGTTAAAGAATCTTGGACGAAGATGTTTACCATCAAATATCCTGAGGAACGATTGGGGGATGGAAATCTTAGGAGAATATGTTTACACATCACAAATGAAGGTGAAATTTTGGTTAGATTTGGATCAACTTTCATGATATACAATCCAGAGGGTGACTCGCTCAGATATTCAAAGGCTATTAACTTTCATAGCTGGGGCGAGCAAAAAATCTACGTTGAAAGCTTAGTTTGTCCTTTTTCTTCGGAAGAGACCGAGGATGCAACAAAAAAGGGGCTGAAATAGCTCAGATCAAAACAATCGAGTAACAAATAACTTGTAAGAGTACTTTCTTGTCAAGTATTGTTAAATAAAATTCAATTCATATGTAAAACACCTATTCTTTTAACTATATTCCAGGGGATTTTGTTAGTCATTTTCCTTTGTTCTCTGTTCTCGAGGAACAAAAAGTTGTCTTCAGCTTCAGACTAAATGGCGTTGGAAATTGTTTCTCTTATTGAGCAGTGTTTTCAGAGGATGTTATGCCTCTAGTCAGTGTAAAAGTGAAAGAGGGCTCTTCTCCCTAACTTTTGATCTACGGGGCTTCCTAACTTTTTCTGGTGAAAAACTTAGATATCGAAAAAAGAGGAAACTTTGCGATTCTTTTACAAGGATTAAGTTCTGGTAAAGTATCTAGTTTTGGCTTCTTTTTCATGCTGCAAATAGCTCTAACAGTTCATTTTCCTGTGGGCTAGTTTTGATCTTCCCTTGCTGCTAATTGTTAGTTGTATTTTCTTCAGGACTACCTTCTTATTATTTCACTTATTTGTCAATCAAATGTTGAACCTCCTTTCTTTGGAAGTAACGTTAACATAAGCAAGATGGCATAGCAAGGAGAAAACATTTTAGGAAGCTAATTTAGCTGGTAGGATACTTGGTAGTTTACCTTTTCAGCTTTGTGTACTAAGATATCAAAGAACCAAATTACTCTAGGAACTTGGTAGTTTACTAATGCATTCTAGCAGCTATTTACTACTCAAATCTTTCCTCTTTGGTATTGATTTTCAGTTCATGCAACCATTTATCGATATGTTATATATGCAATGACTGGATTTATGATGAAACTATTTTATCTCAAGAATGAAATCTGAATTTAAACTATTATGTCTATTATATGTATTAAGATGTATTCATTTAAACTTGAATCAATATTAAACATCATTTAAACGTCCAAAGTAAGAAAACCATATTTTTCTAAGAGCCACTTTAAAATCCCAAGGGGGAAAATTAGAGAACAACACAAGGCATAACATACTGTGATTTAAACAGGAGTTCATCTAAGACAAAGAAAAAGTGTGAGATTTACTCGCCAACCTGAATAAACAGAAAAGAAGCATGATGATTTTGTTTTCATGCATCCAAAAAGGCCGATATAATGGGAAAGGTGAGGACATGGCACTAGATAGGAAGGTGTGGAGGACATGTATTAGGGTAGAGGGTTAGTACGAGGGAGTTCGTCCTTGCTAGTAGGTAGTCTTGGAGTTTTAGTGATGTTTGTTGTTTCGGGTAGATCAGTTGCGATATTAGTTTGTGGTAGTCTTATTTCTGTTACTATCTATTGGTTTTGTTACTACCTTTTATTTCGTGCTCTTTTATTATGTCTTTTCTAGCCTGTTTTTGTCTGAGATGGGGGTCTATCAGAAACAGCCTCTCTACCTCGCCTCTGAGGTAGTGATACGGACTGCGTACACTCTACCCTCCCCAGGCCCCACTTTGTGGGAGTACACTGGGTATGTTGTTGTTGTATAACGGGAAAGGTGGAAAGCATATTATTAACAGAAGGGTGAGCGCCTTCAGAAACAGCCAAATAACATAAAGCACTTCACATTATAATAAACTTAGCGTCTTGTGATCGTCCCATAATATTGTTCATAACTAGAAGGAGCAATAGTAATTGTTCCTTTTTAAACTTTCGCAGAGCTCTCCTTTCCTTAGAGTGAGTTGGTTTTGAATGAAAGAAGGTTTCATCCTGACTTTCATTGGGGACAGGTACGGGGTCTGGGTCAGTCGAACGGAAAGTTAATAGTACGATCATAAATACTGTGAATGATATTTTCATGAGAAGATAAACATTGTTAACACAACTCACTGCAGATGCTAATTTAGGATTTTGACTACTTTATTTCCCTTCATGTATAAATAGAGGAGACAACAATATTACAATATACCTCCTGTTGCACTTCAAAAATCGATGGAATCCCTCGATTTTCGCAAAAAAGGAGTAAAAAAACTGAGGGACTCTGTCGATTTTCATAAAAAAAAATATAAGAAACTCTTTTTTATATTGTCCGGACATTTTTGCGCACGAGCACCGTCGATTTTATTAAAGTTCGTTGGTTCTTAAAGAAAAACATTGAAGCCTTCGGTTTTTTTCCCGATATTACCAGAAAGCATATGATTATACAAATTTTCCTTATATATATTTATAAAAAAGAATATTTGAAGATTGGTGTATTATGTATGAAGAGAAGCCTAAGACTAACCAAATATCGTTTGCTACCCCTTCATTTCAATGTGTTTGTTTTAGTTGTTATTTGGACATTTTTATTTTGAATTGTTAATCATTATATTTTTTTAATATAATTTCTAAATATATAAATTTTATTTCAAAATAATTAAAAATTTATGTTTGAATTCACACCAAATATTAGTTAGTTTAACTCCTACTAGGAATCAAGTCAAATAAATTGAACTAGAGGGAGTAATAATTATGTTGAGTAGGGTTTTAGTATATGTACAAAAACGAGGAGACTGTAGAAGCATTGTTCTCTTTATGAAAAATCGAACTACAAGAACTCGAATTTTCGAAACACACATGGAATCTGAAGCCTCCCATCAACAACCAAAACGGAGCAAACCCGTTAACAATTCTCAATTTTCGTCAACTTCAATGCAAGATTCAAGCTTTACAATCCCTGTTGTGCCAGCAGAACTCGTCATTGAAATCCTCTCAAGGCTTCCAGTAAAAACCCTCTTGAAATTCATGTGCGCTTCAAAATCTTGGCTTGCTTTGATCTCTAGCACTGAATTTGTCAAATTCCATCTCAGCTTATCCGCTAATAACAAGGAATACGCCCACCATAAGGTTATGATGAGTGCAAGAAGGACTAAGTACAGTTTTAAAGATTGTAGTCTTAGCTCCTTATTTAATGACTCTCGTGTTACCGAGGCAAAAGAGTTGGATTATCCCAACAAACCCTATGGAATGGACAGGCGAAATCCATATGGTGTTTCTATTGCTGGTTGTTGTTTCTGAGAGTGAGAAACCAGAAAAGTAACAAAAGAAAACTTATGAGCAATGAAAGAAAAGAACTACAAAGAAATTAAGAACTTAGAAAGAAGAGAACTTTTATTGAAGAGAAGTAGAAAGTGCGATTATTTTTCACTGAAAATTAAGGCTTCCATATATAATGGAATACTAACTTAAGTGCCTAAAGATCAGCAACAAATCTGCTGAATATAAACAAACGCCTAAAGACTAGGTAAAGAAGTTATCTTGGAAAAACTAAAACTAATTTACTGCAGTAAATAAATAAAGGTTGCAGTCCTAAAACATAGCAACTAACACTGGTTCTGCCAATGGATTGATTTGTCTTGTCATGCAGTACGGGGAATTGTTTCTATGGAATCCAGCAATTAGGAAGTACAAGAAATTGCCTAATCCTATAACTGCTCTGAGATGTGTTCACTGGACAGTATATGGTTTTGGATATGATGAGTTCCATGATGATTATAAGGTAGTGGTTATTTTCAATGGTATAATTAACAGGTCACTTGAACTTGAGGTGAAAACATATAGTCTGAAGAGTGATTCTTGGAGACGTATTGATGATTGTCCATATACGGCGCAAATATTAATTTCAGGTAAGTTTTTGAAGGGGAAACTTCACTGGGCTGCTACTACTCATGATCATGTTGTGATACCAAACATCATTTCTATTGATTTGGCTAACGAGAAATGGGGAGAGATAAAGCAACCCTGCAAACAAGAAGGAGATATTAAGTTGAGGGTGGGAGTATTATGAAGTGATCTTTCAGTCTCTTGTTATTGTAACCACACTCGTGTAGATGTTTGGGTCATGAAGAAGTATGGGGTAGAAGAATCTTGGACAAAGATGTTTACGCTCAAAGATCCTGGGGATTGGTTGGGGAATGGATATCTTAGGAGAATATGTTTACACATCACAAATGAAGGTGAAATTTTGGTTAGGTTTGGATCAACTTTCATGATATACAATCCAAAGGATGACTCGCTCAAATATTCAAAGGTAATTAACTTTGATAGCTGGGACGAGCCAAAAATCTACGTTGAAAGCTTAGTTTGTCCTTTTTCTTCGGAAGAGACCGAGGATGCAACAAAAAAGGGGCTGAAATAGCTCAGATCAAAACAATCGAGTAACAAATAACTTGTAAGAGTACTTTCTTGTCAAGTGTTGTTAGATAAAATTCAATTCATATGTAAAGCACATATTCCTTAAATTAGATTCCAGGGGATCTTGTTAGTCATTTCCCTTTGTTCTCCGTTCTCGAGGAACAAAAAGTTGTCTTCAACTTCACACTAAATGGCGTTGGAAGTTGTTTCTCTTATTGAGCAGTGTTTTCATCAGATGTTATGCCTCTTAGACATTGTAAAAATGAATCTTCTCCTAAGTCCTTCTTAGAGTTTTATTTTATCTACGGGGCTTCCTACCTGACTTTTTTCTGGTGAAAAACTTCGATATCGAAAAAAGAGGAAACTTTGCAGTTTGTGTACAAGGTTAAGTTCGGGTAAAGTATCTAGTTTTGGCTTTTTTTTCTTGCTGCAAATAGCGCTAACTGTTCATTTTCCTCTGGGCTAGTTTCGGTCTTCCCTTGCTGCTAACTGATAGCTGTATTTTCTTCACGACTATCTTCTCATTATTTTACTTATCTGGTCAATCAAATGAACATAAGCAAGATGGCATAGCTAGGAGAAATCATTTTAGGAAGCTAATTTAGCTGGTAGGATTGTTGTAGCAAAAGGTTGATCTGAAAGCTAATTTCCTTCCCTTGAATGCCTGTTTTACGTGTTATCGATCAAGCTGAGGTTCATCTGATACTTACATTTATGATAATCTTAGTAATGATTTGTTGAAGTTGTAACGTTCTTAGTCAAACAGTTTTGTGACCCTCCTTCGACCCTCCTAAATTACCTTTTATGCATCTTTTCAGTTTCGTGTTCTAAGATATCGTAGAACACTTATGATTAATTAGCCTCTGCTAATACAGAATAATGAAATAAAGCAAATGCTAATAGTTCCTTTGGTTCTATTTTCATATTTATAATGTTTATATGGTTTCTACAAATTGCAGCTACACACGATAACGGGCACCAGAAAGATACATTAACCCCTGCTTCTGGAGAGAGCACATTCCGATAGTTATTCTGAAGCACGTTGCAGCCTAAAACAATTTGATCAAAGAAGCTCCATGTTGTACTAAGTTGTCTATCTCTGTCATATAGTCCAGCTATTTCTTGTTCTAGCTTTTCAAATGATGAACCAAATTATTCATAGGAACTTAATATAGTTTATTAATGCATTCTAGCAGCTATTTATTACTCAAATCGTTCCTCTTTGGCATTGATTTTCAGTTCATGCAACGATTTGTTGATACGTTATATATGCTGCAATGACTGGATTTGTTATGTGTTCTAGGGTAACAGTAAAGGAATGAGGAACAAGAACAAATAAGAAAGAAGAGAGCTTAGTCTAAAGTTCAATATGTTATTTACTACTAATTAACTTGAAAGACCTAAAGATATGTTGAAAATAACAAACTCCTAAAGACTAGGAAAAGAAGTTATTTCAGATTGAAACTAAATTACTGCAGTCCTTAAAAATAGCAACTAACACTCTAAGTTGTGCGGACTCTTCACTTTCGATGCCGTACCCGTGTATTTTTGGAGAATCCGACGCTCACCTGTTGACTTTTTTGAAGAGTCTGAGCAACATACCTAACACTCCTACTGTAGATTTCTAGTTTCTCTCTGAAAGAACTCAAATTTAACTTGCTAAGGGTAAGGGGCTTGGTGAAAATGTCAGCAACCTGCTCATCTCTTTCCTGAGAGGAAGGGGATTCACATCTTCGTCTTTTTGCACGTCTCTCAAGAAAAACAACTTAACATTGAAATGCTTAGTTTTCCGATGAAAAATACTGTATTATTTCCCATAATGCTTGATTCACAGCTGCTGTTGCAGCAATGTCTCAGCTGTTGATTGTGCTACTGTATCTCGTTTCTTGGAAAGAGAAAATTCTTGTTTGAATCTTCGGGTGTTGGGAAGTGATCTTACTGTCTTTTGTAATTACCAAAGAACTTGCGCAGATTTGTGGGTTATGAAGGAATACGGGCTCAAAAGAGTCTTGGGCAAAACTTCATACCATCAGATTTCCTCACGATATTTCTATTCGCGATACTGTTTTGCAAGTCAAATAAAGGTGAAATTGTGCTTGAGTATGGATTATGATTCACGATATACAATCCAAAAGATGACTCAATTAGGTATCCAGAGATTGCTAATTTTAATTCCAATTTTCTGTGGCGATGAGGTGTAGGCCAAGGTAACTTATTGTACATTAGGAATACTTTCTTCATCCAAAAATATTATTGTACATTAGTGGAACAATATGATTGAGCGCGTAACAAGAGGTGCATTTGGACATTCTCCCAAGTTAGAGCCCGTTTGGATTAGCTGAATTTAAGTAGTTTTTAGGTACCAAGTGCTGAAAAACACAAAGTTTCGAGCTCTAAATCAACTTAATAACAACATTTTTGCGGCATAATATGTTGCATTGATCAAACATATATATTGCTTGTGATTTATCAAGTCATCCACAACAAAAAAACTAAGTGAAAAAAATCCAAGGATTACACAGTAATGCAGTTTGTGCAACTTTCTTCTGGTTGTTTTATGCTGATGTGAGTTCCTCTTACTAATTTGAGTTCATATCTCTTGTACATTATGTAGGAGTTTGACATGGCCCATAGCTATGATGATAGGCAAAGAGAGTGCAAATAACCACAGGAAAGAAAAAACAAAAGCATGTTCAAACAATCAACAAATAAACCATAAGAATACGATGTGAGAGTTCAAATGACCTTGTTACAGAGGACATAACATGTTCAAGATTGCACAGAGCAGCAGCAGCAGCTGCTATGATGATAGGCAAAGCATTTATGAATGTCATTATTGTCACTAAGCAATTTCATCAAACGAGACATTGCGTGATAGGCAAACGAAAAATACAAGAGAGAACCCTTTGCATCAAGATTGCTATAATCAGGGTATAGATCTTTCAGATCAGCATAGTTGTAAGCTCTATAAATCACATGCTGATGCTTCCACAACAGTGAAACCAAAAGAGTGATGTCTTGCGGAATTTGGCATGATTTCCTTGAGCTTAGTTCTCTACTTTTTCCTACTGTCGTATCTGCTCGATCTCCTTCAGTATGAAGGAAAATCCTAATCTCCAAAACTGCTCTCCCATTCCCTTAACCTTAGATAGTAAAGAACTCTGATTCTAAGGTGCTATTCAGATCACCACTACCAGAAACAGAATTTTATTGGTAGGTAGTAGAGGAAAGGATTTATTAAGTACAGCACCAAGGAATATGCAACAGTTTTATGCGGGGTGTAGCTCGGTCGGGAGCAGCTGCCCACACCTTCACCTTAGTTGTGGGGGTTCGAATCCCACAAACCTGTGCTTCTAAAGGTATAAACTTTGACAGTAAAGTATATCATTACAACTAAAACAAATCATGACTAACATATCATAAGTATAAGTCGCCGAGGGCCAATCAGTGTCGATTTCAGATCAATTTCAAACTGATACCACATATATCTTTAACAGATATTCGAGTGACAAAGAAGCTTTTGTTCAACGAGCTTGACTTCAAGCTACCAACAAAATGTGATATGCAATTAGCTAGCTAGCATATGTACGTCTTGCTTTATGCGGAAGGAAATAACATTTGTACATCTCAAACAAACAGTAAAAACTTCGAAAAATCATGCTTCTTCAATGCAATCCACGCGGTCAACAAGGAGAGTTGTTCCTAACATCAGCATTCACTTCCTACCTGAAAGTTCAATAGTACATAACAGTTTACAAAACAAAATTTACCTTATCAAGAAGAAAACAGTTACCAAAGTGCCACATGCAGGCTATCCCTGCGCAACATGTAGCAAACAACAAGATGCCCAATATAATCCCACAAGTGGGGTCTGGGGAGGGTATGATGTACGCAGACCCTTACCCAACCCTTGTGGGGTAGAGGAATGTTTCGATAGACCTCGGCTCAAAAGGAGAATAATCAAAGAATAATTGAAAGGAAAATAACAAAAGGAACAAGGCAAATGAATAGGCAGCCATAAAAGTAGAGGGATAAGATACTACGCAAATACTAACTTATACTACTAAATAAAGACTGCACTCACAAATACTAACTTATACTACTAAGCACTATACTTCTCCCCTGCTTCCTCAATTAAATAGATCACAAAGGACGCAAATCAATAAATTTGAACCACAATTAAGCCAATGCATATCTATATAACTCCTGAGATAGTTTCTTACAAGGATTAGCTATTATTCCATGTTTATAGCTTGGCTACATTGACTTAGGTCAAATTTTCAGAGTAACAATATAGATAATTGATTTCATAACAAGTAGGAACCACTGGAACTGCTTTAAAACAGCGGTTTTAACCTCTCACTTGGTGGTAAATAACCAATGCACCTAATTATTTTAACCAAAATTAGTGCATTAGCACCTAATATTTTAGAGTATCGGTTATTTCTTTTAGAGTTCTAAAGAAAATATACGGTTAGCCTACGTTGCTCGGACTGTTTGAAAATGTCAACGGGTGCGTGTCGGATCCTCCAAAAGTAGTGCATTTTCAGAGTATCCGACACGTGCGCAGAAACATTTTTGGAGCATCCGAGCAACATAGCGGTTAGCTATTAGCAGCGGGCAGAACACCATCCAAATTAGTGCAGAAGAAAATAAGAAACTAGCTACTAGCAGCAAGGGAAAATGCTAAAACAAACTAGATACGACGTCAGACCTTAGACCTTAACTGTTAATTGTTCCATATTTCCTATGTTTCCTCCTTCCCCCCCTGTTAAAGTCCCCTATATCAAAGAATAACCTTGGCAAGTGCTACACCTAGGCATTATTGTCGCAATTCACCTGCCATGATTTCCATGTTTGTGGTGCTCTTTATTTTTAACTCTGTTTTGAGGCACAACATCCCCCTTAAATTACTGCTCAAGAAGATAATCAATGTTGAGTGCCGCTTAGTTTGAAGATAAAGACACCAAGCACTTCAACCAAATAATTGTTCTTGCAAAATATTGTTGTCTCATGAAGCAAAAGGGAAAGAAAAATAACAAGATCTCTGGAAAGATATGGTTCAACGATAGGCATAATATGCAAAGTCTTGCTTTATATTTGAAACGAAACAGAATTTAACAGCACTTGAGAAAAATGTGTAGAGAACTCTTACTAAATCATTAATGACACAATTGTCTTCATCTAAGCTTTTATTGCCTTTGTTGTTGTTTGCATCCTTGGTTCCTTCGTAGAAAGGGGCCAAACTAGGCTCTCAACGAAGATGTATGCCTCATAAAAGGCATTATAGCAGGTAATCTCTGAATATCTGATCAAGTCATCCTTTGGATTGTAAATCATGAAAGTTGATCCAAACTGAAACAAAATTCCACCTTTATTTGACAAGCAAAAGAATGGACAACATTGATAACCTACGGGATCATAAGGAAGATTGATAGTAAACATCTTTGTCCAAGATTCTTTAACCCCATACTCCTTCCAAACCCACACATCCGCTTGAATCCTCTGATAATTACAAAACATAGACAGATCACTTCCCAAAACTCCCAACGTCGAATCAAAATCTCCTTCTCCATAGCAAGGCTGCTCCACCTTCCCCCATTTCCCATCGGCAAGATCAATAGAAATGATGCCCCACGAATTATACGAAGGAATACCCTGAAAAGCAGTATAAGCCCAATGAAGTTTCCCATTCACAAGCACACCTGACTTCATGGATAGCAGCCCACTCGGAAAATCATCTATACATCTCCAAGAAACACTATTTACACTATACATCTCAACCTTAAAAAAACCCTCACTTCGAAAACCTGTCACTACCTTATAATCATCATGAATCTCATCATATCCAAAACCATACATAAAACAGGAATTACCCCTCAATGTAGTAGCTCTACAATCAGGCAATTTCTTGAACTTCCTAATTGACGGATTCCATAGAAACAAATGTCTGTCTTCAATAATAAGACAAACTAATCCATTAACAGAACCCACAATCCGAAGAGATTTATTCCAGATTTTCATAGGATAATAATACAAGTCAAATGCTTCAGTAACTGAGTAATCAAGTAAAGAACTAAAAGAACAATCTTGAAGACTATAGTAAGGTGGATCAAACCTCAACATAAGCCTATGGTGCTTGTAATCCTTGTAATTAACAGACATACTAAGATGGGTGTTGATAAATTCAAAGCTCGAGATTAAAGCAAGCCAAGATTTCGAAACAGACCTGAATTTCACTAGTGATTTCACTGGTACCCTTAAGAGGATTTCATTGATGAGCTCTTCTGGAAAGAAATGGACTCTATTAAAAGTTGAATCTTGAATTGAAGTGGAACAAAATTCAGCATGATTTGTGGGTTTTATTAGCTTTGGGTGTCTATGGGAGGCTTCATATACCTTAAATTCCATTTGGGGTTCCCCAAATTTGAGCTCTTGGAGAAAACTTTGTACCAGATTTTGATGTTGTGAAGATTTTTCCAATTTGTACCATATATATTTTAAGTTGACAAAAATATGCCTAGTAAACTCTCTATGCTGACAGGGCAAATATAATACTGCTAAGTAATCCCTCCTTCCGATTTATGTGTCACTTTTCATTTTTCGAGAGTCAAATAGATTTTTTAGCCTAAATTTAGGCACAAAATCTTCAAAAAATTCTAAAATTTATATATTTGAAAATATGTAATATAATTCAAAATATGTTGAAAAAGTTAGGATCAAAGAATAATTTATTTGAATCTCAAAATTCGAAAAGCGACACATAAATTAAGACGGGGAAAGTAATATTTTAAGTTGATAGAAATATGCCTAGTAAACTCTCCATGCTGACATGGCAAATATTGTATACTGCATATGGGGGGTAGGGGGAGGGTGGGTGGAGGAAGAAGAGATAAAGCTACCGGGTGGGGTAGTTGGGGGTGGGGGGTAGGGAGTTGGAAAATTGATTTTCTCTTTCTTTTCTTTTTTGATTTTGTAATGACATGTGGCTATTTATGACACGTGTCTTTGTACATTTGTCCTTTTGACACATCTAAGTGAGTGTATTGACTGACACGATAGTGGCAGTTGATATAGATAGCGGTTATGGTTGTGATGGTGGAGTTGGTTAATGTTAGTAGTTGGTGGTATTGATAACTGAAGAATGTATGGCGGTTGATGATGATGGTGGTAACAATTGGCAGCATTGCTAGTTGTGATGATGGAGGTGGTTGATCGTAGTGGTGGTAGCGCCTGATAGTGACGGCCGAGGTGGCCGCGACAGTGAAAGCAATGGTGGTGCCATGGATATAACTATAATAATGAGGGTTGTAGGTGTAGTAGTGATTGACATTAGTTGTTGACAATAGTGGTAGTTGTCAATGGTGATTGTAATGACATAGGTGATTGATGGTGGTGGCTGATAATGATGATGGTAGAAGCGATTAGTGATGGTAGCTTGTGTAAGACACTTTTTTTCTTCACAAATAAATGAACATCAATCTTATATTTTTGGGTCCAATATTCTTTAGAGATAAAAAGGTGTCTCAGACAATTAATATTAATTGCGCGAGACATATAATAAAAAAAATTGTCACAAAATTAGGGAGTTACAAATGATCCTCTTTTTTTTTTCTTTTTTTTTTACCATTTGTGAATTTTCTAGACTACCGTCTAAAGATATATTTAGAGCAAATTAAGAATTTTATGAGAAAAACATTACATGATGACCCAAAATTTCATAGACGCTAGATAACAGTTGAATATTTTATTAGTCCAAAGAATTGCATTCACCCCATTTTTAGAAATAAGAATAAATTTAAATAATGACCTAAAAAGGGACATTTGTATAAGACGATCGGTTATTGCAATGTGAAAGGATTAAATTTGTCCGATATTCAATTATAGGAATCAACTAGAATTTGGATAAAAATATTAAAATCATGGAATTATAGATAAAAGATGAGATTATCTATTTTAATTATAATCCTAGATGATTTTGAACCAAACGACCCCTAAGGATCCTCTCTCGTTCATTAGTTTTATGGGATGGATATGCCAAAGAAAATTACAAAAATATTATAGCATACAACACATTATCATTCATCATCAATATCTTAAAGTTAAGTTTAAATTAATACGCGTGAAGTGGGATCTAAGGAGAGTAGAGTGTAAGGTAGAGAAGTTGTTTCCGATAGACCATTAGCTCAAGAAAAAATAATCTCAAGCAGTCCAGAAAAACAGGAGTACAAGCAACAATATGACAAGGAACCAAAAAAATGTGATAAGCAATTAGCTAGCGTAAGTAAGTCTTGCTCTTCGCGCAAGGAAATAACATTAGTACATAACGATTAACAGTAAAATCATGGCGTGCTAACTGCGCCCATTCCTCCCTGTACACACATTTTGTTACCTTAATACAAGTTTCTGTCTTTCCGACCAAAAAACAAAACAGTAAAAACAGAGAGAGCCATCCTTCTTCGTTGCAATCCATGCGGTCAACAAGAACTAGATTAGTTGTTCGTAACATCAGCATTCACTTCCTGAAAGTTCAATAGTACATAACAGTTAAAAGAGCACCTCAAAACTAAAAATATGCGTAGATTAGGCTATTCACACGCAAACATCACTTTAGAAACCGAATGTGTTGTTTAAGCAAAAAAGACGAGCTCCATTTCCCTACGAACAACATTGAGACATGCTGTCAAAGTTTCTTCCATTCAACTTCTAAGCAATGGACCAACATATTAAGCTGCATTATAAGTACAGAGTTAACTTATCTGATATTTACATGAAAAACATTGCAATGTCAAGCGGTATACAGAGTCTATTATAAGTACCAAAAGAATAAGCATTGAAAATAAATCACAAGCAATTGTCAAGATGATCCAACATATTATGCTGCATTTCAGAGGGTAACCTACTTAACCCATCTAGCTCCAGTAAATCTAACTGGTTAAGAATTTACACATACATCGCAGGCCAATAAGTTCCTATGGCTCGCGTTACATTTCTCTCTTGCTTCCTCAATTAATGATCCACAAGGATGTAAATCAACAAACTAAAACACAATATAAGTCAATGCATGTCTATTGGATTCTTCACATTCAATAAGAATTTCGCTATTAGCAACAGGAAAAATACCTAAAAACTAGATACTATGCCAAACCTTAATGTTGTTCCATAATTCTAGTGTTTCTGTCACCTGAAGAAGATTATTAGAGAAGACCCTTTATATCAAACAATAATCATGGCAAGTGCTACACCTAGGCATTACTGTCACATTTCACCTGCCATGATTTCCATGTCCATGGTGCTTATTTATTCTTTAAAATTCTGCTCACGAAGAGAAACAATGTTGAGGGCCATTTAGGTTGAGGTTATAGACGCCAAGCAGTTCAACCAAATAACTAATATACCAAAAGATTGTTTTCTAATGAAGCAAAAATGAAAAAAGGACTAACAAGGTCTCCAGGCAGATATGGTTCAAACTTCAACGATAGGAATAATATGCAATATCTTGAACTATACTTGAAAAAGAAACAGAGTACAACAGCACTTGAAAAATTGTTCAGAGAAGTCTTACTATTGATTAAATGATCATCTTCATCTGAGCTTTCTCAACCTTCTCAGTTGTGGCATCCTTGGTTCCTTCCATAAGAAAAAGGCCAAACTAGGCTTTCTATGTAGGTGTTTGCCTCATAACCAAAGCTGGTATTGGTAATCGCTAGACGTGTGATTGAGCAATCCTTTGGATTATAAATCATGAAAGTTGATCCAAACAGAAACAATATTCCACGTTTGCAAAAGAACAGACAAAACTGATAACCCACAGGATCACAAGGAATATTGATGGTAAACATCTTTATCCAAGATCCTTTAACCCCATACTCCTTCATAACCCACACTTCGACATGACTTCCTTGATAATTACAGAACACAGAAAGATCACTTCCCAAAACTCCCAACGTCCAATCAGAATCTCCTAATTCCCCAAAGTAGGTTTTCTCCACCTCTCCCCATTTCCTATCAGCCAAATCAAACGAAATGATGTCCCAACCAGAACGACTATTAGCCCAATGAAGCTTCCCATTCACAAACAAACCCGACTCATTGCGTAGCTCCCAGCTAGGAAAATCATCTATACTTGTCCAAGAATCACTATTGACACTATACATTACAACCTTAACTTGAAATAAACTGTGAAAAGTCTTCTGATAACTGAAGCCTACCACTACCTTATAATCATCACGAAGCTCATCATATCCAAAACCATACATGAAGTTTTTGTAATAGTCACAACAAATGCTCGACATATCTCTACAATCAGGCAATTTCTTGAACTTCCTAACTGATGGATTCCATATAAACAAGTAGCTTTTCCTAATGACAAGACAAATCAATCCATTGACAGAACCCACAATCTTAACCGATCTGCGGGGTTTTTTCATAGGATAATCCAAGTCAAATGCCTCAGCAACTGAGTCATAAAGTAAAGAACTAACAGAACAGTCCTTAAGATTGTAATCAAACGTCGTCAGCATAAGCTTATGGTGAGTGAAATCCTTGTTATTAGCAGATAAACTGAGATGGGTCTTGATAAATTCATTGCTAGAGATTAAAGCAAGCCAAGATTTTGAAACAGACCTGAATTTCACTAGTGATTTTACTTGTAGCCTTAAGAAGATTTCAGTGATGAGTTCTGGTGGAAGAATAGGGATTATAAAGCTGGAATCTTGCATTGAAGTTGAAGAAAATGGAGTACTGCTAGTGGGTTTACTCCTCTTTGGGCATAAATGGGAGGTTTCATTTCCCTCAGATTCCATTAGGGTTCCACAAATTTGAGCTCTTGGAGAAGATAAGTGCCTTTTTTCCCCCTCTTGGTGTTCCGAAGCGACGCCGTTTTTAGGGAACTATTGATATCCTGAATTTTATACATTAGGGACTATGCTCAAGGGATTATGGGTCTGTTCGAATTGACTTATTTTAAATATTTTTATGTTAAAATAATTTATAAGCACTTTTATAATTTTTGAATATAATAAAAAAAAGTATTTTTAATCACTTATTATTAAGTTAAAAAGACAAAAATAAGTCATAAGTGATGTGATGCATGAGGTAGACGTGAAAGTGAGACTTGATACACAAATTGTCTTTAAGTGAGAAAAAATTAAGTATCTTGGGTATTTATCCAAGAAAATGGGGAGATTGATGATGATGTCAGACATCATATTGATGCGACATTGATGAAGTGGAGGCTTGCATTCAGAGTTTTGTGTGATAACAAGATACCATCGAAATTTAAAGATAAGTTCTATAGAGTGATGGTTAGACTGGCTTTGTTGTATGGTGCGAAGTGTTGGCCAGTCAAGAAATTCCATATATAGAAGATGCAAGTGGTGAAAATGAGGATGTTGAGATAGATGTCTGAGCATACTACTAGTGAGGACGTGCGGCGGTTGGATATAAGGGGGACGAGGAGAGGCATATATAGGCAAAAAAAATATTGGTGAGAGGTGATTAGACAGGAATATGACATATCTTCACCTTACATGACCTTATATAGGAGGATGTGGAGGTCACGGATAAGGGTCGAAGGTTAGTAGGTAGTCGAGCGTTGTCTTAGTATTAGCCTATTCATGCAGTCTGTGGCTTGGGGTAGTCTAGAGCACCGTGTCTGTCATAGTATTAGCCTATTCATGTAGTCTTTGATTTTTATTATTCGTTATCATCTGTTGTTTACTATGTTTAGGTGATCGCACTTTGTTGTTGATGTTACGATTTCTTGCCTATATGCTACGCACTGCTTTTCTATTAGTTGTCTTGCTTTTCTTTACTGTCGTTTTTCTTTCAATTACTACTTTGATTTCACTTGAGCCGAGGGTCTTTCGAAAACGACCTCTTAAATTTACCTCCAAAAAATAGAGATAAAGTTTGCGTATGCTCTACCCTCTCCAGACTCCATTTGTGGAATTCCGTTAAGTATATTATTATTGTTGTTGTATGGCTTCTGGCTATATAAGTCTATCCAAACATGCTCTATTTTTGGGGTTTGAGGGGGAGGGGGTTATAATTGGTAAACAGTAGACACTATTTCTGTGTTAACATCAAACAATAAAAGCAAAACATGTATCTTTTTTAAGTTAAATATATTATGTACGAGACTCCTTTCTTCGTATAAATATTCATAAGAGGAAGAAATTTTCCGCTCTATGTACTATGTCCATTAAAATTAGATTGGATACTTTTCTTCTATTTCGAGAAGGGTTTTAATGGCGAACAGATTCTTCTTCTACAGAAGTCTAATGATTCGAAGGACAATGATTCCATAGATTTTTCTCTTCAACCAGTCGCTTTTTTAGTTTCCAAAATATATAGAATTGCTTTTATTTTATTTTGTAACTGAAAAAATTAAGTTGTTTAGTTTGACATAAACATCAAGCGCAAATGTGTATTTAACTTAATAACCTCTGTGTTGAGAGTTTGTCATCATTTAAATCTAAATTAATGCATGATTTCAACCCTTTTGTGAAAATGTACTGTAAAACTAAACTTCATCCCCAAAAAAATACTAATCTGTATGACTAAAGTTTCAAGCAGATTATTACAATTTTGAAAATTTTATAGCAACAAAATGAGAAAGAACCAAAAGAACGCGATATGCAATTAGCTAGCGTAAGTAAGTCTTGTTCATCGCGCAAGGAAATAACATTAGTACATAACGATTAACAGTAAAATCATGGCGTGCTAACTACGCCCATTCCTCCCTGTACACACATTTTGTTACCTTAATGCAAGTTTCTATCTTTCCGACCAAAAAACAACACAGTAAAGACAGAGAAAAGCCATCCATCTTCATTGCAATCCATGCGGTCAACAAGTAGTAGATTAGTTGTTCGAAACATCAGCATTCACTTCCTGAAAGTTCAATAGTACATCAGGCTATTCGCACGCAAACATCACTTTCATTAGAAACTGATGGTGTTGTTTAAGCAGAAAAGACGAGCTCCATTTTCCTATTGAGACATGTTGTCAAAGTTGCTTCCATTCAACTTCTAAGCAATGGACACAAACAAATATACAGAGTTAACTTATGTTAACATGAAAAACATTGCAACGTCAAGCGGTATACAGAGTCTATTATAAGTACCAAAAGAATAAGCGTTGAGGATAAATCACAAGCAATTGTCAAGATGATCCAACATATTATGCTGCCAATAAAAGGGTCATTAGCTGATTTAGAGCAACCTACTTACCCCATCTAGCTCCAGTAAATCTAACTCGTTAAGAACTTTCACATACATCGCAGCCCAACAAGTTCCTTGGCGATAGATTGTTGATAGCATAACCAGTAGGTGTTGCACTTAGAAACGCTTTAAACTACGGTTTTCATCTCTCATTGGTGATACATAACCATTGCTCATTTTTTAGCTTTAATATTGTGAAAGATAGCAAAGTGTACAACATTTTTTTTGAAAGAAGCCAAATTACAGATACTCTAAACGCTCGTCCCCATATTTTTTTCTCCTACAATTACCCTGTCTTTTGATATCCCACTGCACTATCACGACCACAACAACTAAATTCGCTTCCTAAAATGCTTTACCCTTAAAATGTACCATACTTAACTCAACGTTACTGTCAAAGTGAAAGACGAATCAACCTTTGATCGACCAAATAAGTAAAAGAATAACAAGGTAGTCTCAAGGAAAATATACAGTAAGCTATTAGCAGCACGGAAACTCCAAACTAGTGCAGAAGAAAATAAGAAATTCACTATTAGCAACAAGGACAATACCTAAACTAGATACTATGTCAAACCTTAACGCTGTTCCATAATTCTTGTGTTTCTGTCTTTTTCTTAGTTTTCGCCTCAAGAAGATTATTAGAGAAGCTCTCCATATCAAACAACAACCATGGCAAGTGCTACACCTAGGTGTTACTATACTGTCACATTTCATCTGCCATGATTTCCATGTCCATGGTTCTTATTTATCTTACTCTGTTTGGAGGCATAACAACCCCTTTAAAATTCTGCTCTACAACATACCCAGTGTAGTCCCACAAAGTGGGGTCTGGGGAGGGTAGAGTACCTCAGAGGTAGAGAGATTGTTTCCAATAGACCCTCGGCTCAAAGAAAAACAGTCCAAAGCAGTCCAGAAAAAGAATAAAACGGAAGTGACAGCATAACAAAGCATTCTGAACAATAACTAAAGCAAAATAAAATGAAATTATTACTTCATCAAAAAAGATGAAGATGAGAGGAATTTACATCAGACTATTGCATGCATTGATGTGTAAGAAACCAACTTATGTACTTGCAAAAATGTACAGAGAAGCCTTACTATGAATCACACGATCGTCTTCATCTGAGCTTTTTCAACCTTCCTCCTCCGTTGTTGAATCCTTGGTTCCTTCCATAAGAAAAGGCCAAACTAGGCTTTCTATGTAGGTGTTTGCCTCATAAAAGGCTTCATAGTTGACAATCTTTGAATATTTGATTGAGTTATCATTTGGATTGTAAATCATGAATGTTGATCCAAACACAAACAAAATTTTGCCTTTATTTGACATGCAAAAAAATGGACATAAGTGATGACCTACAGTATCAGAAGGAAGACAGATGGTAAACATCTTTATCCAAGATTCTTTAACTCCATACTCCTTCATAACCCACACATCGGCGTGCATTCTACGATAAAACACAGAAAGATCACTTCCCAAAACTCCCAGCATCAAATAAAAATATCCTTCTTCATAGTAGGGTTGCTCCAATTTTTCCCGTTTCCTATCAGCCAAATCAATAGAAACGATGTCCCAACCATTAAAAGGATGAGAACAATTACAATTAGCCCAATGAAGTTTCCCATTCACAAACATACCCGAATCAATGGATATCAACCCACTATGAAAATCTTCTATACTTGTCCAAGAATCGCTAGTTAAACTATACAATTTAACCTTAACAAGAAATACACCGCGATAGCTCATATTATTAGAGAACCCTACCACTACCTTATAATCGTCACGAACCTCATCATATCCAAAACCATACATGAAATGGTAAGCACCAAAGCACAATGTATCTGTACAATCAGGCAGTTTCTTGAACTTCCTAATTGATGGATTCCATATGAACATGTATTTTTTCTCAACGGAAAGACAAACCAATCCATTAACAGAGCCCACAACACGAACAGATTTACAAGTGAATTTGCAAGGATACTCCAAGTCCAATGCCTCAGTAACTGAGTCATAAAGTAAAGAACTAAGGGAACATTCCTTAAGACTGTATTTAGGTTGATTATTTGTCATAATAAGCCTATGGCAGGTGTTGTCCTCATCATTAACAGATATGCTGAGATGTGTCTTGACAAATTCAGGGCTCGAGATTAAAGCAAGCCAAGATTTTGAAACATACTTGAATTTCACTAATGTTTTCACCGGTAGCCTTAAGAGGATTTCAGTAATGAGTTCTGGTGGCAGAACAATGAATTTAAAGCTTGAATCTTGCATTGAAGTAGATTCCACCATTAGGGTTCAACAAATTTTGCGTGCTTAAGGAACTATTGTTATCGAGAGTTATACATTAAGGACTCTTGGTGTTAATAAATAAATGTGTCTCTATGCTTAAGGGATTATTTTGAAGGAAATTTATGAAAATAGCGTTATTTTGAGTCCTAATTATTAAAGGCATAATACATAAACATTCCTTTTAACTTGGCGTCAACTTGCATCTATGCCCTCCAATTTTAGATGTTCACAAGTATGCAATTAAACTTGTATAAAGTTGAACAAATAGACACATGCGTCTACGTGGCGCCCTACGTGTCAATATAACATCTTACGTGGCGTCCTACGTGTATTATGTCACGTAGAACGCATGTGTCTATTTGTTCAACTTTATACAAGTTTAAGTGTCTACTTGTGCACATCTAAAGTTGGAGGGCATATATGCAAGTTGGCGCCAAGTTAAAGGCATGTTTATGTATTATGTCATTATTAATTGCAGTGATAATTTGGCTAATTATAAACGTAACAATAGTTTACTTTAACAAAAAACTCGTGATAGAGATACAACACATACAGAGCGAATCGATACAACTTCAAACATACAAATACGGAGCGAAACAAATAAAACCCAAACTTTCGTTATGTATTGTAATTTTTTTAAATTCTCGTTATTTTGGATAAATACAAGGCATATATTAGCGTTGTCAAATAATTTTTCGATTATTATTGTAGGGGTTTGAGGGGAGGGGTTATAACTGGTAAACACTATCAACTCTTGATGTTACCATCAAAACATAAAGCAAAACATGTATCTTCTTTTACACCCTCATTTATCACTTAACTATTGTATTATTGTACGAGACTCCTTTCTTCGTACAAATGCTCGTCAGCAAAAGAAATTTTCGTTTGTTCTTGTAAGTGGATCCACCAGTAACCCCATGTGTAAAGCGTTAGTCTGAAGAGAAGAGGTTCCATTCATACTATTGTTGATTTATGTGCTATGTCTAGCGGTCGATGAATACTACTCAATATCAAAATTAGATTGGATATTTTCCTTCAATCTCGAGAAGGGTTTTAATGGCAATCAAATTTCTCTTTCTCCGGAAGTCGTAGACTTTTTCCCTTCAACCAGCCACTCATTCACACTATTGTTATTTGTTAATTTATGTGCTATGTCTAAAAGCCGGTGAATGCTACTCAATATCAAAATCAGATTGGATGTTTGCTTCGATTTCAAGAAGGGTTTTCATGGCGATCAGATTCCTCATCTCTAGAGTCTAATGGTTTGGTGGACGTTGATTCTGTAAAAAAATTCCCTTCAACCAGCCACTCTTTTAGTTTCCAACATCTATAGAACCAAGAATCCCTTTTCTTTTACTTTGTAATTGAAAAAATTAAGTTGTTTAGTTTGACATAAACATCGAGTGCAAGTATGTATTTTTTACCTTTATAACCTCTGTGTTGAGAGTTTATCATCATTTAAATCTAAACTAATGCATGATTTCAACCCTTTTGTGAAATTGTACTGAAAGACTAAAGTTTATAAGTATCAGAGAAAAAAAATGAATACTGTAAGACTAAAGTTTCAAGCAGGTAATTATAATTTCGAAAAACATTATAGCAACAAAATGACAAGGAACCAAAAAAATGTGATATGCAATTAGCTAGCGTAAGTAAGTCTTGCTTTCGCGCAAGGAAATAACACTAGTACATAACGATTAACAGTAAAATCATGGCGTGCTAACTGCGTCCAATCCTCCCTGTACACACATATTGTTACCTTAATGCAAGTTCCTGTCTTTCCGACCAAAAAACAAAACAGTAAAAACAGAGAAAAGCCATCCGTCTTCATTGCAACCCATGCGAACAAGTAGTAGATTAGTTGTTCGTAACATCAGCATTCACTTCCTGAAAGTTGAATAGTACACAACAATTAAAAGGGCACCTCAAACAACACTTTCATTAGAAACTGAATGCGTAATTTAAGCAAAAAGACGAGTTCCATTTCCCTACGAACAGCATTGAGACATGTTGTCAAAGTTGCTTCCATTCAACTTATAAGCAATGGACACAAACAAATATACAGTTGTTAGATGCAAAAATGGTGCAACATCAAGCGGTATACAGAATCTCTAAAGTACCAAAAGAATAAGCGTTGAGAACAAATCACAAGCAATTGTCATGCTGATCCAACATATTATGCTACCAATAAAGGGTCATTAGTTGATTAAGAGCAACCTACTTAACCCATCTAGCTCCAGTAAATCTAACTCGTTAAGAATTTACACATACATCGCAGGGCAGTAAGTTCCTTGGGGCGCTACATTTCTCTCTTGCTTCCTCAATTAATGATTCAAAAGGACATAAAACAACTAATTAAACCACAATATAAGTCGATGCATGTCTATCGAATTCTTGACATTGTTTCTTACAAGGATTAGCTATTTTTTCCTCGTTATAGCTTTGCTAAATTGACTTAGGTCGTTTTCCAAGTACAATGATAGATTGTTGATAGCACAACAAGTGTTGCACTTCGAAATGCTTTAAGCTAAGGTTTTCATCTCCATTGTGAAAGATGGAACAGAATGTACAAGAATTTTATTTTAAAAAAGGAAATCAAGTTATCAATACTCTAAACATGATAAAAGAATTCATTATTGTAGGAAAGTTTCTTCCTATTTGAAATAAAAAGATGAAAAAAATTGTATGTTCATCTACTTTAATTTACTCTTAAATAAGCTCCTCCCCATATCATTTTCTCCTAGATTACCCTGTCTTTCGATACCCGACCACACTATCATGATCACAACAGCTAAATTCGCATCCTAAAATGCTTTACCCGTAAAATGTACCATAATTAACTCAACGTTACTGCCAAAATGAAAGACGATTCAGCCTTTGATTGACCAAATAAGTAATATACAGTTAGCTATTAGCAGCACGGAGAACTCCAAACTAGTGCAGAAGAAAAGAGAAATTCCCTATTAGCAACAAGGAAAATACCTAAACAAGATACTATGTCAAACCTTAACGTTGTTCCATAATTCTCGTGTTTATGTCACCTATATCAAACAATAACAGGGCAAGTGCTACACCTAGGCGTTACTGTCACATTTCACCTGCCACGATTTCCATGTCCGTGATGCTTTTTTATTCTTACTCTGTTTAAAATTCTGCTCAAGAAGAGAAATTGTGTCGAGTGCCATTTAAAATTCTGCTCAAGCACTTCAACCAAACGCGCTATCTGAAGCAAAAAACGAAAAAAGACTAACAAGATCTCCAGGCAGATATGCAATGTCTTGTTTTATACATGAAAAGAAACAAACAAAGTATAACAGCACTTGAAAAAATGTACAGAGAAGTCTTACTATTAATTACATGATCGTCTTCATCTGAGCTTTTTCAACCTCCTCCGTTGTTGCATCTTTGGTTCCTTCCATAAGAAAAGGCCAAACTAGGCTTTCTATGTAGATATTTGCCTCATAATGAAAGAAGGTATTGGTAATCTCTAGATGTGTGATTGAGTAATCCTTCGGATTGTAAATCATGAAAGTTGATCCAAACTGAAACAAAACTCCACGTTTGCAAAAGAACGGACAAAACTGATCACCCACGGGATCACAAGGAGTATTGATGGTAAACATCTTTATCCAAGATTCTTTAACCCCATACTCCTTCATAACCCACACATCAACGTGACTTCTTCGATAATTACAAATCACGGAAAGATCACTTCCCAAAACTCCCAACGTCCAATCAAAATCTCCTTTTTTCCCATAGTAGGGTTGCTCCACCTTTCCCCATTTCGTATCAGCCAAATCAACAGAAATGATGTCCCAACCAAAAAAACTACGAGTTTCATTAGTAACCCAATGAAGTTTCCCATTCACAAATATACCCGACTTATTGTATCGGATCACACTATGAAAGTCATATATACTTGTCCAAGAATCACTATTCACACTATACATATTAACCTTAACTCGAAATAAACCGTGATAAAACATATTATTATGGAACCCTACCACTACCTTAAAATCATCATGAAGCTTATCATATCCAAAACCATACATGAAATGGAAACGAGAGCTCCACGTATCTTTACAATCAGGCAATTTCTTGAACTTCCGAATTGATGGATTCCAGATAATGAAGTATTTTTTCGCTCTGACAAGACAAATTAATCCATTGACAGAACCCACAATCTTAAGAGATCTACCGGGTTTTTTCATAGGAAACTCCAAGTCAAATGCCTCAACAACTGAGTCATAAAGTAAAGAACTAACAGAACAGTCCTTAAGATTGCAATTATACGTCCTCAGCATAAGCTTATGGTGAGTGAAATCCTTGTTATTAGCAGATAAGCCCAGATGGGTCTTGACAAAGTCACGACTAGAGATTAAAGCAAGCCAAGATTTTGAAACAGACTTGCATTGCACTAGTCTTTTCACTGGTAGCCTTGCGAGGATGTCAGTGATGAGTTCTGGTGGTAGAAAAGGGACTCTATTAAAGCTCGAATCTTGCATTGAAGTTGATGGAAACTGAGAATGGTTAGCGGGTTTGCTCCGTTTTGGGGTGTTGATGGGAGGCAACATCTTCCACCATTAGGTTTGCAGTAATTTGAGTTCTTGGAGAAAAACACAACAAGGTTTTGAGATTTTCAGTTACACGCTTTTCTTAAATAGTACTAATAATATTTCCTTTATAATCTCCGTAAAACTTTTGCATGATTTTATACACATATATATAAAATTAAAATTAATTAAACATTGAGCGTATCTATATCTATCTATATCTATATTTATCAATACTATGTTAAAAGTGTGAAGGACCTGATTTGAACTTTTTGCCCTTCGTTAAAAAACTCTGCTTTAGGCAAAATCATATTTTCACTATTTTTCTCAAATAATTGTCATTTAATTATTATCCTAATATTTAGGACTTTAAAATTAATTAAAGTTTTTATTTGATTTAGGTAAGAAATCACAATATTTAACAATTCTAAATTAATTAGAATAAATATTTAACACTTCTAAATCAATTAGAATTTTACCTTATATAAAATATTAATATATGAAAAGAAGTCTAAATATATATATCTCTGCTATAATTTGTTGTTCTTCGTATGTTTGTGCTTGAATGGAACTACGGGTACGTGATAAAAAATTTAGTACTTTATTTTTGTCGTTAATTCTCAAGATACAAAATTGTAAAAATTTCTCCAGAGCACTTAATGTTGGTGTTCCATGGATCATGTGCCAACAGCCTGATGCTCCCCAACCCACAGTAAATTTTTCTCTATTTTACCGTGCTAACATAGTTAATAGACAAAGCCTATACACGAATTATATAAGCTATTATTTTTTAGAACGGACCCAAAAGGATATATATTTGAGGTGTCGTTTCCATAGTGTATTGATTTAGGAATTTAGTAATAAAGTCATACTTTGTTTTCAGATAAATACATGCAATGATTATTACCGTGATCAATTTTTACACCCAACAATCCCAATAGCCCAAAGAAGTGGACTGAAAATTGGACTGGATGGTAAGTATTCTTATAGATTGTGTAGATCTGATTATTTTTAATTGTGCAATATAATTAATAAGTTATATTATTACTTTAGCATTCACGATTGACTGTGTTTCTTTTATTTATTTAAATTATGAAATTCAAGAATTAGGGTGGCAAGGATCCTTTAAGAACAGTCGAGGACCTTGCTTATTCTGTTGCGCAATTTTTTCAAACTGGTGGAACATTCCAAAACTATTTTATGGTCACCCTTGGTTCTTAATCTATTTCATAATAATATTTTAGTTTATGTTTGCTCAATAAGATCTTAGAAGCTTGACCAAATAGACTATTAGTATGATGAATCTGATTGTTTAGAGGGTGTAATTTATTTTATATTTATTATATACATTTGTTCGTAGTGTTTGTTATTAAATAAGGTACACATTTTGATCACGCGCAAAGCGCGTACACTAAACTAGTTATATTAAAAGTGTGAAGCACCTTATAATGTGATTTGAACTTTTTGCCCTTCATTAAAAGACTATACTTTAGACAAAACTGTCATTTACTTTTTTTCTCAAATTAATATTATTTAATTATTATCTCAATATTAAAAGTACTACATCAAAATTTATATGGAATAAAAACTAATTCATGTAGGAGACGGTATGGAGATGGCCCTAATTTGTAGTATTACGGTATCTTTCTTCTTTACTTGAAGTATTAGACTTCTATGTATATCAAATAAGGAACAATATTTATACACCAAGTTGAGTTAATTTTGAAGTCTTATTAAAAAAATATTTTTGATAAAATTCTATCACTTTCAGTTTTTTAAGGTTTAGGACTTTTTATATATATATAGAAAAAGAAACACCAAAATCAAAGAAACCCTCGAGGTATGTTTTTCTAATCTCGCTATTATTTCTCTTTCGTGCAAAAAGTGACAAAATATATGCTATAAACAATAACAAAATATATGATTTCTGTGCAAGACTTGCATGAAGTTTTATTGTGATGTTTGCTACTTAATTATAAGGTGAAATCAAATTTCATTTATTGCATTTCTTTCATCGTGGTTACTTTGGTGAGATGCTACAGGATTTGTAATGTTAGTACTTTTAACTTGGATACTTGTAGATCCAAATTACTTAGAATATTATGTACTAGGGGAATTCTACATTATCAACTATGAATTATTCAGGGTTACTTGGTGCGAGTCTATAATAGTTTCATCAATTTCAAGTCTATATTGTAGATGAATGTTCGATCGGACTTTGAGGAATCTTTGTGTAAAAGTTAGGTTTAATCGTATTGATTTAATATCTCGATTATTATAGTGTTTTGTTGTAATTTCTCTTCTGTTTAAGTCTATATTGTAGTTGAATGTTCGATCGGGCTTTGAAGAATTTTTGTGTAAATTTTAGGTTTAATCACATTGTTCTGATATATCGATTATTGTATTGTTTTGTTGTAGTTTATAGGTGATAGATGAATGTTTGATCGAGCTTTGAGGAAATTTTGTATAAAATTAAGCTTAATCGTATTGTTCTGATGTATCGATTATCGTATTATTTTGTTGTAGTTTACATGTAATAGATGAAATGTTCGATCGGACTTTGAGAAATTTTTGTGTAAAAGTTAGATTTAATCGTATTATTTTGTTGTAGTTTCTGATCTATTACTATATGTTATTTTTGTTATTATCCGTTATGTGATAATTTACGTTGTAGGAGACGATCAAGATATTGATACTTCACGCATGCCTGGATGCATAAAGCTGCTTAAGGTGAGCGAGTGTTAGTTGTGGCCGGTATTATATAATATTATATTAATATATTATTGTGGATTGCCTACTTTACTTGATTTTCTATCATAACTTGATCAAATTATATCAACAAGATTTATCGTCTTCATGATTTGTAATTATTAGCTTCTGCATGATACCTTGATGATTTTGATGATGTATCACATGAGAAATTGCTTGACGGAATAGAGGAGATTGGTGATTTTATTTTCTCTCCAATTTTACCCACTTTAAATCTTCTTTGTGCACTTAAAAAATTATTTTCTTTGTATAATTAAACTTTTTCCCGAATTATATAGACAAACACTTCTATAAAAGAAGTAATTATCTCCTTATATTCTTTTGATAATATTAAATTATTTGTTGTAAAATATTAGTTAATATTATTCATTATGTTGATTTACATTATTACTTATCATTTTTTTATAATAAGGTACAATTTCTTCACTCCCAAATATCTAAAAGTCCAAACGACTCAAGTAAGTTTGAAGAATTGTGAGAAAAAAGTACTTTTGTATTTTGTTTTTGATATTAGGTCATAAAAATAATGTACCTTGGAAACAAACCTTCTTTAATGTGACTATCTTTGGTCTTTAAAGTCAATTGCTATTTTTTTAAATAAATTCTTCTTCTTTTATATAATTTATATTGACTGATGGCTGACATAAAACACACGTGCAAGGTTGCACATACACTTGACTAGTACATTAATATTGGTATATTCTATGTTGATGTGGATGGTTTTGTAAGTATACAAATTCTAAAATTAAATATAATCCAGAATTCTTTTTATTTCACCTTTAAACTGATAAAATTAAATTGCTTGTTTGGTGTAAACATCAAACGCAAGTATGTATTTACCTATATAACCTCTGCAAAAGTTTTGAATGAATTAACTTTATATAATTAGATTAAAGCAAATACAACTTTTTATATAATTTAAACATTAAAATATACATTAGTATAGGTGAATTCTCGACCTTCCACTGTTGATTATAAAAGTTCAAACCTTAGCATTTATAAAGGAATGAGTGAAGGGTCAAAAAATGCGCCTAAAGTATCTCAGTTTTTTTGAGTTTCATACCTGAACTATTGAGTGTGTGAGTTTACTACCAGAACTATCACCAAATGCTTAACAAAACACACCGCAACTATCAGTTATTCACTTTTCCTACCTATAATTTTAGTTATGAAACTCAAACAACTGATAGTTCAGGTGTGTTCTGATAAACAAATTCACGTAGAAAACTCAGACACCCAATAGTTCAAGTATGAAACTCAATAAAACTGGAATATCTTAAGTATGTTTTTGGCCCTTAACTCAAAAAGAATATTATAGAAGCACCTTTATATGATTAGAGATGCCAATATATGAGGAAGTTAGCGTAAATTATTTTTCTTCAAGTCATCACACTCAGATAACTTGAAGAAATCATGACTAAGACAATCTTATTCAAAAACAAAAGCGGATGAACCTTCCTCGAGAAAAAAGCTAATCTGATTTCGGGGCATGTAGGCGTATCATAAGTACCAAAGGGCTAGCGTATAGAAATAACGTTAGTACATCACAACGAGCAGTGAAAACAAAGAAACTGTGTTTCTTCATTGCGATCCCATGTAATCAGCGTTGTTCCTGACATCTGCATTCACTTCCTGAAAGTTCAGTAGCACAAAACAGTTAACGATGCACCACACAACTGAAAAACAGTGTAGATTTAGAAAGCAATACATGTCGGGCTATCTGCACACAGACAACACTTCCATTAGAACTACATAACTTATTTAAGCAAAAGAACAAGCATCCCCCCTACCAACAACATTTGAGACATATCAAATTTGCTTCAATTCAATTTCTAAGCAATGAACACAAACACTTAAACCGTGGTTAGATTATCTGATGTCTAGATGGACATGGTGTAACTTCGAAAGAATAAAAGTTAAGAACAAATCACAAGCATTATTCATGTTGATCCAATATTGTTAGCTATTGTATGTTCAATTACTTTAAAATAGCTAGTACCCTCTTCAATAAAGCGCATCACCATATCATTTTCTCGTACATTACCCTGTCTTTTGATACCTCACCGCAGTATTATGACCAAAACAGCTAAATTTGCATCCTAAAATGCTTTACCCTTGAAATGTACCATGCTTAAACTCAACGTTGCTTCCAAAGTGAAAGACGATTCAGCCTTTGATCGACCAAACAAGTCAAAGAACTAGAAGATAAGTCTTAAAGAAAATTTACAGTTAGCTATTAGCAGAACGGAAACTCCAAACTAGTGCAGAAGAAAATAAGAAAATGTACAGAGAAGTCTTACTATTACTTACAAGATTGTCTTCGTGTGAGCTTTTTCAACCTCCTCTGTTGTTGCATCCTTGGTTCCTTCTTAATAAAGGGCCACACTAGGCTTTCATTATAGATTTTTGCCTCATTAAAGTCATCACATCGGGCAATCTTTGAATATTTGACTGAGTCATTCTTTGGATTGTAAATCACGAATTTTCCAAATTGAAACAAAATTTCACCTTTATTTGTTTTTTGGATAACCAAACAAATAAAAATTTCACCTTTATTTAACATGCAAAAGAACGGACAAAACCGAGAACCCACAGGATCAGAAGGAAGACAAATGGTAAACATCTTTATCCAAGATTCTTTAACCCCATACTCCTTCATAACCCACACGTCGGCGTGAGTTCTTTGATGATTACAAAACACAGAAAGATCACTTCCCAAAACTCCCAACGTCCAACCAAAATATCCTTCTCTATAGTAGGGTTGCTCCACTTTTCCCCATTTCCTATCAGCCAAATCAACAGAAATGATGTCCCAACCAGAACGACGATAAGTTCTATTACCCCAATGAAGTTTCCCATTCACAAACACACCCGACGTAGTGGCTAGCACCCCACTATAAAAATCTTCTATACTTGTCGAAGAATCACTATTTAGACTATACATTTTAACCTTAACAAGAAATGAAGTGTCATAATTCACATTCCGGAGACCTACTACTACCTTATAATCATCACGAATCTCATCATATCCAAAACCATACATGAAATTGATGTAATAGTAACAAATGCTCGATGTATCTCTACAATCAGGCAATTTCTTGAACTTCCTAATCGATGGATTCCATATAAACAAGTCATTTTTCCCAATGTTAAGACAAACCAATCCATTGACAGAACCCACAATATCAACAGATGTAGGGGTCTTTTTCATAGGACACTCCAAGTCCAGTGCCTTAGTAACTGAGTCATAAAGTAACGAACTTACAGAACAGTCCTTAACTTGTGTGTTCACAGGTTTATCAAACATCAACATAAGCCTATGGTGGGTGTTTTCCTTGTTATTAGCGGATATACTGAGATGGGTCTTGACAAATTCAGGGGTAGAGATTAAGAATATTTTCCTAAGTTACAAGCCAAGATTTTGAAACTGAAGTTGATGGAAACTGAGAATGGTTAATGGGTTTGCTCCATTTTGGGTGTAAATGAGAGGATTCAGATTCCTTAGATTCCATTTAGGGTTCCACAAATTTGGGAGAAGATACGAGGTTTTGATGTTTCTCTTTTACACAAAGTACACCAAAATGTACTTTTTTCTTGTTGTTTTCCAAAGCGACGCCGTTTTGCATGCTGATGTCTACAATTATACCGTACGAATAGGTGCTCGTGTCTGGTGTTTGGGTAAAAATCCATAAAAAATCAAAATAAATTGATTTAAATAAGAGTCTGTTCGGATAAGATTCTAATCTCGTTTTTAGATTAATTGAGTGTTTGGTAACATAGAAAAATAATTTAAAAAAGTTAAAAACTGATTAAAAAAAAGCTAAAAGCTGGAGAATCAGCTTTTTGCTTTTAGCTTAAAATTCTTTTTAAGTTTGACCAATACATTTACGCTTTTATCCCTTGTAATTTTCCTAAATTCCAACACTACTCTCACTTTTCAGCCCTAAAATATATGAAAATACTCTTTTTTTCTCTCATTCTCATCCCGCTTCTCCAACTTTCCTTTCTCCAACAACAAAAAAGTATTTAACAACACTTGTTTATCAAACACATTAACAATTTTTTTTAATTTCAGCACTTTTATCCAAACACTTATCTACTAATTTATAAGCACTTATTTTCAGCTTTTAGATCCCGTTTGGATTGGCTTATTTTAAGTGTTTTTTAAGTTAAAATAGTTTTTAAGATGTTTTATAGTGTTTGGGTACGGTAAAAAAGTGATTCTCGACACTTAATTTTAGGTCAAAATAACAAAAAAAAGCTAAAAAATCTAAAAGCTGAGATTTCCAACTTAAAAAAAACAACTTAAAATAAGTCAATTCAAACAGGCTCTTCACATTGCTTAAAAGCTACTTTTTAAAAGCAAATCCAAACAGGCTCTAAATATTTTATTTGGTTTAATTTTATATTTTTTAAAAATATATGATTCGGTGTGGTTTTGGTTTTGTTCAAATAAATGTAAGATATTATTTGATATTATTCAAAAAAAATGAAGAAATAATTGAATCGAATTGAATTATATACATATTTTTCTATAATTATATATATAATATATTATTTTTGTGAATAATATATATATATATATATATATATATATATATATAAAATAATTAAATAATCAAATCAAATCGAACTAAAGTCGATAATAACTAAATTAATAAATATATATTATATTATATTTAATTTTATTTGATTTTAATAAATTTAAAACTTGATTAAATTAATTTGATTCTATCATAATAGATCTAAATCTACCCCTAATTAGGAGTCATGACTAAAATAATCGTGTCTTAATGCTCAAGGGCTTATTTTGAAGGTTGCGGAGAAGTGTAAGATAAACGGGTTAAAATGAGCTGAGTTAGTAAATTAGTGGATTATTGATTGAATTTTTTACTTGGGTAATTATGAGTATATTTTAAAATAAAGCCTCTCATCAACATCCAAAACGAAGAAAACCCATTATCCATTCTCAAAATCCATCAATGAAAGATTCAATCTTGAAAATCCCTATTCTGCCAGAAGAACTCGTCACTGAAATTCTCTTAAGGCTTCCAGTGAAACCCCTGTTGAAATTCACGTACGGGGTTAAAGAGTCTTGGACAAAAATGTATACCATCAAGTATCCTCATGAACTTCAGAATTTGTTTTCTTCTATAATTTCTTCAACACTCTGCATGTCAAACAATGGTGGAATATTGCTCGTGTTTGGATCAACTTTCATGAGATACAATCCAAAGGATGAATCGATCAAATATACAAAAGTTGCTAACTTTCGTTCCTGTATAGCGCCAGACATCTACATTGAAAGCCTAGTTTGTCCCAACCAAGCACACAACAAGAATGAAAGTTGCAAAAGCCCAGATGAATGACAATGGCGTAGCTAATGACTTGTAAGTGTTCAACTTATAACCTTGTTGCTTACAATCCAAACTGTTTTTACTTGTCATATGACATATTATGAATGTACTTTTGCGATTTTAGGAAGTGAAAGCTGATGTTAAGAACAATTAATCCATCCCGTGCTGACTGCATGAATCAACATGACGAAACATGTATTTATTCTTTTGTATGCAGTATCTTGAGATTGATCAAGTATCAACTTCCAAATTGTATGTAGTATTTTGAGATTGATTTGAACTACAAGTAGAACTTCCCTCTGCTACTTATATATGATGATGATGATGTTAGTGATGATTTGTTCAACTTGTAATGAATATCCAGTGACACATGGTGGAAGGAAGAACACTATAAAAAATGCTTATACAGTAGTATACTTGTCAGTACTTTTCTGATATATAGTATCTAGGTTTGGTGTGGTTTTTCATTTTTCTAATGTTTTATGGCTTCAACTAATTGCAGCTACAGTTCATAAGGCTAATCATCGGAGCATGTAACGAGCACCAGAAAGATGCATAACCAACCCCTGTTTCTGGAGAGCAAGCACATTAGTCGCCTATCGTTTGTACTATGGCCGGCTTGGAGACATCATGCGAAGACCATCACTCTATCTCAGTACGATCATAGCTTTGTTTATTCGTTGAACTTTGGAATCACCATTAGCATTAAGGTCAATCACCACACTAGAACTTTGGAATCACCATTAGCATTAAGGTCAATCACCACACTATCTCTATCATACATATAACAGTAGACAAAGTGAGAGTGTATGGTCAATGCACACCTAAAGCTCCTACGTTTCACTTGCAACCTAACTTGCACGAGGTTTTCAATAACTGAAGTTACTGATAGTCTCGAGGGAATGACATCCTCCTATAATAATTAGGAGTACGTAACAAGCGAGTCATCGGTTCAAGGGAAAAAAAGGATCGTCTTTGGGGAACAAAAGGACTCAATTTTCAAGGATTAATTAGTTTTCTTTACACTTTAGAGTTTTGGTATTTTTGCCTAGACTGAATTTGCTTTGTATTGTTGACAAAACAGGAGAACTTTTCGCGCTTCATTTTCCTTCCTTACAACTAGAACAAAAGGGCATTCCGGTGCACTGAGCTCCTGCTATGTGCGATGTCCACAGAAGGGCCGGACCATAAGTACCAGAGGGCAGGTCAATTTTCAAGTTCAGATCATCTCATATAACAGATATTCAAAGGAAAGAGAAGCTTGGTTCAACCTTTTTTCACAACAAACTAGACTTCAAGCTACCAAAGAAAGTGACATGCAATGAGCAAACATAGTTAAGTCTTGCTCTATGCACATGGAAATAACATTAGTACATCACAACGGACACCAAAAACCAGAGAAACCACGCCTTCTTCATTGCGATCCGTGCAGTCAGCAAAAGATATATTTAGTTGTTCCTAACATCTGCATTCACTTCCTGAAAATTTGATAGCGCATAATAGTTAAAACAAAGCACCTCAGAGATAAAAAGAGTGTAGATTTAGAAAGCAACAGATGCAGGGCTATCCGCACGCAAACACCACATTCATTAGAAACTGCATGCCTTATTTAAGCAAAAAGACTAGTTCCCTCCCTACCAACAACATTTGAGACACTAAGCCATGGTTAAATTATTTGATGTCTGGATGGATGGAACATGGTGTAACTTCAAGTGGTATACATGATCTATAATGAATTCCAAAAAAAAAAAAGAGAAGAATAAATCACAAGCATTACTCATGTTGATCCTACATATTATTCAGCCAAAAAAAGGGTAAATAGTTGATTTAGGGCCTAACTCAACCAACAAAAGCTAGCTCTTGACCGGACGATTGTCCAAGACCATATAAGAAGGCCTTCCCATCCCTAAGTGAACGATGTGAGACCTAACAATTTTAGATCTGAGATTTATGTAGAAACCATGCCCCTCCGCAGCTCAAGTAAATCCTACTCGCAAAGAATTACCAGAGACAAACCTTTGGGCTTCTTTCCCTTTTCTCCTTCATACTTTTCACTAATGAACAATAAGTTACCCTGGCGCAATATAACAAATATGAAAAGAAGTTTGTACCTTTATCTACTTTAGAATAGTCAATAGACAGGGCCTTCTTAAACAAAGCTCATTGCCACATCTTTTTCTCCTATATTCCCCTGTCCTCCGGTAACCGCCATCCCACTCTCCAATCACAACAGCTAAATTTCACTTCCTAAAATGCTCTATCTTGCAATATACTATTGGTTATGTCAACATTATTGACAAAGTGAAAACTGATTCAGCATTTGATTGACACCAAAATTAGCTATTAGCTACAAGGAAAAGTACCAAAATTAGATACTACGTCAGACCTTAATCGTTGTTCCATAATTCCTTGTGTCTCCTCCTTACAACTAAAGGGGATTATTGAAGAAGCGCCCTAGTTTGAGCAATAGCCCTAGCAAGGGGACCTAGGTGCTATTGGCGCATTCACCTACCATGAATTCCATGTTCCTAGACATCATTATTCATACTTTGCCTAGACACAATTCCCCCTTAAAATACAGCTCAAGAAGAGAAACAATGTTGAGTAACATTTAATTTGACGATGAAGACACCAAGCACTTCAACCAAATAACTATTCTTCCCAAAAGGAAGTTGTTCCATAAAGCAATAGTGAAAAGTTCCAATGACATCTCCAAGCAAATATGGTTAAAAACTTCCATAAAATGCAATGTCTTGTTATATATTTGAAATAAGAAACATAATTTAGTAGCACTCGGGAAAAATGAATATAGAACGCTTACTAGTTATGTTTACAGGATTGTTTTCTTCTGAGCTTTTTCAGCCTTCATTGTTGCATCACTGCCAAAATGGCCAAACTAGGCTTTCAATGTAGATGTTTGCATCCCAAAACATATCACAGTTGGTAACCTTTTGATATTTGACTGAGCTATCCTTTGGATTGTAAATCACGAAAGCTGATCCATACCGAAACAAAAATTCACCTTTACTTGACATGATAAAGGGTCGAGATAACAAATGCCCTCTACAATCTTGAGGATAATTGAAGGTGAACATCTTTGTCCAAGATTTTTTAACCTCATACTCCTTCATAACCCAAAAATCTGCGTGATTTCTGCGACTATGACAAAACATAGAAAGATCACTTCCCAACACTCCTAACGTCATAAAGTCAAAATCTCCTTCCCCATAACATGGTTTCTCCACCTTTCCCCATTTCCCATCAGTCATATCAACAGAAATGATGTCCCAATCCAAAATTTTATGCGCCCAATGAAACTTCCCACTCACAAGTATACCCAACGTATCTGGCCGGAACGCAAACTGAAAACAATGGGTACTTGTCAAAGAATCACCCTTTAGACTAAATATTTTGGTCTCAACCTCATGCGACCTCATATACTTCAAAGTAGTGGAAATAGCCACTAACTTATAATCATCATGAAGCTCATCATATCCAAAACCATAGATGATATACTCGCAATCAATAGCTTTAAAAACAGGCAATTTCTTGAATTCCATAATTGATGGATTCCAGATAAAGAAATCTGTTTCAAAAATGATAACACAAATCAACCCATTGGCAGAACCCACAACCGTAACAGGTCTACCGAGTTCTTTCATAGGATAATACAAGTCAAATGAATCAGCAACAGAGTCATCATAAAACAAAGAACTAAGGGAACAGTCCTTAAGATTGTTCTCAGGTTGCCTAAACGTCAACATAAGCCTGTGGTGAGTGAAATCTTTGTTGTTAGCAGATAAACTGAGATGGGTCTTGACAAATTCATTGCTAGAGATTAAAGCAAGCCAAGATTTTGAAACAGACCTGAATTTCAAGAGGGGTTTCACTGGAAGTCTTAAGAGGATTTCATTGATGAGTTCTGGTGGCAGAATAGGGATTTTCGAGCTGGAATCTTGCATTGAAGTTGATGGAAACTGAAAATGGTTAGTGGGTTTTCTCCCTTTTGGGTGTTGATGGGAGCCTTCAGATTCCACCATTATTAGGGTTGCAGCAATTTGAGCTCTTGGAGAAGAAGAACTGAAATACTTCACAGTTCACTAGGGTCTAAATGGCACCCTTGAGTTGTAAATTGTTAACCTTTTTAGTATTTGTTATAAATATTTGTCGAATTCTATTAATATGGCAAGGAAAAAGACTCAAATATATCATCGAACTATTAGAAAACTTACCCATTTTCCTAACTCGACCCACACCCTAACCATCATTGGTTAATCTATCTCTGACATTTAAGTTATAGTTTGAACATAAAGGGTGTTTAGTGGGCAAAGCTGGGCTGGGCTGGATCAGCAAAAAATGTAATCGGACGGTCGGGGGACGGGTTGGTAACTGGGTCGGCTCATTTCGGTCCAACTGATCCGATCCCAAAAGGATTCTAAATGACTCATCCAGTTCCGGATTGTACCATGGGCCGATTAACCAGTATCGATATCGACGTGACATTATCGATTCCCACCGATTCTGAGTTATGGGTTCAAAAATTGAGCCGGTTGTTTCCGATTATAGAATGCGACTGAATCCTTTAAGTGTGGGTCGGGTTGGACTGTGTTTTTACCAGGTTGAGCTGGTCCGGTGGTGGGTCAACTCAGTCCGATTAATACCCTTATCTGAACATTGACCCTGTAAGTTAGGGTGTGGGTCGAGTTAGGGAAATGAGTAGAATGTGGGTCGATTTTCTTATTTTAATGGGTCTGATTTGGTGACGTGAACCTTTATTAATATACTAGATATCAATTCGTGCTACGCACAGGCCCAATGTTAATATCCGAAAATTATAAGATATGCTTAATTTAGATATGCATATATTATTATTTTATTTAGATCAATTAATTTTTTATATATGCATACATTATTTTATTTATATCAATGAAATTCATATAAGAATATACGCAAATTTTCGTGTCAGCACGAGCCCAATATATATTACATAGATAAAAAATTTAAATTCACTAAATTTATTATACTTTTTTTTTAAATTCACTATTCTGCCATCAGAACTCGTCACTGAAATACTCTTAAGGCCTCCAGTGAAACCCCTCTTGAAATTCAGGTGTGTTTCAAAACCTTGGCTTGCTTTGATCTCTAGCACTGAATTTATCAACACCCATCTCAGTTTTTCAGCTAATAACAAGAAATACACCCACCATATGCTTATCTTTGGTTCTATGGACATGTTTAGGTATTGTACTCTTGGTTCTTTATTCTATGAGTCTTATATTGAGTCATTTGACATGGATTATCCCACGAAATCCAACGGATCGCACAACAGCAACCTATGGCCTGATTCTGATTGGATTATAGGGTCTGTCAATGGATTGATTTGTCTTGCCACGGAGCACAATTATTTGTTTCTATGGAATCCATCAATTAGAAAGTACACTAAATTGCCTAATCCTAAACCTACATTGAGGGATGTCCCCTGGCGACTATATGGTTTTGGATATGATGAGTTTCATGATGATTATAAGGTTGTGGGTATTTTCATTTTTGATGGATATGGTACTTCAAATAAAGATGATATCAAAATCTATAGCTCTATAGTCTAAAGAGCGATTCTTGGACAAGTGTTGATCCTTGTCCGAGTGAGGATCTATTAAATGTTCCAGGTAAGTTTGTGAAGGGGAAACTTCATTGGCTTGCTAAAACTCCTGGTCATAATGTGTGTAAGGACGGAAACATCATTTCTTTTGATTTGGCTGATGAGAAATGGGAAAAGGTGGAGCAGCCCTGCTATGGAGAACGAGATATTGAATTGTGGCCGGGAGTACTGGGAAGTGATCTTTCTGTCTTTTGTGAGTGTGAGGGGATTCATGTAGATGTTTGGGTTATGAAGGAGTATGGGGTTAAAGAATCTTGGACTAAGATGTTTACCGTCGAGTATGCTAGAATGGAGTTTGATGATCAGATGTGTCCACTCACTTTCATGTCAAATAAAGGTGAAGTTTTGATTGTGTTTGGATCAACTTCTGTGATATACAATCCGAAGAATGGCTCGTTCAGATTTTCAAAGTTTATTGACATAGGTGGCTATCGGGAGGAGGCGGGAATCTACATTGAAAGTCTAGTTTGTCCTTTTTCTACAAAAGGGTTGAGGATGCAACAAAGACAAAGGTTGAAAAAGCTCAAATCAAGATAATCGAGTAACAAATAACTTGTAAGAGTACTTTCTTCTCAAGTGCTGTTAAATTCAGTTTGTTATTTCAAATATGAACAAGAATCATATGTAAAGGATATCTTTAGACCATATTGCTAGTAGATCTTGTTAGTCATTTTCCCTTTAATCCACTATTTTCAATGATCAATAATTTTGTCTTCATCATCAAGTTAAATGGCGCTCGACAATTTTTTATCTTCTTGAGAGGTGTATTAGGGAAATGTTATGTCTCTAGATAGAGGAAACTAAAAAGCACCAGGAACATAAAACTCGCAGCAGGTGAAACTGGTCAATAACGCCAAGGTCCTTCCAAGGTTGTTTTTTTAATCTAGGGGGCTTCTTCAGTTAATCTTTTTCAGGTGAAAACTTAATAGGGTAAAATGAAGAAACTCCCAGTTCTGGATCAGGGATTACAGTTTGGTTTTCCCTTTAGTTCTTGACTAGTTTTGGTGTTCTCCTTCCTGCTAATTGCTAGCTGTAGATTTTCTTCAGGACTAACTCTCATTCTTTTACATTTTTGGTCAATCAAAGGATGAATCTTCTTTCACTTTGACAGTAACATTAACATAAGTAAGACTGTGTTGCAAGGAGAAAGCATTTTAAGAAGCTAATTTAGCTGCTATGATTATGAGTATGGGGTGGGGTACCAAAGAACAAGAGTGTAAGAGAAAAAGATCTTGGAATGAACTTTGTTTAAAAGGGTCCTTCCTATCTATTTTAAGGAATAAACCATATATGGTTGACAATGGAAATGTGATCGATCTTTCCCTCAAAGCATCTTTTGTTTCTCTCCAACCAAACAGTCCACAAAATGCACAATGGAGCAGTCTCCCATAGCATCTTCCATCTCCGATCTGTCTTCTGATCCTGCCATTATAGAACTAATGACCAAATTAAACAAATCTGGTTGTGGTGAAGATATAAGTACCTGCTGGTTTTTTAAGAGCATTCACAGAAGAAACATCTTCTTGAATCAAACAAGCATCCGCAGTTGCTACCCAGGGGTGGGGTGGGAGGATTCTTTCCGTTTGTAGCTATTAGAACCAGAGAAGGTCGTGGTTTTTATGTTCATTGCTTCAGTAGAACAGAAGCCTTTTGTCATGTCATAGATGTAGTTGGTTGAGAAATGGAGCTTGTCTGTTTGCTTATGAAAGTAATGTCTGCTAATACATGTTAAATGTGAACTGTGTGCGAGGACAAAACCTGCATGTGGTTCTTCTAAATCTACAATGTTTTTACTTTGACATGTGACATATCGGCAAAGCCCTTTGTTGATCTGTTATGCACTAATGATCTTTCAGGAAATGAAAGCTGATATTGCGGACAACTAATCCACCCCCTACTGATATCGCGGATCAAAAGGATGAAGCATTGTTTATCTTTGTTCTCAATGTGCACTCTAATGTACTCATGATATTTCCATGTTCATAGAGCAAGACGTAGCTATGTTTACTAATTGCGCATCCTATTTTGTAAGTAGTAGTATCGCGTTGAGGTCTGTGGTCAAGGTTTACCGTGGCAAATGGTTGAACAAGCTTCTCGTTCACTCTAATGTACTTATGATATTTCCATGTTCATGGAGCAAGACTTAGCTATGTTTACTAATTGTGCATCCTATTTTGTAAGTAGTAGTATCGCGTTGAGGTTTGTGGTCAAGGTTTACCGCGGCAAAAGACTGAACGAGCTTCTCCTTCCCTTGAATGCATGTTGTATGTAGTATCTGGTTGAGGCTTTTGAGGTCTCAATGTTGTCTATGGCAGAAAGGTTGAACAAGCTTCTCCTTCCCTTGAATGTTTGTTATTGTGTGATATTTGGTTGAGGTTGATCTTAACTAGAAGTTACAGATACATACTTTTTGAACTGGAAGTTAGATTTTAGTTTTTGATATAGAAATGGACCTTGGGCGTACATCACTCAAATAAGCTAATTCATGAGGTGAGAAGGGTCATTTGCACTTCTACCCTTATTTTGTGCTGGTTTTTAATTTTTTGCCCTTCAAGGCAAGTAACTTTTTCGTGGGGCATAAGTTTATATTTCGCATCATAATGTTTTACAAGTTATGTCTATTGCCCTTAAAGAACTCATGCTCGCCAGACATAAGTTCAATTGTTAAGGGCAAAAACTAAAGAATAATCATAAATAGTGTATTACACGGTTATAAACATGTAATACATTTATCGGTTATTTTTAGTTTAAGCAGTTGAATAGACGGCCACTTAGGTAAAGATCCTTTTTTATGGCATTTGTTGGTTTGTCAAATTGTCCTTGCTCAACTTGTTATTTAAATAAAGTGAAAACAGCCTAGATTAGGATAGAACTATTTGACTAAACTACTTTATGTATCCATGTGTTAGTTCAAGTTAACCAATAATGAAATTGATGAACCTAAATAGGATATTTTAGTTGGGACTAAAGTACTTCTAATTTTTGGGTTTTCATTCGGTATCTGTTGCTATTCGTATTACGGCCTTGATTAAATTCGAATTCGTATCGAGAAGTCCAATATTACGAGTAAACTGAACCCGACACCATAATTATATATATATATAAAAAAAATTAAACTCCACCACAAGAATTTGGCCCTCTTTGTTTCTTTGTCATATCAGTAGTAACATTGAGTTTAATTTTAGCCAAAAAAAATAAAATTGTCTCTATGATTAGGTCCACTCTCATGTAATTCTATAAACTCCTATCACTCCTGTCTATTCCATTGTCCCAAATTCCCTTTCATCCAAAGCCACACATTCATCTAACTAAAATTTAATCAAATTTGTACATAAGTGACACTGTTTGATTTAACATGATATCTAAAAAAAATATTAAAATTTATGATTTAATATAATCTTTAGACCACAATTTCTTTCCAAAAAAAAAGAAGGAGGGAAGGCGCGCTACAACTAACATAACAATCAGCTGAAAAACGTTAGCTAGCTAGGCTAGCGCGCAATGCTTTCTCTGACAGGGGCTTGCTTCTTTAAGCTCCGCCCAACCTATACAAGGTGTTGGTCGCTTTTTCTCAGCTAATAGTGGCTTATGTAGTGGTCGGCATTCCTATGTGCTCCTCCTTGCCCCCTTCCAGTGAACTGATTCGATGAAAAAATTATGTTTTATAACACAAATTTTTTGTTGATTTGCGATGAAAAAAAGCTACTGTTTCTGGCAGTGTCAACATGACAAAGATATCCTTCTTCAAAGCTTTTATTCTAAAGTTTTTTTTTTTTAAAAAAAAGGCTAAAATTGAAAATCAATGTTTATTTATATTTAATTTGGATATTATAATTTTGGTATTACTTGTTTGCAAACCAAACCATCTCATAAAGTACATATAATTCACTCTACTTTTAGAGATTAATGAAACTCAAAATTGATGTTTTGAGTCATGGCCTCATGACAATTGCAACAACCTAGTTGACATTATATTTCCTTTTTTGAAATAAATTCAAAAATTGTTTATAGATGACATTACCAAAATGTCATGTTATGTTTTTTTAATGTCACATTGTGGTAAAAAGAATAAAGTATGGATTAGGACTACTTTAATTTAATCAATTGGAATATGATTATTGACCTAATTAAATTTAAACTAATTTAAAAACATAATAGAGACAACACACCAATAAGTAGTAGTCGCTCTGTTCCATTTTAATTGTCATATTTCACTTATCGAGAGTCAAATTATATGAACTTTGACTAGCATTTTAAAATATATTTTCTCATCAAATTAACATGTGAAAAAATTGCAACTTATAGTACTTATTGTATAGTTTTTGAATATCATAATTTTAAATATAAAATATTGAGTTGATATAATCTAATTTAACTTCTAAAATGAGTCAAATTCGTGACTTTCAAAAAGAGAAACGTGACAACTAATTTGGGACAGACGGAGTAGTATTTTGGATGAAATATAAAGAAAGAAAAATAGTGAGATTAATCACTAATCAAAGTCATTATTAAGACAAGATTGTCTCACTAATTAACTAATCCTTAGGTGTACTTAAGTTTTAATTAATTCCACTAGGCATTTTAAAAGCCATTTCTTAGATCACAATATTATATTAGAGTTAATTACTCAATTAGTTTGAGTTGACAAACTCTGCAATCATAGAGTTCAAATTAATAATCTGAAATTTATAATTTTCATTTAATTTCTATTATTAATATCTTATCGTCCCCCTTAATTTTGAAATGTCATATTTTTTTTTCTTGAAGAGTTATACGTACAAGTTATTTACATATACAACTGAATAAAGATTTTTTTTTTAAAAAATTGTCTTTGGGTTTTCAATCTAGAATTTGGTATTAGCTTTAAAGTTCGACTAATAAGATCCATGGCGGTAAGTTTCATTTTGGGGTATAATGCTCCATATCAAATGTGACTTTATTTTTAAAGCTCAAATCTGAAATCACGATATCGATATTTTATTATATTTTATTGTTTTTTGACTTAACTTGTCATGCCCTTTTTATTAATTAAGAACAGTGCCATGTTTGTTTTGTTTATTTATAGATACAACGTAAGTTGAAATAAAATATGCACTTTGACATATAATATTGTATTGCGTCCTAACTATAACATTTTTCTAAAAATTATTGATTATTAATCAGCCCATTATTGTTGATTATGATTATTAAAATATTTTCCAGAATATTTAAACAAATGTATCTGTTTATATCATTTTATTTATTGATATGTGGATTATTCATTCAAGAAAAAGAAAAAAGAATAGAAAGAGACATAAGAAGAAACTCCATAATTGAATAGACAATACATAATGTGAAATCTTCATTTATTACTAAAAGGAGTAATATATAAACAAGAAATACCAACCATATATACACACGTTTTTTTTCCTCATGTTCGATATCAATAATGGTGTCTGACTAAATTCAAATTTATGCATTACAAACGTATTTATAAGCACAACACTCTAAATTTGCCTCTGGTGATGTGTGGAACGACTAGGGACGTAAGGATTGGTTTGATTATTTTTTTTGTGAACGCAAAGGGTTTATTCAAACTTTTTTTATCGAAAAATTAAATGAATATATAAGTTTGAAATTGATGTTGATAACTTGATTTCATAAATTCTTAATGTCACTCCACCATACTATTCTCAAAATAATTTCACCTTACATCTCTTTAAAGTTTACTTAAATTTCGTATCTAATCAAATAACATTACATAAAATGAAACTAAAAAATAGTTAATTACGAATTGACATAATTACCAGATAAATTTCTTTTCCCCACCTCTAAGGATTAAAAGTTATACTACAAATTTAGTGTTTATGTCAAATCATAATAAAAATAATTATCAATTAAGCCCATTTTTAAAGGCGATGCTCCCAATATTTCTTCATACTTCAAACTCAAATTCGAAATTTCTAATTAAGAGACACAGATACATTCAATCACATCCTTTTGTTTGAGCGAAAGGTCGAAAACACACCTAAAGTATACCTATTTTTTGAGTTTCACACTTGAATTATCAGGTGTGTGAGTTTCCTACCTGAACTACCATCAAATGTTTAGCAAAACACACCTGAACTATCAGTTGTTTGAATTTCATACCTGAAAGCTCAGGTAAGAAAAGTGAATAACTGATAGTTGAGGTGTGTTTTGCTAAACTTTTGGTGATAGTTCAAGTAGAAAAGTCACACGTATGAAACTCCAAATATCAAAATAATTTTGGTGTGTTTTTGATTCCGAACTCTTTTATTTTTACCCATTAACAGTGTGACATAGATACAGACTGCAGAGAGAAAGAAAGAGAGGAACACAGAGACAGGGACAGCAAAAACAGACAAGAGAAGGACAGTACATAACAAGACAACTCTGTCCTGTCCTCTCTTCCCCCCCCCCCCCCACAAATACACACACACACCCCTCCATTTGAACACCCCTCCCCCTCCATTGTCCTTCTTCTTTGGGGGTACCCCAAAACTCTTCACATTTCTCTCACACTCTTATCAAAAATCCCTATTTGAACCAAACCCCATTTTCTATCTCACCACATAGTTCAATTCTTCCTCATCAAGATTCAACCTTTAATCACTTTTCTTCATTTTTAGTACTTTTCAAGTTTCTGGGTATCAAGAAAAAAAATAAAAATTCAACCTTCAAGTAGTTTTCTTCATTTTTAGGACTTTTCAAGTTTTTGGGTCATCAAGAAAAAAAATAAAAATTCAACCTTTAAGTAGTTTTCTTCATTTTTAGGACTTTTCAAGTTTATGGGTCATCAACAAAACAATTAAAGATTCAACCTTTAAGGAGTTTTCTTCATTTTTAGGACTTTTTAAGATTGTGGGTCATCAAGAAAATTAAAAAAAAAAATGTACTCAACATTGCCTATAAGGAATTTGGGTATAGAGGAAAGTGGGGATTTTTTCAATCATCATCATATTAATCATTATCTACAGGGTTCACTTTCAGTTGATGGTACAAATTTGCCAGGTGATTCTTGTTTAGTTTTATCAACTGATCCTAAGCCTCGTCTAAGGTGGACAACTGAGCTCCATGAACGTTTTGTTGATGCTGTTACTCAACTTGGTGGCCCTGATAGTAAGTCCTTTTTTCCTTTCTTCTCTTTGTATCTGCATTTTCTTTATGTGGCACATTTTGCTTTCTGAGAGATAATTTGACTAGTCGTTGAAGTTAAATTGGATTAGATTAAGATAATACAGTACTATAAGTTGTAATTCATCTTGTGTCAATAGATAAAATCTCTATAAAGGGTGTGACCTACTGGTATCTGAAGTAGGTTGAGAACCCCGAGGTCTTAGGTTCAAATCTCGGTATAGAAAAAAAAATTAGGTGATTTCTTTCCATTTGTCCTAACCATGGTGGATGGAGTTAATTGGTACCTGTTGTTGGTAGGAGGTGACATGTATTCCGTGTAATTAGTCTAGGTGTGCGAAGGTTCGTCAAAATAGCACCGGTTATCAAAAAAAATTGGGACATATGGTGTATTCTTTAACTGAACCAAGTGATTTAACTTTAGCTTCCTCTTTACCCTTTAGACCATTCATACCTCTTTGCAGGTTTTTAGTGTTTCTCCAACAGAGCTCAAGTATAACTAAAGGGTAAAATTAAGATATTCCTTTATAGTAGAGGGTAAATTTGGACCTTTTACTTTACTATAAAAGAATTTTTGATAAATTTTTTATTTTGTCCAGTGCTGCATCTCTTTTGAATTTATTTGAGCACTTTATGCTGTAGTAGTTGTAACTTGTAACTTTACATGGTCATAATATTTTGTTTATGTGAGAATTTCTATGCTGTACATTATGCATTGGTAGTTGTTCCTTCCTTTTTCATGGTCATAGTTTTTGTGTATTACATGTAATTTTGGTTCTTTATAAAGTTTTGAACTTTTCATGGCTATTTGATTTGCTGCTTTTCCATTCAACCTCCCCTTCTCTCTCTCTGTCTCTTTTTCTTTTGGGTAATTTTTGCCTTCTTGCTTTGGCTCTTAAAAAGAAAGAAAGTGCCATAGTCTTCTTATTATATAAAGAATTTTTATTTTATTAAGTGGATTCTTTTTCCTGTCACAAAGCTTTAATGTTCTTAAAGACATAATTAAGTACTAATTGTTGTAGAGTATCATGATTATTGTGGGTCATGTTGATAGAGATGTATGTATGTAGCTTTTGACCCTCTCACCTGGCAAAAGTAGAACCAGGAATCTATCTATAATGGCGCCTACTTCTTTTTCAACGGCTGGAGCAAAGGCTCGTTCCATTGAGCTCTCAGTGTGTTGAAAAAGATCTCGTCATTTTCTTTTCTTATTTCTTTTATGCATCGTCATTAAGTAAAGCGATAAAGCCAGACGCTTTAAAGAAGTGTGCGCTTCAAGTAATGATGTTCAAAGTGATCCTAACGAGTAGTGTCAGTGCTTTTGAATATCAATTTTGAGATTGGAAGGTACTAAAAGAGTGACCTCAAATTTGGATCTTCGAAGTATATGTATAAGCACTCTTGCCTACAAGTATACACTTCTATGCTATGTTGCTCAAATTCTCCAAAATTGTTGCCTCACCCGTGTCAGATTCTCCAAAATGCACTACTTTTGGTGTATCCAACATGCACCCGTTGACATTTTTTAAGAGTCCGAGCAACATAGCTTTTACGTGGGACATCAGACCTTTTTGGAGTTAGCAGGACTGTGTTCATTAGTTAGTATGACCTTGGCACATATCAGCGCCGCTACAAGATGTTTTTTTCAGTATTAGTAGAATTCTGCAGCTCTTTGCTCCACCTAAGTAGCTTATTTACAGTTGCAACGTTCGCATCGCGACATGATTGACCGCATCTATGTGTTTCTATTTTAGGATTTCGCTGCACTAAATCAGCTCTTTGTTTACTTATCTGTGTTGCTACATTTTCTTACAGTTTTCTTTACTAGGTGTTTTTTCTTCTAGTTCGTGGTTCTGCTTTTTAAGTAAAATGAGCTCTGAGTTTTATCCGTCACTTGTTGAACTTCACCTCTTCTCGATAGGGTTCTTATTTGTCAGTCAGTATATGTGATATAGTATGTTAAACTAGAAATACTTATTCCGATCTTCTCCTCTGAGGAAATATCACTTGTTACAGATTTTTTCTAAAGGAGCCATTCTGACTTCTTTTATGCTAAGGTCTGAAGCTCTACGGGTCAGATAAAGACAACGTGGTAGATTTTGTAATGAGGGAACTAGTAAATTGATCTATAAAGAAAACGTTCCATGCGTTAATATCTCATCGCATGATATTTTTCTAATTGCAAACAAATTTTATGTTTCTTTTTTAGGATTAACGCTATCAGACTTACATGTACTCCTACTTAAAAATAAGGTATATCAGTAGCTTAATTTTCGTTTCGTTTTGCAGAAGCAACGCCAAAAACAATTATGAGAACAATGGGGGTGAAAGGTCTGACCCTATACCATTTGAAGTCACATCTCCAGGTATGTTTTCTTCTTGCATTTTCTGATCACAATTTGCATTTGCTTCTGTCCTATATTCCACGGACATCGCAACCTCGTGTTTCACGCGAGTTTCAAAATTATTGTTTTTTATAACAAAATTTATCACTTGGTGCCATTTCAAAGCTTAATGCCAATGAAAGATGTATTCAAATGATTCTAGATTTTATTGATTCTACTTGACAAATATGGTATAGTGATCCTGCATTGGATATTAGCCAAACGAGGACGGAAGTTCAGTTCGATTAAGCTCTCAGTTTTATCCAAAGAAGAACTAAATAGGATTCTTTAAGGTGTCACTAATAATCAATTCGGACAGTTGGATTTTAGAATTGCTAAAGTCTGTATCTTACATTTACTTGCAGAAATACCGCATGGGAAAGCAATCTGCTAAAGAGGCAACTGAGAATTCTAAAGACGGTAATGAAGAACTTCTCATTCAATACTCCAGTTTCCTGCAAGTTGCTGTAGTTAGTTCAGTGTCCTTGTAATTTTCCCATGTTTTTTAAATATAAAATATTCTATATATAAGTGTAACTTCAAACTCAGGGAAAAGATTAGAGTTGCTGCTGAGTTACTTCATCTAATGCTTAAAATATAAACGTCAACCACATTCAGTAACTTCCACATTTTCCATTAATACGGCAGTCATCATTATTTGTTCAAGGTCAGGATTGCCTCATTTTCCTATTATTTCCTCGTCTAGGATAGGTCAGATTGGTTTTTCTTATCCACTTCCAACTCTTTAAGCATTATCACCTTATTATTCTTTTATTGTCGCTAAGAAAAACTTGTAGATGATGCAGAATCATTGCTAGACCTTCTTGCCTCCTTGTATGAATTACAGGGGTTTGTACTTGTAAATATTTGATATCAGCACTGTTTTGGGTACTGATGAATATAACACGTTACCATTCTCAAAAAATAATAATTGTACTTTAAATTAGTATCTAGTTTTAAACAATAAATTTTTTGTTGCTATACAAAACTTTTTGGAAATTCGCTGAAGTAAGGTGGTCCAAATTTACTTCACAAGGGTCTAAAGTTACTACGCTACAGAAAACTTTTTGGAAATTCCATCTAGGCTACATGTTTCCCGGTTATTGGTGCATATTTAGTTATTTAGATGACTGAATGTCATGGAATAAGAAAGATGTATGAATGACAATGACACCTCCGAGGGGAGTATAAAAAAAACTGAAATGGATTTATTTCTCAGCAATGTGGAAGAGTTGAAACCACAATCACTTTATTGTTTGTGTTTGCAGTATCATGTCCGGCAGAGAGTCAAGATACAGGTTCCTCTACATCAGGTTCATCAAGAGTTATTGCGCAAGATATAGACGAGTATGTTATATTTAGATTTATTTTTTTTTGACAAAAAATTGTTCTTTCTGGTTCGCATCAACTTTGAACTCTCTTAAATTTATTTAACAGAGGCTTACAAGTAACTGAGGCTTTGCGAGTACAGATGGAAGTCCAGCGAAGACTACATGAGCAGCTAGAGGTTAGTCCCACCCCTCTTCTTACTAATGTTACTGTACTTAATAGGCAGTTGGACATGAAAAATGTGATATTTTTAAAAAAATACTAGTATTTGAAGTTAAGTTGAAAAAGTGTATTTGGAATTGAAATTGTGTTTGAACATGCATTTAGCTTAAAAAAGAGTTGAAATATTGTGAGTGGAAAAGATGTTCACTTGAAAAACTGGTCAAAATTTGAAAAACTCATCTTCAAAAAATCGGAAAAAAATTTCCATGGAAAAAAGGCTCCTTAGCGTCTCAGCTTCCCATGCTGTAGTGTAGTTCCTATATATTAGTACCCTTTTTTTTGGTTTTGCAGTACGTAGACTGATAGCTTTGGCTTCCATGAATACATTTACTACTTAGTTGTATTTGTTGGATGAATCTGAATTCCCAAAGTTCATTTTGATTCATAATCCCAATCTTGAATTCGTTGAAAAATTGTGCCCGCGTTAGACGTAATCTTGAATATCTTTATCAGTCAGCTTTGAACTATGTGTGTTTTGTCCGATATTCCCTTTTCTATCCTTTTGTATTCTTCTGTACAACGGGTAAATGGTGAATGATATGAGAGTATATTATATATAAATGTCTTTGGGATAATTTTATTTTCTGATTACTTACCGAACACCAGGAAATAAATAAGTAAAGAAAACTACATATACACACCCTTGTGTCACATTTTTTTGCATGTTCTAACTAAAATCTTTGTGGTTTACCAAAGTAGGTACAGCGCCGTCTACAGCTTCGTATAGAGGCACAAGGAAAATACTTGCAATCGATTCTTGAAAAAGCTTGTAAAGCTTTTAATAGCCAGTCCCTCGAGTCAAATGGCTTAGAACTGAACAGAGGAGAGCTCTCTGAATTAGCAATGAAGGTTGCAAACGACTATGAAGGGATCGTCAGTGTCCCTTCATTACCCGAGATTGCCTCAAGTATCGAGAACAAGAATGCTTGCCACGTGCCTGCCAGACTCGGAGACTGCTTGCTTGATGACTGCTTGCCATCAAATGGAATCGGTGCTCTAAAGAAGAGACCGCGAGCTTTTAGTAACGTGAACGGATTGCCTATGGAAAGCAATACAAGGGAGGTGGAATGGATGATGAGTAATACATGAACACAAAATCAGGAAAAGATGTATTTTTTTACCACCTTTTTCTACATCCTGTTTGATCCAAAGATCAAACATTAATGTTGAAAATGTATGTTCTCTAAGTTTTATCACCTTTAATTTAAGTGCCCTTTTTATCAGAAATGAAGATCCTTTTGTACTAACAGCATACTTGGACTTCAATGACTACTGTTTTCTTGTACATTTGAGTGTTTTCCTTCTTGTTTTGGGCATTTCTCAATGATGTAATGAAGGTTTAGGGTGTGTTCAGTACGGAGGAAAATGTTTTCCAGGAAAATAAGTAGGTTTGTCATTATTTTCTTGAGTTATGTACTTAAGGAAAACATATTATCCGAAAATCATTTATAATCTAGAGAAATTCTATGGAGGTGGGAGTGGGGGTAGGGGTGTGGAATGGTGGGGAAGGGGGCTACGGGGTGGCCGTGAAGATGAGGTGCATGTGTTGGAGAACGGTGAGCTCACAATCAATATGGAATGACACTTGTAAAACTTGTTTTTCCTATTTTCACTAGAAAAATTATTTTAACTTATATTTCCTACCTAAAACGTTTTCCCAAAAATTTAGATTAACTAAACATGTGAGAAATTTTAAAATGGGCTTAATATATAGTTAGCCCCTAAATTTGTCAGGATATTTCATTTAGATACTCGAATTAAAGCTTTGTTCTAATTTAACACCTCAACTCCTTAAATTTGTTTTTTTTTCCTGCAAATGCATATTTTTTAACCAACATCAGAGGAAGGAAAGCTAATATAATATATACCAACTAGTGTTAATTTATGGTAGTAAAACAATAACGTTAGGTAATAAATATATATTATAATTAACTATTTTCCTCTATTTGATAAGCAAAGAATCCTTCGAATTATTAACATCTGTAAAAAAAGAATCTTTTTTGCTCACAACAACAAGTCTTGAAATTCTATCCAACAAGAAGTCTTAATATAAATGATAATAAAATAATAAATTTTAGGTAATAATATATATTATATATCATGATTAACTATTTTCCTCTATTTGATAGGTAAAGATGTCTTTTTGCTCACAACAACGTCTTTCTCTATCCTTTTCTACACATAACATCTCATATAAATAATTAAATAAACCCTAAAAGAATCCAACAGCAAACATAATGTCAAACAAGAAATCACATAATTCCCAAGATATTGATGTTCAATATGATATCTTATTCTGCATCTTTATTAGACTACCCATTAAATTATTGTTACGTTTTCAATCTGTTTCTATACCATGGAATAATATAATCTCTGACGAAAAATTCAAGAAAGCTTAGAGTGATCAATCAAAAGTGTTAGGACGTGTAAATACCACCGATGATTACAAGGTTATATTAATCTATGAGTCATTTTATCTAGTCTACTCTGCGAGGAATAATTCAATTCTCCCACGAACTAATAATTCATGGTCATCATATAAATATAAATGCAAGGGAATTACCATCGAGGGTTGTGTATATTGGTCTATGGAGCGTTCAGAAGATCCTACAATTATATATTTTAACGTGAAGTCAGATGAATCGAAGGAGCTTCCAACACCGAATTTCATAGGTGATAATAAGGAGTTGTTCGGTTTGCCTACTAATTTGAAAGGCAGCCTTTGCTTATACGACATGGAAATATGGAGTGAGAACCAATCGGAATCGTACATGTGGATCATGGAAAAAGATTATTGGAAATTGTTAATGAAATTTCCCAAAGTATCATCAGGAATATTTGGCAGATATAATCGTCCTTTGTATTGCATGGAGAATGGTGAAATTATCTTTCATGAATTAAACAATAATGGCAATATTTCCATTTAATTATAACCCTAAACAACAAAAAATTGTTGTTAAAGATTTTATATCCAATTATAATATAAGGTTTGAGTATACTAATCCATACTCATTAGGCTTGGATAGTTTACATTTTCCAAAAATCATGCACTAGAGGAATGTTCCTTTATTAGTTTTGTAATTTTTTCTGATTTATAAACAAAATTGCAAGTTTATATTTTGTTTACAGTGTTTTAATTTATTCATTATATATTTGATCGGTTAACCAGCTAGTTCAGGTACTAGCCGTATTCTCGCGGTTCTTACTTTTGATATCTGTCGACTATCATCATCTGTTGCTTATTATGTTTTGGTTATTACACTCTTTTGTTGTTGTTCTTGTACGATTTGTACTGGTCCCTTAATAGTGCTATATTTTCTTCACTGTTATCTTCCACGACGTAGTTGTAACGTCTGCGTACATACACTCTACCCTCTCTCCAGACTCTATTTGTGGGATTTCACTAGGGTAAATTGTTGTATAAAAGCTCATACGAAACAAACAAACCCTATAAAAAGCTAGACTTTTGCCTTCTTAACAGCAACAATAATAACAATAATAAAATAATAATAATGTCCAACGGAATTTTTGGTTACGTCCCTTTGAATTGGAATAAATACTGAATATGTGTATATATATATATTCCTTTCTTTTTTCTTCAAATGTAAAAAATAATTTAACCTACATTAGAGGAAGGAATCGAAAGCTAATATAAATTACCAATTAGTATTAGTTTATGGTAGTAAAATAATAACTTTAGGTAATAATATATATTATAATTAACTATTTTCCTCTATTTGATAGGAATTGTATTATTTTATTTGCACATTTTTTCTCTCTCTCTCCAATTAGTATAAGGAAAAGAAGAATCCTTTTTGCTCACAACAACGTCTTGTTTTCTCCTTTTCTATAAATAATAATTAATTAAATAAACCCTAAAAGAAAGCCACTCTTCTCCATTAACAAACATAATGTCAAAGAAGAAATCACATAAGTCCAACATTAATGTTCCATGTGACATCTTATTTAGCGTCCTTGTTAAACTATCCGTTAAATCTTTGTTACGTTTTCGATCTGTTTCTACATCATGGAATGATATACTCTCCAGCGGAGAATTTAAGAAAGCTCAGTGTGATCAATCCAAAGCATGTGGACGTGTAAATTTCTTGTTACAAAACTGTTTGAGCCATGAATTTAAATTTATAAACTTGGAAAATCATCGAGTAATCGCCATAGAGGACCAACGATTTCCTCTAAAGGGATTCAAATGTACTCAAGTCTTGTGCTCACACGATGGCTTGGTACTATTGATGAAACATGGGTGTTACAAGAAATTTTTTTTGTGGAATCCATCGACGAGACAATGCCAAAAGCTTGCATCATGTCCATATCTGATCAACGCGTGCACACTTCCTCGTACTTGTGGGTTGTGTTATGATCCTACCACAGATGATTATAAGGTTATACTGCTCTATGAGTCGTTTTATCTTGTCTACTCTGCGAGGAATAACTTTTGGACGAAGAAAACAACTCTCCCACAAGCTAATGATTCATGTTCGTCGTATATATGCAAGGGAATTACCACCGAGGGTTGTGTATATTGGTCTATCGATTGGCCGGGAGATTCTACTGTTATATATTTTGACGTGAAGTCAGATGAACTGAAGGAGCTTCCAGCACCGAGTTTCATAGGTGATCATAATAAGGAGTTGTTCCGTTTGACTATTAATTCGAAAGGCCTCCTTTGCTTATACGACATTCGGAGCGACAACGAATCGGAATTGGACACGTGGATCCTGGAAGAAGATGGGTGGAAATTGTTAATGAAACTTCCCAAGGTATCATCAGAATTTGGCAAATATAGTTGTCTTTTGTGTTGCATGGAGGATGATGAAATTATATTTCATGAACCAATGAATTGCAATATTTCCAATTATAACCCCAGTGAACAAAAAATTGTTGAAGAATATACAATCTATTCTAATAATGGACATAAGCATGCTAATCTATACCCAACAGGTTTGGATAGTTTACATTTTCCAAAAATCATGCACTAGAGGAAAAAAAATCAAATTCTGTTCCATTAGTTTTGTAAATTTTTCTGATTCATATGTAAAGTTGCAAGTTTATCTTTTGTTAACAATGTTTTATTCATTATATTTATACAATTTAATAAAAGACTACTTGTCGCGTTTTATCAGTGTATACGTTGTGTTTATTTCGACCATGTTGATAAATTAGTTGTGTTTATTTCGACCATGTTGATAAATTAGTTGGCTGAACTGTAGTTTATATGTTATGTAGGGGGAAGGGGGTCAAAATACTCCTCTATTGTGCTGCTTTATACTTTTGGTCTGTCATTACTCCTGGCGTTATACAATTGGTGCAAAAATACCCTTTTTCCATCCGCGCTCTCTGACATGGCAAACACTCGTCCAAGTGGCTTGATATTTTGCTGAGGTGAACGCCACGTGACATGCCACCTCACCATCCCCAAGCCCATTTTACCCCTTCCCCTGCTTTTTCTTCCACCACCATCGGACCACCTCTCTCATGCTCGTGCACGCTTCAGCTCTCTCATATTCGTGCAAATTGGTGTATGTATTCTTCAAATTTGATTCTAGGAACTCCATTGATTTTGTAGCTCCAACATTTGACGACCTTAAAATCTTGTTCAAAGTTGATATAAAAATCCCTTGGAGGATCGAAGAAACATGGACATATAAAAATCAGAAAACTGGTGGATAGTAGAGGAATCATCATTCAATATTGCTATAGAGAAGCCAATCAAGTCGCAAACAAGATGGCCTCCTTAAGTCGTCAAAGGCCTTCTTAATGTTGATCGTTGGCAAATTCCATCGTTCTCGTTATCATGAAAAATTAAAATATCATCCTAATTAATTATTTTTTCCTTTGGCTTCTTAATTTACACATGGATTAGAAAACAAAGTTCTTATTTCCGTTAATGGTCCGGGTTCAATTAGTTGAAGTCTTGAAGATAAAGAATAGACGATTAATTTGCTATAACGGAAGACTTCCAATTTAAAAAATGATTTTCAGACCATAAAAGAGAAGATTGAAGTTAATTAGGGAACGAGTCTTCTTCTCTAGAGAGAGATCCGCCTGAGAAAGGGAGGAATAAAAGTCAGAAGGAGGTGGTGACGGTGGTTGGATGAAGGGGAGATGGTGGTGGAAGGGGTAAAATAGGATTGGGGACACTGGGTTGCATGCCACATGACGTCCATCTCAGCAAAATATCAGGCTATTTGGGCTGGTGTTTGCCATGTTGAAGGGCCTTAATGGAGAAAGGGTAATTTTGCACCAATTATAGAACGTCAAGGGTACTAATGGTAGACCAAAAGTATAACGGAGGGTATAAATAATCCTTTTCGCATAGTAGAGGAGTATTTTAAACCTTTTTTCCTGTTATGTATAGATATGTATATTATATGGAACCGGTGCTCTAAAGAAGAGACCACGAGCTTTCACTAACGTTGACGGATTGCCTATGGAAAGCAATACAAGGGAGGTGGAATGGATGATAAGTAATACATCAACAATCGAGTAACAAATAACTTGTAAAGGGCATTTCTCAATGTTGCAAATGAAGGTTTAGGGTATGTTATTAGGTAAGGAGAAAAATGTTTTTCATGGAAAATGCTTCTTTTCAGGCCATTTGGACCGGTATTTGCCATGTCGGAGGGCCTCAACGAAAAAAGGGTATTTTTGCACCAATTATACAAGGTAAAGGGTACTAATGGTAGACCAAAAGTATAACGTGATCAGGGGTACTAATGGTCCAAGATCAAACATTAATGTTGCAAATGTATGTTCTCTAAGTTTTATCACCTTTAATTTAAGTACCCTTTTATCAGAAATGAAGATCCTTTTTGTACTAATATCACCGCTGTTCATTGGATTGGTAAAAATACAAATACTTATACTTTTTCTTTTCTGAAAATACAAAAAAAAATAAAAAAATTAACCAACATTAGAGGAAGGAAAGCTAATATAATATACCAACTCGATCGTATTAATTTATGGTAGTAAAATAATAACTTTAATTAATAATAATATAAATAATACAATTAACTATTTTCCTCTATTTGATAGGGGAAAAAAGTGTAATTTGACTTCTTTTATTTGGCAATTTTTTTTTTCTCCTCTTAATTAGTATAAGGAAAAGGAGAAGCCTTTTTGTTCACAACAAGAAGTTTTTTTAATTCTATTTCCTTTTCTACACATAAGAAAACTCATATAAATAATTAAATAAACCCTAAAAGAATCCAACAGCAGACATAATGTCAAACAAGAAATCACACAAGTCCAATATTAATGTTCCATGTGATATCTTATTCTACATCCTTGCTAGACTACCCGTTAAATCTTTGTTACGTTTTCGATCTGTTTCTACTTCATGGAATAATATAATCTCCGAAAGAGAATTCAAGAAAGCTCAGAGTGTTCAATCTGAAGTGTTGGGACGTGTAAATTTCTTGTTACAAAAGCATCATAGCGATAAATTCAAGTTTATAAACTCGGAAAATCAACATGTAATTGTCATTGAGGAGCAACGGTTTCCTCTAGAGGGATTCGAACGTGCTCACGTCTTATGCTCACACAATGGCTTAGTACTATTGAGGAAACGTGAGGCTTATAAGACATTTGTTTTGTGGAATCCATCGACGAGACAATGTCAAGAGCTTGCATCATGTCCATATTTGAATGCCAAAGCACTTCCTCGTGCTTGCGGGTTGTGTTATGATTCTACTACAGATGATTACAAGGTTATATTGATCTATAAGTCGTTTTATCTTGTCTATTCCACAAGAAATTTTTGGACGAAGAAAAAAACTCTCCCTACATTAGAGCTACATCTCTATTCTAGTTTACAAGCAACTAACAATTCATGCTGTCCGGGAATTACCATCGAGGGTTGCGTATATTGGTCTATGGATATGAGACTTCACCCGTATGTAAAAAGAAATTCTATAATTATATATTTTGACGTTAAGTCAGATAAACTAAAGGAGCTTTCAGCACCAAATTTCGTAGGTGATAAGGAGTTGTTCCGTTTGACTACTTTGAAAGGTGGACTTTGCTTATACGGCAACAAATTCAATGGTTACCTATGGAGTAACGAATCGGAATTGGACATGTGGATCATGAAAGAAGATGGTTGGAAATTGTTAATGAAATTTCCCAAGGTATCATCAGAATTTTACAAATATAGTGTTTTGTGTTGCACGAAAAATGGTGAAATTATCTTTCAAGAACCAAAGAGTAGCCATATTTCCATTTATAACCCTAAACAACAAAAAATTGTTATTAGTGATTTTATATCTGATTATAATATTGGGTATGAGTATGCTGATCCATACCCAACAGGTTTTGATACTTTACATTTTCCTTTTCCAAAAATCATGCTAGTTTTGTAATTTTTTCTGATTCACAAGTAAAATTGCAAGTTTATCTTTGTCCGGAAGATTTGGAGGTCGAAGATTAGGATAGAAAATTAATAGGTAGCTCAATGTTGTCTAGTGTCCTTAATTATCAATACTATATCCTTTGATTTTATCATTACTTGTTGTTTTCTTTACTCCAGTTAGTATATTATTTAATTTGTTGTCAATATTATTTATTTCTCGTTTTTTATGGCTTCTTTAATATTGTACGTATTTCCTTTCCAAACTTCTGATATGCTTTACTTGAACCGATAATTTTTCAAAAACAACCTCTCACAAGGTAGGAGTAAGGTCTACGACTCTGCGTATACACTACCTTCCTAGACTCCACTTATGAAATTATTACGTTGTTGTTGTTGTTTAATAGGTTCGATGAAAACTTTTTAAAGGTCGAAATAAATAAATCATGGATTCGCCTATACCTCATTATACTTTTTTTGTGTCTGTTATTAATATTAGGGATCCGACTAATTCAAATTCCTGCAGTGTAAGACCCATTAATGAGAGAAGCACTCCCAAATAGAATTTTATCAATATTCAAAACTCGAACTCGAGATCTATTTATCTCACAACAATTCTTGTCGGTGCAAAAAACATATGTTATAGATAGCAATTTGCAGCCTTACCCGAAATTCTATTATAATTTTCCTTCTCCTATTCATTGACGAACTTGTTTTTTCTTTTCTACATATAAAAATAAATAAACCCTAATAGAAAATTGTTTTTTCCTCCACCATAAATTGCAGACATTAGATTATAATATCAAATAATAAATTAGTCTTTGAAGATTATATGATTGTACTTCCATTTTTCCATGTGATGATATCCTATTTTGCATCCCTATAAGGTTATCTGTTAATTCTTTGTTATGTTTTCGATTTGTTTCTAAGTCATAGAATGCTATAATATGCGACAAACAATTCAAGGAAGCGTACATTGGTACTATTAGTGGCACTTATGGCTTACAAGACGTTTGTTTTGTGGAATCCATCGATTAGACAACAAATAACCCTCGAATGTTCATATTTGAACAACTACATACGTCCTTATGCTAGTGGGTTGTGTTATGATTCTGCAACTGATGACTACAAGATTATATTGATCTATAAGTCGTTTTATGTTGTATGCTTTGCGAATAGAAATTTTTGGAGAAAGAAAACAACTCTTAGAGCAAAGTATCCTTTCTAGTTTACCACAAGATACTAGAGGATCGGTTATAATTTCACGTAAATCCAGTCATTTTTCCCTGAAATTTTTGTATATATGTTATGAAATTTAGTAGATGTCAATAAATATTTAATTACTAATTAATTATTATCATAATATTAACTTGGGATCGTTGTAAAAATCTATTAATTTTAAATCCTAATCCGTTTCTGACCTACCAGAATTCAAATGTGTAGCAGTCAATCTGATAATTAATTTAACATTCTTGGATTAGCTTAAATTTTCCTAGACTCAAAGAAGTAACTTAGCTTTTTTATTTAAAAATCCCACAAGCCACTTTTGATATCACCAGACCAATTTATCAAATTAAATCACCTATTTTATTTATGAGTAAATTAAAAAAAAAAAAAAGAGTCCAATGTATTAAAGTGCTATACACAGGGTCTGAGGAAAAATCGAATCACAAGGGTTTATTATACGCAACTTTACCTTATATTTCTGTCTGAGGCTATTTCTACATATTAAACTCATGACCTCCTCGATTTATTTACGAGTAAATCTTGAGTTTTTTTCTTCTTCTTTTCGTTTGTTCTACACCATTTTTTACATGCATATATAGAATATAATACACAATGTTACATGTTATCTCCGGAGCTCAAGGATGTGGTCTTATGGTCAATGAAGCATCTCCAAACCTTAAAGATCCAAATTCAAATTTGCGGTCGTGATAAAAACAAAATTGGTCTTTAAATAAGGGGATTCAACCATGCACCTCTTACTTGATATTTGTTGGTATCCTGTGTTCAAAAATAGTAAATTGGTTTTTTTTCGAAATAAACTGGAAACAGAAAATAGAAAATTTAAGTAAAATATTTGAGACCACATAATTCATTGTGTGTCCTTAAGAAATTTAATCCTTTTATTGTATCCGAGGTTTTGGATTACTTTCTCCCTGGATAAAAAGAATATACTTGTCACTGGAGTAGCAGTACCTCAAACGCCAACGACTCCGTCAAACATAAAGAAGATGACAAATCACACAAAGATTCTATATTTATTTGCTAGAAAATATGCAGAGGAAGTTCAGAAACTTGATACAGAAAACTGAGACTAATCCTATAAATTATAGCCAATAAAGCTGGGTAGTATAAACATGTGTTATTGTGCCTTATCGAAAAATTCACAACCCATTTAATATGAAAATGTGTTATTCAAATTACATTCTTCTCCCTGATTCACACCTCTTAAAATCCAACAATATTTACACCAAATTAGATTGGCATGTATTCATTAGATTGATATAGATACCAAATATACATTTTCTTTTCTTTTTCCTCCCTATATATATACTAAATTTTAAAATGCAAATTTATTTAACCAACATTACAAGAAAAAGGAAAAACAACAATCTTAGTAAAATAATAATAATTTTAGGTAAGTGTATAATAATTAACTATTTTGCTCTATTTGATAGGAAAAGAATCCTTCGAATTACTAATATATGTACAAAAAGAATCCTTTTTGCTCACAACAAGAAGTCTAGAAATTCAATTTCCTTTTCTACAAATAACACAACTCATATAAATAATTATAAATAAACCCTAAAAGAAAGCCATTCTTCTCCAACAGCACACATAATGTCAAACAAGAAATCAAAAAAGTCCCACGATATTAATGTTCCAAGTGATATCTTATTCTGCATCTTTGTTAGACTACCCATCAAATCTTTGTTACGTTTTCAATCTGTTTCTAATATACCATGGAATGATATAATCTCCGACAGAAAATTTAAAAAATCATATAGTGACCACTCCAAAGTTTTGGGACGTGAAAAGTTGTTGTTACAAAGATTTTTTGTTAACAAAATCGACTTTATAGACTTGGAAAATCCCCAAGTTGTCATAGAATCGCGACAGTCGCCTCTGATGGCACCTCTAGTGTTATGCTCACACGATGGATTGGTGCTATTAGTGACACGTATGACCTACGAGACGTTTGTTTTGTGGAATCCATCGACTAGACAACAAAAAACCCTTGAATGTTCCTATTTGAACAACTCCACACATGCTTATGCTAGTGGGTTGTGTTATGATTCTGCAACTGATGACTACAAAATTATATTGATTTATAAGTCGTTTTATGTTGTTTGCTCTACGAATACAAATATTTGGAGAAAGAAAACAACTCTATCTATATTAGAGCAAAGTATTCTTTCTAGTTTACCACAAGATACTAGTTTACCATCATATTTATATTGTAGTACAGGAATCAGCACTGAGGGTTGTGTATATTGGGGTCGAGATGGTAAAGATTTTTTTCCATATGTAGATAACGAATCTACAATCATATACTTTGATGTGAAGTTGGACAAATTAAAGGAGCTTCCCGTACCAGATTTTGTAGATAAAAGTAATAATAAGTTGTTTCGTTTGTCTACTCTGAAAGATCGCCTTATTTTATATAGGGAACGTATTGGTATGAAATTGGACATCTGGATCATGGAACAAGATGGATCGAAATGGTCGAAATTTTGCAACATAACATCAGATTCTTGTGATTATAGACTTTTGTGCTGGCCAGAGGATGATATTGAACCACGGCATTATGGTTTTCATATCTATAATATTAAACAAAAACAATTAGTTGAGGTAACATTTAATTATTGCAAGAACGGGAATAGTTTCGTAAATTCAACATGTTTGGATAGCTTATGTTTTCCTAGACTTTAATTAATGTCATTAAATCTTTAGATTTTTTTTAAAAGTTTTGTAATATTCTTATTTTTTAATAATATTATTATACTGGTTCAAGTCTTATTTTTTTAAGATTTAAAGCCTATTTATCGAATTTAATGACTATATCCCATCCTTCTTATGTTGATTTATGCAAATTCATACTGAGACCTGATATTATCATTTCTTCTGCGTATTTACCTTGTATATTATTATTTGTGTATCGGGTTAGCTTACCTATTGCGAGGGTATGATAGGTGTGATCAGCTCATCACGACTTGAGTTTTGGATGGTGATAAGTTGTTATTAATAAATGAGCAGATTATTAGTTACTTAGGCCGAATGAATTGGGTAGAAATGGACTAAAAAGCGAGTCAAAATTCACCCTGCCCAATTCTTATTAAGTTTAAATTACTTTATTTTCTTGTAATCTTTTATTAGTACCCAATATTATTTTTTTAATATATTAAATAAAAAAATATCTTTTTGAAAATATTTTGACAAGATTTTTCATGAATTAATTCTGATCCTTTAGTTTTGTAATTTTTTCCGATTCATAAATAAAATTTTAAATTATCTTTTTTTTACAGTGTTTATTTATATATATTCATACAATTAAAAAAAAAAGACTACTTACTGCATTCTATTGGCACATAATTCCCAATCCGGGAAAAGTTAGGATATATACCGTTCAACCAATTAATTTATCGACATGGCCAAAATATACAAAACTAGTTTACCAACGTAGCCCAAATATACACTATCAATTTGGATTTTTGTTTTTCTTTAAAAAGTGTATTATGTTAATAAAAAAAAACGATGAACCAGTTTGATCATAATATATTTTATTTATTTAATAATGTTTTACTTTATTTGAAAATCAGTGTTCGGTTATGAAAATTCCAAATTCAACATAAAGTTATATTTCAAATTTGAAAAATAATTTATAACTTGTTTTTCAACTCACTTTTCACTTTTGAAATTTTATTTAAGCAGGTATATATTTGGACATAAGAAATGTAAAATTTGGAAAAGTAGTATATTTGAAAAATAGTATTTAAAATTGAAATTGTGTTTGGACATGAATATAATTTGGGAAAATGTTGAATTTTTGTGAGTGATTTGGAGTGAAAAATTTGAACACGTATTTGGAGTTTTTCAAATTTCAGAATTACAACTCTGGAAAAAAAATGAAACTTATTCATGATCAAACGAGCCCTAAGTATATTCAAGCATGAACATGAAAAGTATAACCAAACACAATCATCTCTTCCAATTCAACTCCATAAATTCCAAATAAAGTGAAAAATATTTGAAATCTATGACCAAACACTACCTATGAAGATTTGAAATAAATGTATTCATTTTTGGATAACTTTACCTCTATAGAATCTTTTTCCTCAATAGTAAATCTTTCCAAACAGAGCAAATATTGGGACTAGTTAGTTTAAATAAAAGCCTTCTTGGATTATTACTTTTTAAAAGTATTTGAAAGGATTTGTTGAAGATTTAATATATGAATATTGTTGTTTTTTTAGATGGATATCTTGTGCATTCTTTTTGATATATATGTAGCAAATCTTTCTAAACATAGTAAAAGTTAAACCACAAGCTTGCTAGCTAGCTAGTTAAATTTGGATTCTTAATATCAAAGGATTCCTTTGTGAAATTATTACTACTTGGTTTCTTTATTATTGTATTTTTTTCATACTGTTTTGATAAATTTTACTTGAGTCGAGAGTTCATAAAAAACAGCTAGCCTCTCTATCTGCACAAGATAGGAACAAAACTGCGTATGCACCATCCTCCCAAACTTTATCACACTTGGAGTTACACTGTGTATATTGTTATTATTGTCCTTTTTGAAATTATTACTTGACTTCTTCACTATTGTATTTTCTTTCCATACTATTTTAATAAGTTCTACTTAAGCCGAGAGTCTATCATAAACAACCTCCTTACCTCACACAAGGTAGGAATAAGATTGCGTACGCACTATCCTCTCAGACCTTATCGTCATTACTATATATTTTTTTCATACTATTTTTGATAAGTTTTATTTAAGTCGAGAGTCCATCAGAAACAGCTTCCCTACCTCGCACAAGGTAGGAGTAAGATTGCGTATGCATCATCCTCCTAAACCTGATTGATCACTCATAAAGTTACACTGAATATGTTATTATTATTATTATTATTGTCCTTTTTGAAATAATTATATAATTTGAAAGGACAATTTTTAAAGATTTGATGTTATGAACGTTTTCATTTTTTGGGGTAGGTTTCTTCAGCATATTATTATTCCTCAGAAGTAATTGTTTCCAATTAAATTAAACTACTTTTTCCTTTGCTTCTACCTCTACATAATACACAAATATGGAAAGAAAAACTTTTGTACTTTTTTGTGACTTTATATTTACTTCACTCTTCTTCTTTTTTTTTTGTCATTCTCTCTCTTTATATTTTCTTCCAATTGTTGTTATTTTTCTTCACTTAATATCCTCACTATTTTTTCCAAGAAATTAAAAAGAAGAAAGAAAATGGGAGGAGATAAGAGAAACAAGAGGGCATTAGAAGAACCAAGTGAGCAAATCCATTTAATTAATCTCAAAATTAAATCTCAGGTTATTCAATATTTCACCTTATTCACTCACTTTGTTTGATTTTTAGAGTTATTATCTCTCTTTATATATATTTGTGTTAAAAAAATTCATGTGGTATGTATAAATAATATATCCCGAACCCAATAAACGCGAAAAAAATTGTAATTCAAAACCTATAAACTAAAAATATTTGGTCTGCCTCTTTGTGTGTGTGTGTTATAGCTTGTTCAAATAATGCATTGGACTGTATTTTTGCAGTTTTGTTTCTTTTATGTTGTTTTACTACTCTCTCCGTCTCAAAATACTCGTCATGTTTTTACTTTTCGAGAGTCAAACTATATAAACGTTGACCAACGTTTTGAGATGTAGTCTTTCACCAAATTGACATGATTAGAAGAAATGCAAAATATAGGTTTCTTAAAAATCTAAATTTTAACTTTTGAAATATTTAATTGATTTAATCAAATGAGCTTCGGAAAATAGTCAAAATGATTATCGGAAAGTGAAATATGACAACTACTTTGGGACGAAAGGAGTATTTTATTTCCTTGTTCAAAAAGCACTGGTTTTTTTGTTAAATAAACATGAAAATTTAGATTAAATGTCTCTACTATTACATTATTTATTTTAGGTGATATACAAAGAGAAGAAATTGCTAATTAACCATTTATAGTAATGATTTTGGGTTTTCTGCATATGAAATACTGTAAAAATATATTTAAAAAAATCTGCATTATTGTGAATTTTATTTTTAATCTTAGTATTTTTTTTTTCTTTCTCTTCCTTCTTTTTTTTTTTTTTTTGGTTGTTGTAGGATGGTACGTTTATCCGCTACACAGTCAAACCTACTTCAGTAATGAAGACGTTATTCAAGTCATACTCTAAGAGCAAGCAAATAATAAATTACAAAACAGTTCGATTTCTCCACAATGGCAAACGCCTTTCGCCAAGAAATACTGCAAATCAAGTAAGACCTAATTAATTTTGCATAAACTTAGATTTAATTATTGTTAATTCGATATTTTAACACTCTACATGTTCATATCCCTCGTGTTTTTTTTTTTTGTGTGTTTATTTGACAATATGAAGCTTGGCTTAGAAGATGGTGATGAAATTGATGCTATGTTGGATCAAGAAGGAGGAGGTTATGCATATTGAAGATTAATGAAGAAACATCACACATTAATATGTTGCACTTTTCGATTTATGCCTTTTATTAGAATTTCTAGATTAAAAAAAAGGGTAGTAGTATTCATGTGTCCAAGGAATATTGTCAATGTTTGTAATAGTTTTTGATTAATTTAACTGGGATGCGGTCCTTCTTTAGATCCTACTAATGCTGGAATAATCATATGAATTGGATGAATAGTAAGAAATTACAAAACTAAAAAGACTCGAGATTACTCACCAATAGGTCATCCAATTATTTCATTCCTTTAAGATCACACTATTCTCTCTTTCGTTTTGGAAAATATAAACTCTCAGAACATAAAGGAACTATATTATGTTTCGAATCTTTTGATATTTGAACTAACTTACCATATTGATGTCGTTCACGATCATAGATGACGAAATATTGATGTTCATATAAACCTTTGAAGATGATAATGTTCCATGTGATGTCCTATTTGACATCCTTATAAATCTACCTACTAAATCTTTGTTATGTTTTCAGTCTGTTTCTGAGATATGAAATGTTATAATCTCCAATAATGAATTCAAGAAAAGTCACCATGATCAATCCAAGTTTTGAGTCGTGAAAAGCTCTTGATACAAAAATTAGTACTAATTGAATAATACATAAAGAAAAACTTTTGTACCTGAAATTTGTATATTTGAAATTACGTAAAATTGTACAACCATATGAGTCTGAAAAGGAATAGAACTATAAAACTAAAAGACTAAAGATTAATGTACTCATCAATTTGATAAAATCACCTTTCTTTCTTGGAAGAACACATGCATCTCATCCGATATTGTGTTTTGGAAAATAGAAACTCTCCCAACATATTGGAATTATGTCATGTTTTGAATCTTTGGATATTCGAAATGGCTTAGTGAATTTATGTCGTTTAGGATCATACATGACAAGACGTTCAAGCCCCCATCCTACTTGAAAGAGAACTTTTCCATTTCTCGTGCAACCCAAAAACACAATATTCTCTACATCAAATCGAAGGCGAAAGTCTGAAAGGTGGCAAGTGATTTTCGTTAACATTGTCCATCCACCTTGTTCCATGATCCAAACATCGCATTCATCTCTCTGGTGGTAGTTGCCTCCATATAAACCAACACAACCTTTGAAAGAAGTCAAACGAAACAAATGATCATAACCACCCATAAAATCTGGTTGTGGAAACTCTTTCAGTTCATCTGACTTCATGTCAAAGTGTATAATACTACAATATCCACATACATGGCGAATTTCATGTTGACCTAAAGACCAAAATACATGGCCATCAACATTAATCCCCTTATTGCACTCCCGTGACCTTGCATCAAGTTTTTGTAATTTACTACTTGTTTTCTTCATCCAATAATCCCTCTTTGCACAATAGACCGCATAAAAAGATTTATAAATCAATATAACCTTGTATTCATCGTCACCAGAATCGTAACACAATCCACAACCATGTGGAGTCATTCCATTCAAATATGGACATACAAAGGCTCGATATTCGTTAGATAAGGATTCCACAAAGCATATTCGTTATAATCCATAGGTGTCTTCATTAGTACCAAACAATCACACCAGCACAAGACAATAGGATTTCGAAATCTCTTTAGAGGAAACTCTTGTTTTCCCGTTACAATTCGGGGATTATTCAAATCGATCCAAATCGAAAAACCAAATCAAATCAATTAAATAAATTGATTTTTATTTGGTTTGGTTTGGTTTTACATTTTTAAAACCAATAATATTTGGTTTGTTTTGGTTTATTCAAAAAAAAAAACTGAACAAATAATCGAATCGAACCGACAAATTAGATACATATTTTTTATACTTATATATACATAATTTATTATTTTTTATGAATAGTTTTAATTATCTTACATGTATTTTCATCAAAATTTATTTATTAATTTAAATACCTTGTATTAGAGTACGCCATTTTATTGTTTGATGTGGTAATCTCACAATGTATTTTTTTCTTTTCGAAAGAATTGTTATCTTTTTTTTTTGTTTGAATGAATCATTTTTTTAATTTTCGTGCATGGTTAATAACCGAACCGAAATCGATAACAACCAAACTGATAAATGTATATTATATTTGGTTTGGTTTGGTTTTAATAATTTAAAAATTGATTATATTGATTTGGTTTTGATTTTGACCAATAACCGATTAAAATCGATCCGTGAACACCCCTAGTGGCCGTTCTCTTTTACCCATAAGGAGTTGTCACAAGTCGAGCTCCGTACATGTAAAAAATAGAAAGTTTCTCACTATTTCAGTGAAAATTTATTTTCCCTCATGCTTTTTTTTTCAGTGAGCCGATTCAGTAAATAATGCGTGAGAATATCATGTACTATAACACAAATTTTTCACTGATTCGCGATGGAATAAATCTTTGTTTCTAAGCGAATTGATATATTGATACAAAGCAAATTGATACATTAAACTATTGCTACGTTTAATAATTAGTTAAACTATCACTATAATTGATAATTAAGGTTCAAAGTATTTATTTTATTTTTTTGTGCAGAAAAATAAAACACTCAAATCTTTTTTTTGGCAGAAGAGGACAAGTTTTGAAGATTTGATGTGAATATATGTAATCAATTTTGGGTAGTTTTCTTTAGACAGTGGTAAACAAAAACTTTTGTACTTTTTTGTTACTATTTCATTAATGGTCACTTCACTACTTTTAAGTGCTGTGTTTTTCTTTCACAATTTTGGTCAATAATAATAAGTAAAAAAGCTAGTGCTAATTAATCAATTAGAGTTACATGAAAATGGAAACAATGCAGAAAAACAGAATAAAGCATAAAGCTATTTCTTGTGGTGAACTAGTTAGTTTAATAAATGTCTTCTCGATCAACGTGAATTGTGATGAAATGGTTGAAATCCCTCCACTCTTAACCTAGATCTCAGTTTGAGCTCCTAGAAATGGAAAAAAGTTTTATTAGGAGCGTCGGCCCCCAAAAAATGAGCCATGCAATATGTGAATTCTGATTCAATCGGAGACCCTAACATGAATATCGGATATTGAGTGAGAAACCAAAATATTAAATGTCTTCTAGGTTTCTTATTTATTTAATTATATTTGATCTGAAAGGACAATTTTTTGCAGATTTGATATGAAAATGTATTCATGTTTTAGGTAGCTGTCTTCTGCATATTATTATTCCTCAGTAGTAGTCTTTTCTAAACAGAGAAATTACTTTTACTTTCCCCATAAATACACAAATATTTTTTTAAAAAAATTGTATTTATTTTTTACTTTATATGTTTAAATTCCACCAAATGTTCTTCCCCCTCTCATAATCTCTTTGTATCTTTTCTTACCTTCCTCTCTAAATTTTCCAAGAAAATGGCAGAAGTATCAAGTAAACTTATAAAGCTCAAAATTAAAGCTCAGGTTCATCATTCACACTCTTTTTTTTCTTTTTTACTCAGTATCATATGTATGCTTCAACAATTTAAACATTAAATTGCATTATACTGTGAGTTATATATGCACATTTTAGTTTGCGTACGTTCTATCCTCCCCAGACCCGAGATTACATAGGGTATGTTACTGTTATGGTTGTTATTGTTGTTGTATATATGTATATTTTAGTCTGCGTATCCTCCCCAGACCCGAGATTATATGGGGTGCATGTGTTGTTGTTGTTGTTGTGTTGTTGTATATATGCACTTCTTATTCTGTGTGCGTTCTATCCTCTCCAAATTCGAAATTATATGGGGTGTGTCATTGTTGTTGTTATTGTTGTATATATGAACTTCTTATTCTGCATGCGTTCTGTCCTCTCCATATTCGAAATTATATGGGGTGTGTCATTGTTGTTGTTATTGTTGTATATATGCACTTCTTAGTTTACGTGCGTTCTATCCTCCCCAGACCTCGAGATTATATGGGGTATGTTGTTGTATATATGCACTTTTTAATCTGCATGTGTTCTATCCTCCCCAAACCCGAGATTATATGAGGTGTATTGTTATTGTTGTATATATGCACCCGAGATTAAATGGAGTATGTTGTTGTTGTTGTTGTAATTGTATATATGCACGTTTTAGTTTGTGTGCATTCTATCCTCTCCAGATCCGAGATTATATGGGTTGTGTTATTGTTGTTGTTGTTGTTGTTGTATATATGAACTTTTTAGTCTGCGTGCATTCTATCCTCTTCAGACCCCGAGATTACATAAGGTATGTTATTGTATATATGCACTTTTTAGTCTTTGAAATTTATTGATACATTTTTATGTTTTCTTTTCGTTATATTTTTCTTTTTTGTAGGATGGTTCAATTCTTCATTTCAAAGTGAATCCTAGTAGAGTTATGAAGGAGATATTCAAGGAATACAGTACGAAAAAACAAATGACAAACTATAATGTTTTTCGGTTTTTCTTCGATGGGGAACGCCTTTCATCGAGAAAAACTGTAAATGAAGTAAGACCTTAATTTGCATATAACTTGATCTAATTTATTGTTAATTCAACAGTTATATAATCTATTTATTTTGTGTATGTTTTATGAAGCTTGGGTTACAAAATGGTGATGAGATTGATGCTATGCTTCATCAAGATGGAGGAGGGCATATCACACATGAAAATGTTGCATTTTTCTAATTAGACTACTTAATTATCTTGTAAACTTGGCACGGTTTATTCCTTGACAAATTAATATTTTGGGATTCGACTCTTTCAAAATCTTACACTGATCTAATGTTAGATCGTTCGTCCATTTGTATCAGTAATAGCTTCTTGGGATTCGACTCTTTAGATTGATTATGGTGAATTTTCTTGAATTCCTTCACATATTATATAATTTCATGGCTTAGAAACAGTTTGAAAACGTACCAAATAAAGATGGCAAAATAGGATTCATTGTAGTACCAAACTTAAAGTTCAATATTACAAGATGATTGCAATTTCTTAAAAAGCAAATAATGCAGTATAGCAATAAACTGTAAACCTATTCTTAGTTCGACCTTCAATCTGATCAACTGAGTTGCTTTCTCTTGCGCATGATATTGAGTTTTGGAAAATATAAACTTTCTGGATATATTGGAACGATATAATGTTTCAAATCTTTGGATATTTGAATTGGCTTAACGAATCCATGTCGTTCTGGATCATAGATGACACAATATTGAAGTCCCTTTCCTATTTGAAAGAGAATTTCATCATGATTCGTGCAATCGGTCAAAATTACACTGTTCCTTACGAATTGATCGCAAGGGACATTGCAAGTAATGTTCATTAACAATTTCCATCCATCTTGTTCCATGATCCAAACGTCGAATGTTTTTCTATTGATTTTGCCACCATATAAACCAATGCACCCTTTCAAAGTAGTCAATCGGTACAATTGATCATTCTCATCTATAAAATCTGGTTTTGGAAGCTCTTTAAGTTCATCTGACTTCACGTCAAAGTATATAATCTTAGAATTTCGACATACTAAGTGGTCAATTTTCCAATCCATTGACCAAAATACACGACCTTGAACGTTTATCCCCTGACTGCACTCTCGTGAACTTGCATTAAGTTCTTGTAAATGAACACTCGTTCTCTTCCTCCAATCATTCTTACTTACATAACAAACAGCATAAAACGATCTATAGATCAATATAACCTTGTAGTCATCGATACCAGAATCGTAGCAAAATCCACAAGCATGTGGAGGTATGCAACTATAAGGTTCCACGTATGGACATTCATATACTCCATATTCATTAGTATAAGGATTCCACAAAGCATATGATTTATATGCTATATGGCTCTTTAATAATACCAAACCATCACATGAGCACAAGGCTGGGACATGTTGGAATCTCTTTAGAGGAAACTTTCGTTTTCCCATCGCAATTTGGGGATTTTCCAAGTCTCGAAACTCGAATACACCATCGTTCGTTTGTACCAATAAGAACTTTTTTCTGGGACTCGACGCTTTGGATCGATCGTGGTGAGCTTTCTTGAATATTTTGTCCCATATTATAGCTTTCCATGGCTTTGAAACAGATTGAAAACGTAACAAAGATTTAACACGTAGCCTAATAAGTACGAAAAATAGGATATCACTGGGTATAAAAAACATACTATGGTCCATGGCTAACCTCGTTGGGCAGAGGAAAAGGGCTATCAGCTATGTAGTATTAGATTTATGTTTATGTTTGAAGTAAATTATAAATTATAAAGAAGGAAACGTGTTTTAGTTAATGTAAAAAAGGAAAAAATAAATGCAGGTTTAGAACTGAAATAGGATTTCAAGACCTATTGTTAAGAGTTTTTTTTATAATTCCTACTCCCAAAAGTATACATCTTTTTAAATTTATTTGCACCATATTATATTATCGTATTTAGCTTTAGAAGGGTATAAAAGTCAGTATTATTATTGTTGCGTTTCATGCTTCTTTTTTCCATTGTCGGGAGACTCACACGACAGGCTATTAGCTCAGGCATTTACCGGTCCGGGCCATAAAGGCCTATATAAGATCTTGACAACTTCTCTTAACTTAGCTATGTTAGGCTCTTTAATCATTGTTGTAAATCCGTTCATTCTTTTTTTCCTCTGATAGATAGTCAAAACTTCTTCTGAATTTCCTAGTATCCGACCATTAAACGCTTCCTACCCAAAAAATTACTCCGATTTCCAAATTCAAGACCTCGGATTAAAAGTTGGACGGATTCAATCCATCCCACCGCAATGATTGATGGTACATTAAACATCTATAGGGATGGATCCCTTTAAAACCTATTAATACACGATGCAAATAAAGAGTTTTGAACCAATAGCCTTTTGCAAGACAAAAGAAAAAACTATTTAATATTAATTGAAGAAAAAAGGAGTTGTGATAATTTTCTCTTTTTTCTTGAACTAATAAAAAAGTGCTTTTGCTTCTCCAAGCACAATTTAAGTCCAAGAAAACAATGTCTAGTACAACAAAAATGAAGTCACAAAGTTTTCCTGTTACATAAAGAATATGCTTTTAACAATCTACTAGTAGCAAAGGCATCATTCTTGATGAAAATAAAGACTCTAAATATGATTTTTATCAGGTTTTCTTACTCAACACCTAATTATAGCCAACAAAAGAAGGATGTTTAAGCACCCAGACGCGGGGGGGGGGGGGGGGGGGGGAGGGGGACAAGACAGAGAATAACCCTAGCACATAAGACCTATAAACGTTCATCGGATCATCTTCAGCCAGCTCCTGTTTTCTTCGATGTAAGCTCAGGCAGGAAGTTCGAGTTTGGTGTTGTTCTTCCAGCTGCAACCAATTGAGAATAATGGGGTTATTATTATAACGTTAAGAGAATGTAGCTCATATGTGAGTTTATACGAAAATGCTGTTTTGTTTTACCTTTGGAAGTAATAATAGAAGAAATCAGCATAAAGCAACGTCTGCACGAGGCCTGCAATCCAGGCTGCCATAACAAAAGAGCAATCAAACAGAGAAAGTTGTCATTTTCATAACGAAACACATGAAACACAGGCATTCATGTATCTAAGCAAGGAATAAACGAAAAGACAAAGGAATGAGAAGAGGTAGGCGGCACTTCATACTTATCCAATGTACAAAGTGTGGTTCCGTGAAGTAGCGGTATACCCAGTTCAAGATGTAAAGTGACCGATATGCACTGCAAAACAAGAATTAATAAAACATGTCAGGTAAATTTGTCATTACTTCCATGGCCACGTATGAACAATGTGAAGAGCGAGATCAAAGAATGGTTGCTAATCCCATATCTCCAAAAAAATTCCAGAACGCTATTAATCCAAGAGCCCGAGAAATTTCCAGAACGCTATTAATTCAAGAGCCCCCTATTGGTCTGTAATAGCACAAAGGATTGTTACATATCCTGTTGGCCGCCAAGCAATATGTATTGTCGAACTGCATGAACATGTCTAAATAAGAAACGGAATGCTTAATTTAATTACTTGTCTCTGACCATCACATGTAGGCAAAATGTTTGTTACATGGACCAAGCACGTGACGACTCTGACTCAAATGAAGGAAATCTGCCAATCTAATACCTGATGAATTATGTGACCATCTTATTTAATAGCTTAATTATGTATTTAACCCTTAATAGGACGGGCTACAACAAGAAGAATTGTTTCAGGGTCTGAATGAAGACAATGATACAGGGATGGCGTGGATCCAACTATATGTGCATCCAAAACTAAATCCTTCTCCTGGAATGAGTTCTTGGTTACCAAAAAACCAACATACGCCCGAAAGACGACCTTAAGCAAATGAAAAAAGAGCAAATTTCACAACCCACTACAAAGAAATACATACAATAGGAGGAACAAAGACAGTAACAGGATTCACCACTCTGAACATTTTCACGATTTAAAAGGGATGACCCGCACTTTTTGATTTCTTAGCAATCCCAGCTCCCACACTCCATTCCCCCTCCCCACCTTTTTGTCATTTCAACCTTCCAGAGAACTTTTAAACCCCAAATGTCTCACGAATAGAACATGCATTAGAAATTCTCAAATACCGAAGAAGAAATAAAAGGCGATGACACTTTAGGGTGATAAGTAGACTGTACGACACCCTTGTACCCTGCGAAAGACAGATGAAGAGTAGATATAGACGTACATACAAACAAAGCACAAAACCATATACACCTTCAAGAAATCAGACATGGCAGAACCTTCAGAGACTTAAACAAACTCACTTCATATAACATATAAAATGGATAATAATTGGGGAAATTCTTAATTTGTGGGCCTTGATACGGCATTTAGTGTACGACTATTCTGGAAACATTGACATTCACTTTTTAGTGTGATTTGCATATGAAAGCCAATGATTTGATGTTGTACGACTATTCTGGAAACATTGACATTCACTTTTTAGTGTGATTTGCATATGAAAGCCAATGATTTGATGTTGCTACTTTCCTCGTTGTGAGAAAGCCGTTTTTAGGCATAAGCAGCATTACCTAGCTCAAGCTAGTTGGGTAAAGGTAAACTCTGGATCTATATACTCACCCATAAAATCAGATCATACAGAATTATTAATAATAATAATAATAATAATAACAATAATAATAATAATATTAATAAATTATCTTGTAACATTACAAGACCTTGTCAGCCAATGGAAACTAGTTCAGACTTCTCAACCTCTAGAGAATCTATGGCACTATAGGGTAAAACTTGATGACACACCAGCAGGCTTATAGTGAATTCTCACAAGCAAAATTACACAACTGCCCAGCAACAGAAATCAGTTCCTCAGATAACGTGTTGCTGTTTTTGGGCCCAGAAGATTTTTTTGAGCCAAGGCCTAAGAATAAGACTCCGAAAATCAATCAATCAATTAACTACACCTCATTCCTAAATTAGTTGGGATTGGCTATTATGAATCCTTGGTATCCATTTCCCTCTATCCAGGTCCACATGGTCAACAAAAGATTACCCGGGGAAGTTACTCAAGGCCAGGCTATTATATCAGTAGGTTACTGTTCACTTCTCTCGTGACGATTTGTCAATGCCCCATTAGTTATATGTTCTTCCCGTTGTGTCATTCCTATATTAAAGACACTCTAAACCTTTTGACATATATCATAATTTCTTCTATAAAACAAAAAGAAAAACAAACACCGAGAGCTTTGAAGTTCATCTAACTTTCTAACGAATCTAACCAATCAACAGAGAGAGAGAGAGATGTGGCTCTCCATGCACAAAGACAGCTATTCAAAACAGATCTCAAAGAAATCCAACAATAGCATATCGAGCTTGTTCACATTAATATCTGATCGCCTTAATGAGAAAAAGTTGCTACAAGCGGATACCCATCCCCCAAAAAGAATCAGCATGATAAATAGAGGCTGAGAAACAAGTCCTTAGTAAACAAAATAAGAAGAAAAAATGGAAAGAGATTGAGATGTGAGCATAATCAACACTTGCATAAGGTAAGACAGGGAAGATACATCACCCCAAGAGTAAAATGTATTGTCCAGTCAAGTTGTCTATATTTCTTGTTCTCTGCAATAAGACGAGCTGAGGAAGGATGGCAACAGCTTCCAAGAATATGGAAAAGGTCCACATTACCTGTTCAAAAATGCAACCAAATGTCCTTGATAATGAATATACCAATTAACGAGAAAGTGGAAGCACATCCTTGATAATGAATATACCAATTAACGAGAAAGTGGAAGCACATCCAAGTGACATAATAATATGAAATGCTACAACAAAAATTTAATTCCAATGAGCTATAGAGAGTGCATTAATACCTCCTTGAAGGTAAACTTCTCATGTATAACAAGAGCCAATATTAGGCAAGGAACCACAAGGAGAACATGACGAAAAGTATCTTGGTCTTTGTCATAAGATCTGCGAACAATTTTGTGATGCCTCATGTACCACACAATTGACAAAGAGCTTCCCAAGAAAACCAACTTCATTGTAGTATTGTATAGTGAAATAAAGTCTGTAAATATGTCCAAGTAGCGAGTAACAAAGACAAGAGCATATAGCTCTTGAGTCTTCAGAGAAATACCTGTGAATAAATAACTCAACCATTAATGAACATAGTCTAGACACTGGATATAGCTTTATAAAGTTATAACCCAAATTAACAATTTTATCAAGCATTGGAGAACAAAAAAACAAGGCATAATAGCATTTTTGGTCCCTCAATTATTGGTAAATTCTTTTTTTAGTCCTGACAAAACATATTTAACTTCAATTAATTGAAATGTGCGTTTTTGGTCCCTTTGCTTGTGAATATTCACAAGATTACCAATTGTTTCAATACTTAATTACTCATGTGTTATGTTAAGCTTAGCTTGTATTGTTACTCTATATTTGGATCAGAAGTGCACATTTCAAAGAATATTCACAAGCTAAGGTACCATCATTTGTACGCAGAAATATGGCTAACGACATTTTCAAAGATACCAACTCAAATACACGTAAACTATGAAGGGACAAATTACATCAGAAGTGCAACTGTATCATCTTCATTATTCTATTGCACGCGGTCTGTTTGGTATTAGATAGATAAACAGAATGTTTCTGTAATCTGACAGCTCCTTTTAGCCTCTAGGGATACATCTTGACCAGCATAATACAGAATGCATCGAAAGTTCCAACAGTCCAGGTAAAACCACTATAGGTCAAGATTCGTATTATAAGTTACAACCTGCTTACATTACAGCCAACTTTCCGCCTCAAATGCCTCAAGATCCACTTTTTAAGTTTTAGCGGGTTTAATGAAATTAAGGTTATTTGCATGACTTGGGCACTTTAAAACTTCCATTCAAGCTCCTTCAATTTCACTTTCACTCAAACAATAAAATCCTAGGCTGCTTTTCCTTATCCAGTTATCCTAGTGAGTATAGTCATATCAAACAACTTATAGAACAGGCACCCATTTCCATGTGCTAGGAGGCAATTAAACATATGAAGATGTGAAGACCCAGGCATGATACACATACAACATATCCATTATAACCTCTTCATCATACCGTGACTTCAACTATCATTAGAAATTCATCTGGAGCCGGCCCTTTGGGCCAACCACAGCCTTCGAAACTCAGGGATGATGGGCCCGCCCCTCTACCCTTCTCCAATTAAATACCAAAGCTAGTCCGCTTGGCGTGGGGCTCGAACCTCTGACCTAAGACACAAGTCCCTCAGCCTTTGCCAATTGAGCTAACCCCCAGAGACTATCATTTCATAATACTAATACACAAGAAGCATCTAAATTCTTACTGAGAGTCCGAAATGTCTTTTCACATCATTACTCTTTTGTTGCACCTGGAATTACAGATATTTTTTTGTGTTTAAGGCTCCATATTGAAGTTCCTTTTAGCTGGGACAAGCATTTCTACTCCTCGTAATAAGCAATTGTAGGACAGATTCCTCTAGTAATACAATACAGTCCATTAAAGGTTTTCTACCTAGATCTTTGATATTTTTCTCCCATTTCTGGTCCACTTTTACATACAACGTAAACAGCTAACACGAAATTTATCATAACAAGTCGAGATTTTCAGAACAACACAATTGTGAAAACCAGCTGGCACAAACAGATTGCCTCAAATAATGTCTGCCCAGATTTAAGCACAATAACATCCCTTAACCAACAAATCCAAAAGCACCCTCAATCTAAATGCAGTGTTATCAAAAGCGGAAAAAAGCACTAAGGTCCATTGGGGCTTTAAGCGCAAATAAAGTGTGGGCTTTAATGAGAAAAGGTGCAAATGGAGAAAACATACAAATATATATGGACAAAGTAATTGGATTTGTTTACGATAAAGTGAAATACACAGTTTGTCTTAGAGATTTGATGACGACACTAAAACACACGCTAAGTGAGGCGAAGCCCTCAACGTGTTATGAGACTCGCTTCAGGGCTTAAGGGCAATTTAAGCGCGCCTTTGACAACACTGTGCAAATGTACAACATTTCTGTGCAAAACTTAATAATTTTTAATCCAAAATTCAACTTATTAAGACAATTTTTCTATAATAAGAACTAAAAATAGCGGCAGAACAAACACTTCAAAAATGAAAACTCAGCAGGCAAGAACAAATGGCCTCAACATCTATCCAAATCAATATTACAGCAAAAACAACGAAAAGCCATCAACTTCAATCAAGAACCATCACATTTCCCATAAAACCCAACTTCACAACGACAACAACATATGCAGTGAAATCCTACAAGTGGGGTCTGGGGAGGGTAGAGTGTTTGCAGACCTTACCCCTACCTACCCTCGGCACAAATACATAAAACCCAACTTCAACAACATGAAATTCAATCCATTCACCTCTCATTCAGCTCAAAAGAGATCCATTCCAATAAAACCCCAATACTACAAACCACGCATTCCAAAACAACACATTTATAAATCCCAATTGCCCAAAAAAAAAAAGCAAAATACTAACACAAGCATTATCCTATTCCAACAAAAGTTATAAACTTATAACTATACACATCAAATACACCTATAGCTTAAAAATTGATAACAACACACATAAATTTTAACTTTTATAACTAAAATAGACAAAAGGGGTATCAAATAGACAAGCATTATCCTATTCCAACAAGAGTTATAACTTATAACTCTGCACATCAATATACACCTATAGCTAAAAAAATGCAAAAAATGGGTAACAACAAACATAAATTATAACTTTTATAACTAAAATGGACAAAAGGGTATCAAAAATTTGGGATTTTTAAAAACATACCAGCACAAGATTTAATAGTATGGATCTTGAGAAGCAAAACAAGAACACTAGCCAAATGAGTCATATCCCCAGCAAGCCTGAATATATTCATCTTTGCTTATTCTCTCTAAACTGTTACCAAAATTGCTGCTGTTTTCAAGAAATCCCACAAAGAGATCTATGCAGAAAAATCACAGATCTTGGCTGATCTACACATAAACACACACTGCCAACCAGTTAAATTTTTCTTCTTGTTGTTGAAAATGGTACACAAATGTTTGAGGGCAAAAAAGGGATTTGGTTTTGGTAACGGCAAAGAAAATGGAGTTAACGCCGTTAATGATGAATGTACGTGGCTTGTCCAATCAAAATGTAGCTTCATGTGTGTAAGATTTTTTAGTAATAATAATAATAATAACTAAATGTATTTATTTGTATTTATTTTTTCTTTATTATGTTAGTCATAACATAAAACATTTCTATACATTTTTAAATTTAGAAAGTACTTCCTCCATTTACTTTTAATTATCACGTTTTATTCTCTTATGGCTCGTTTGGTTGGGAAATAAGTTACTACTCCTATAAGTTATCTTGACATTCATTATTCTGGAATTAGTTATTCCAGGATTCTTATCACACCCTCAATGTGGGATAAAAAATATAATAATCTCGGGACAACTAATACCGAAATAAATTATTCCTCTATTACCAAATATGGATAAACTCATCCTAAAATTAATTTCGAAATTAGTTATATTTTATCTCTCATACCAAACGAGTCATTTGAGTTAAATTGTAAGTATATTGATCAATAATTTAACATGTATTTTTTTTCATCATATTAATACGAGAAAGATTGTATTTTATGATTTTTTTCGTATAGTTTCTGAATATATAAATAATTAATTTAATTCAATCTAGCTCAAAAAATTAGTCAAATTAACTTTTATGAAGTAAAATATGACAAATTAAAACTTAAAAGTAAACTAAGAGAATAGTAGCTAATTTTTACTCTTCTAATAATAGTTATTATTGACAAGGCTTGTTGTAAAATTCACTTGACTAAAAAACTTAATACTAATTTATACTTTATGCAAATTAATAGTTTTAAAAATCTATTATAATAGTTTTGTCCTGACTAAAATTAACCACTAAAATTAAGATACATGGAAAAACTCACTTAAATTATTAAAAGTTAGCAAATATAAAATAATAGCGCTTTATAATAAAGTTCAGACTAGAACGTTTATGAAATGCTTAGAATTTTAAGGTCAACTTCACAATTTCTGATGTCGCTTTCTTTAAAATATTAATACAATTTAATAAAAACGTAATTAATTGTTAATTATTTTTATTAATTTGGGTATTAATAATTCTTAATTATTTTTATTAATTTGGGTATTAATAATTCTTAACACATCAGTATGGACCTGGACCAATTGGCATTTTGTAGGCCTATCTGGAGATTATCTGGGCCTGACCAACACTGGGACCAACTTCATGAGGCCTAAATTCAGAAGCCCATTGCCAAAGAACCTTTGACATTTCCAAAAAAAAATAACAAAACCTTATTAGAGAAAAAACATTTCAGAGCTAAAAAAACCTTATCTGGATTTGACGCATGCATTAAAGAATAAGTGCATAATTTTGTGTATTTTATACATCATTCATCGAGAGAGAAGTTTCAAGTATGTTGAATTTATAATCTAAAAGGACGGGGAGATCGAATATGACGTCACACATCGTATTGGAGTGGAATGAGTGTAATGAAAGCTTGCCTCTGGGATACTATGCGATAAGAACGTGTCATTGAGGCTTAAATGTAAGTTCTAAAGAGTGATGGTTAGACCAACTCTTTTTGTATGGGACAGAATGTTGGTCAGTTAAGAACGTACATATTCAGAAGATGAAGGTAGTGTAGATGAGGATGTTCATATGAATGTGTGGGCATATTTGGAGAGATATGATCAGAAACAAAGTTATACAGAGTAAGGTGGGAGCGGCCTTCGGGGGAGGACAAGATGAGGGAAGTGAGATTGAGATGGTTCAAGCATGTGAAAAGGAGGTGCACGAATGTGCTAGTAAGGAGGTGTGAGAGATTGACTGTAGTGTATGAATTAGGAGAGGTAGAGGTAGACCGAAAAAAATTTGGGGAGGAGGTGATTAGACATGATATGACACAACTCTAACTTACCGAGGACATGACCTAAATAGAAAGGTATAGAGGTCAAGAATTAGGGTAGAAGACTAGTAGGTAGCGGAGTATTGTCACATTTTATGTAGGAGAGGTAGGGCTAGCCTTTTCTTCTCCTCTTCTCAGTACTAGTATTATTATTTAGAATTTGCGTATTGTCTTATTTTTTAATGTGTATTACTATATGCTACTTCATTTGCTTTGTATCTTGCTTTTTTTTTGTTGTCGTGTTTTTCTTTTTGCAACCCTGCTTCAAAAACTTTTCATTTGAGCTGAGTGTGTGTATAAAAAATAGTCTCTCTATCCCACAAGGATAAGGGTAAAGTCTACGTACATTCTACCCTCTCAAACTCACACTATGAGTTTACCATGGTATATATATATTTGGAACCCCTAAGGAAACTCCCAGTCGCTACTCCTTGAGTGCGCACTGGATAAATCCGCTCTTTTGGAATAGCTCGCAAATCACACTATACAAGCCCAATGCAACAAACTCTGTCTGGGAAGGCTGCTGGTGAGGAGAATCGATTCGAAAGCTCTCATGTGAAAAATTACTCACCCAATCAACTCAGTCTAACCCTTACGAGTACCATGGGTATATTGTTGCTGCCAAATCAGCATGATTTGGCATCCTATAAGTTTTTTTTCCCAACTCATATGCAGGACAATGTACTAATAGTGAGAAACCAAATCATATGGAATCTATGACTATGGCCACTAATTAAATAGTACTAGCAACTTTGACTTAGAAAGGAAGAGGCAAATAAATTAATTAAATACTAAATCCTTCAAACTTAAATCTAGATCCCATAAAGCAAAGTGAATGCATTGATTAGTTTGACTAATTATTAGTAATTGCTTCAGTTCTTTTTCAATCCTTGCATGTGAATTATTTTCCAATTAAATATGACATTTCCCATCTAGAGACTAGGAATATACCATATGGTATTTTTATTATTCTATGAGGAAAAAGGGGGGGGGGGGGGGGGATGATGAACTCAATGTAATAACCACAAAAAAAAGGAGTCAATTTTATACACCTACCATGTTTCCAATATGTATTATGAGAGCAATATATTAATGTGAAATGTAAATTTAAAGTTTTGAAAAATCTCTTTTAATTTATGTAATAAAACTCCCTTTCTGTAATTCAATTTATCCAATTTCTTAATTTTATTTATTTGTAATGACGTAGCATTTCACGCGTAACTAAAAATTAAAGAGCTGATTTGAGCTCGGCTCGGTTCGATCTCGATTATACAAATTTTAGTTGAGCTAGGCGCAATACTGTAAAAGTTTGATTAAGCTTGGCTAACTCAAAAATATAGTAAGCTCTGTTGTACTCGGCTTGCTCAGCTCTTTATTTGAGTATGAAAAATGTATACTCGAACGTTCTACTAAATTCCTGACAAAATAAGTGATGAATCTCAATTTAATCTTTTTTCTTTCGGAATACATCTCTATCTCACCGTCTAAACCTACTCATTAATATTTCTTTAAAAAATCTAAAAGAGTCAAACTCTTTTTATTTCATTTATTTTTTGATAACAACAAAAGCTCAATCTTTTAGGGAGGAAATAATATAAAAGACAAAAAATGATATCTTGATCAGATTTCCTCAATTATACAATAGAGTTATCAGCAAAGATCAGAATCTTCTCCTAGATTAGAGGTGCCTTTGAATTATTTTATTTGATTTTATCTAACTATACATTAAAGAATAATTTATATCATCATCCACTATCCCTCTCCTAATTTATTTATTTTTAAAAAAATTATATCACGATAACATTTTATTTTGATTGTGTCCTTTCAATCTTCATTATACGTTCACATCTCATCTTCACTCCACCTCGTGACGCCATTCCACCACCCCACACCCCTACCTTCCTCCACATCTTCTATATCAACTCAAGACTAATTACATTGGATGCAATATTATATCAGTAAGAAAATGAATTAATAATTTTCAAATTAAGCTTGTTCGAAACAAACACCAAACATGAAAAGTTGGTTCCAAACAAATGTCATCATCACATTTTAGGAACCAAATAAGGAATCACAAGTAGAAGAACGTGAAAACTCTACAAGAATCAAATAAAGAATCACACGTAAAAAAACGTGAAAACTCTACAAGCATGTGATTAATTTGAGATAAACATTGATTTTATCGCTTGATAAAACCTTTTTATATATAAAATGTTGATTAAAACACCATCAGACATATCATGATAAAATGATCCATCACCCTGAAACACTTTATAAACATTTTTCATGAAAAATATTTTCGTCGTTATACACCTTAAAATAACTGCATGCCCTTTCAAGAAAAGAAAAAAAAACAGAAGTTGGCGTAGCGTGAGAAACTTGCACTAGTGGGATACAGAAGAAAAAAACAAGAAATTATTGATTTATAGATACTCTATATAGTTACTAAAAAAGAGGTTCAATTCATTGGATGCCACCATTTTTTTCCACTGTTTTCTTTGCTTTTTCAGACTAACTGCCATAACTGTGATTCCCTTGCATATAAACCCAAAAACCACACCATTCCTCATTATCTCTAGACTCTTTTTCAAGAAAAGGGAACTAAAAAGAACAAGACCATTCTTTTTCCAATTTAAATAATAAAAAATAATCAAGAGTTTATAGAGCATGTAACTTTTTATATTATTATATATATAAGTCTCAATCTTCAATCTTTTGTTGGAGCATATCTAGAGCATATTCTTTAGTTTTATCAGTTGAGCCAAAGTTATCAACTTTCTTTAAGCTTTGTTTGCTATAGTTGTATTAACCCCTTTTGATAAAGTTTGAATCTTTATCTATATTTCTGTGAACCCTTTTGGTCTTTTGAGGTTTTTAATCTGTGATTTGGTTAATTGGGGCATCCAAATTCTTGAATGACTATGAAGTATTCTGGGATTGTGGTGTCAATCTTGGTTTAATTTGTATTGGGGCTATTGAGATAAAGTTTGAATCTTTATCTATTTTTTTGTGAACCCTTTTGGTTTCTTGAGGTTCTTAACCTGGAATTTGGTTAATTGGGGCATGCAGATTCTTGAATGATGTATTCTGGGATTGTGGTGTCAATCTTGGTTTGATTTTTATTGGGGTTATTGTGATAAAGTTTGAATCTTTTTCTATATTTCTGTGAACCCTTTTGGTTTCTTGAAGCTTTCAACCTGCAATTTGGTTAATTGGGGCATGCAAATTCTTGGTGTCAATCTGGGGTAGTGATGTCAAACTTGGATTGATTTTTATTGGGGTTATTGTGATAAAGTTTGAATCTTTTTCTATATTTCTGTGAACCCTTTTGGTTTCTTGAAGATTTCAACCTGGAATTTGGTTAATTGGGGCATGCAAATTCTTGAATGATTATGATGTATTCTGGGGTGGTTGTGTCAATCTTGGTTTGGTTTTTGGTTTTTGTTAGCTTTGTTGAGGTTAATAAGGGTCAAATTCCAACCACACTTGATGGACCCTTCAAGCCAGTGACTGTCCCTTTGGACCAAAGTTTTAGGGGACATGCTGTAGATTTGCCAGACAATGACCCTAGAGTTCAAAGGACTGTAAAAGGATTTGAGCCTGAGCAGATATCTGTTTCACTTTCTTCTACTTATGACTCTGTTTGGATTTCTTGGATCACAGGTAAAATTGTTAAAATTTTCTCCTTTACTTTAGTTTGATTTTTAAATCTTGTTGTTCGTCTATACTAGTAGTCGCATAGTATTACTCTTGTAGTTTCTTCGATTTCTGTTACTATTTGTTGTTTCTTGTACTTCGACTAACGTATTATTTTGTTGTAGTACTGTTTTGTTACTATCTGTTGTTTCGTGTACTTCCATTACTATTTGTTTTTGTTTCTTGAGCCGTGGGTCTATAAATGTATGTTAAATTCAATTATCAGTCACAAATCTGAGTTGATAAAATTGACACTTACAAGACTGTATTTGCTTTTAAAACTCATGTCCAACTTTTAATTGACAGTGATATGACCACAGTATTGGATATATAAGATCTTCTTTATTGGATTGCGCAAAATTTAAATTGTTTGTGATGAGGTATATTTACTTGGATTAACTGATTAGAAGGCCTTAACATCTTCCATCTGAGATATGTTAAATTCAATAATCTGTCACCAAATTTGAGTTGATAATTGACAGTGATATGATCACAGTATTGGATATAAGATTCAACATTTTATTCTTTTTAGTCATGCCCAACTTTCATTGACAGTGATATGCGCATATTCTATTACTCCCTCTGTTTCAATTTGTTTCTCTAGTTTTGACTTGGCACGGAGTTTAAGAAAGTAAAAAAGACTTTTGAATCTTGTGGTCATAAACTAAAGATATGCAGAATGTACCAAAATTTCCCTTTAATCTTGTGGTCTTAAAACATGTCATTGGAAAGTTTTAAAGAGTTGCCAAAAAAAGAAAGAGGCACTATAATTGAAACGGACCTAAAAGGAAAGTAAGACAAACAAATTGAAACAGAGGGAGTGGAGTATAAGATATGAAAAATATTCTTTATTAGTTTGTGCAATTTTAAATTGTGCGAGATGAGATACATTTTGGCTCGCTCATGAGAAGGACTTGACATCCTTAATCTGAGATGGAGTTTAAGAATGTGTCTGTCACTGTATTGTATTTGCAGGGGAATATCAAATTGGTGACAACATTAAACCGTTGGATCCAAGTGAAGTTGGCAGCTTTGTTCAATATGGGAAAGATAAATCCTCCTTAAGACGCAAAGCAATTGGCCAATCCCTTGTTTATAATCAACTTTATCCATTTGAAGGGCTTCAGAACTACACTTCTGGAATCATACACCACGTCCAACTTACAGGTGTGCTAGCAGAAATTTGATAGCTGTTTCTCTGTCCTAGTTGAATTTCCATTGCGCTAAGTTTGGTGTTCAGCAGGAAGTCTCTGAAATTGTCAACTGCTCCATAAACCTGCTACTTTTGAATATAAAGAGACCATTCATTAGTCTTGCTTCGATTTTGAATTAAATACCCTGGCTGAAGTGGTCATAAATTATGTAGAAATCATGCATCCACGGTTATTATTGATCTTTTAAACATGTTTAGCTTGTTAAATATTGAGAATGATCGGAAGTGGAATATGCCTTTATTAGATCAATCATGTGCAGAAACATATTTACTACATTTTGACTCGCTGCTGTTAGCTATCTCTACATCTGTGAGACTGCTTTTACTGTTGGTTCTCAGCAGTAAGTATATAGCTCATGCTTGAGGAAGTTTGAACGAGACAGACAGTTAGGTCTTTGCATGTTTACAACTGTGGCAAGAATCTTTTTCTAAGTCTAATTCTGCAAACTTCATTTCTACTGAAGAGGGGTGTTGGTGGTAGTTGAGCTTGGATCATTGTAATGGATTAGCTAATTTCAGAATGCAAGCCTCCCATGTAGTGATTTGTTTGTCATATTTGATTTAGTTATTTGGTGCAATATTTGCTGCAGGGTTGAAACCGAACACAGTATACTATTATCGATGTGGAGATCCTTCTATACCAGCTATGAGTACTATCTATCATTTCAAGACCATGCCTATTTCTTCTCCAAAGAGTTATCCGAACAGAATAGCAATTGTAGGGGACCTTGGTCTCACATACAATACCACTTCCACAATTAGCCATTTGACGGGGAACAATCCAGATCTTGTTCTATTAGTTGGAGATGTTACATATGCTAACTTGTATCTCTCAAATGGAACTGGTTCAGATTGCTATTCGTGCTCATTTCCCGACACTCCAATACATGAGACATATCAACCTCGGTGGGACTATTGGGGAAGGTGAGAACTCGAATCCTTTTTGCCCATTCAAAATATTTCCTTATGCATCTCGACTGAAGTAATAATCCTTTTTGTCACGATAGATATATGCAGCCGCTGGTGTCCAAAATTCCCATCATGGTGGTGGAGGGGAACCATGAGATAGAAGAACAAGCTGAAAATCAGACATTTGCAGCCTATCGTTCTCGCTTTGCATTCCCATCAAAAGAAAGTGGATCGTCATCCCCGTTTTACTATTCTTTTAATGCGGGAGGCATACACTTCATCATGCTCGGTGGATATGTTGCCTATAATAAATCAGGTAAACTACACACTCAAACTTTCTTCAATTCTGTAACTCTTTCCCCTTTGTTATGCTTGTAGTAAACTTTGACAAATTATCTCAAATCGTCAATAAGATGGATCTATCGTGTTTTCATTTCTTTTCCGTTGATTCTCTAAGCTTCTGATTACAGATGATCAATACAAGTGGTTGGAGAGGGACCTGGCTAATGTTGATAGGAGAGTTACTCCATGGCTAGTTGCCACTTGGCATCCACCTTGGTACTCTACTTACACGGCACACTATCGAGAAGCTGAATGTATGAAGGTAGCGATGGAAGAGTTGCTGTACGAGTATGGTGTCGATTTAGTCTTCAACGGACACGTAAGTACAAGACTAATATACCTATACCCGAGAGCACATAAACTACTTTGTACCATTCTTATTTTCCCATAACCACAGATCTATGTATTGATAAATTGAAGAAATCTACAGGTTCATGCCTATGAAAGGTCCAACAGAGTCTATAACTACACACTGGATCCTTGCGGTGCAGTCCATATAACTGTCGGTGATGGTGGAAACCGCGAGAAGATGGCGATCGAACATGCTGATGAGCCTGGCAAATGTCCTGAACCAGCTAGCACACCGGACAAATTTATGGGCGGATTCTGTGCCAACAATTTTACATCAGGTCCAGCAGCTGGCAACTTCTGCTGGGATCAACAACCTGAATATAGTGCATATAGAGAAAGTAGCTTCGGCCATGGAATACTGGAGGTAAATATATATCACTTTCACCATAAAATTTAGAGTTAACAGTCAAAAACACACCTACACTATCACTTTTTCGTGAGTTTCATACTTCAAGTATCCATTGTTCCATCTACCTACCTAAACTGTCACTCCCTTTGTATTAAAACACACCTCGATACCGAGTTTGGCGATGTTTTGTAGCACAAGATCATATTGAAAACTCGTTTTATAGACCGTTTGAAGATTGCTAGAACTTGTCAAATGCCTATAAACCAAAATAATGTGCTCCCACGGCTTTGGTCTAGTGGTTAGGCATACATCACGAGTTTGAATCCTGCAGCAGTCATGCATAAGTATGGTATTTGAGTAGAGAAGGGTAGGGTAGAGGGGCAAACTCATCATACACCGAGTTTCTAACCATGCACTAGCTTGCCCTCGGGGATTTCTTGGTCACGAAAAAACAAACTTTTGAAGATTCGTTTTATAGACTGTTCGAGTGATTCGTCATGTTATGCATAGGTTCAAGATTAGAGAGCGAGAGCCCTTCCATTTCTTTGATGCACACGACTTCTTCACGGAGTCTGCTTTCAGAGTTGCTTGAGCGATAACCACCTCGCGTCCCGTTCTAGTTCTTGCATTTTTAATTTCTTGTGGATAATTTTGCAGGTGAAAAATGAGACACATGCTCTATGGACATGGCATAGGAACCAAGATATGTACAACAAAGCTGGAGATATAATTTACATAGTGAGGCAACCTGAGAAATGCCCTGTTAAACCAAAGGTAATACAAAAATATAAATTTGATTGGATAAAAAAGATAATTTGACCCCAATTCTTTGGAAATTATGATTCATAAATCTTTTTTTTTTAAAAAGCGAATTTATACCACTAGACAGAGTGTCGAGCGTCTTTTTATTATGATTCATATATTTGATAACACGAATATTCTTTAGTACATCAAAAGTTGATTCAATCAAGAAATCAACTCCCCATTTGTTGTATATTTTGGAAGAGATTGCTACATTTGAATTTTAATATTTTCTGTAATTTATATATGATTTATTGTTATGAATGTAATGGAAAGTGGAAATTCATTCCCCTTTCATTTTTTTAAATCAGTTAGGGGTTCGATTTTAGAGTTGCGCAGGTATTAAAAATAGAGGGATTAGTTATTTCATCTTTTACTTTGGATAAAATAAGACAGAAATTGACTCGTAACTTATAGTATCTATTCTATTTATGTAGGATTGTAAAATGATAAACGCCGTATTTGATATGCTGAATTTTATTTAAGAAATGCTCCAAACATGATATTAGCTACCAAACAACTCCTTAAGTCATCATCTTTTTTCCCTTTTATTTTATCCTCCACTTATAAAGTTTTTATTTAGAATGGAATATGTCGAATTGTGCATTCAATCAAGAAAACCCCTCCTCTTTTTTTTTTTTTTTTTTGCAAATAACATGCATCAATTTGGTTGAATCTTTATATTTTCTGCAATTTATTTATGATTATTAAACTCATTTTTCTCTTTCCCTTTTTTTTTTAATCTCCTCCATTTTAAAGGTTATTTCATAAATGGAAGCAGATGATGGAAGACAAAGGCAAACGTGATTAGAGACAAATGTACCAATTTTGCAGTTTATTAATCATAATATAATAAATAATTTAAAATTTATAGCTATATTTCCATTCAAATATATATATATTGACTCATTTTAGAGAAGAATTTTTTTGAAATTTCTCAACGTTATAGGTGTTCTCTTATTAACTATAATCTCTTTACCAATTTGAATCGGACGTAAAAAAAAAACGCATCGTCTCTGTATTTAACGCTTTTGCAACATTACGTTATACTTGTGTTGATGAGAGATAACCTTAAGGTACATGCACGTTGATCTAACATACCAAAATAAAAGGAAAAAATAACTCTTAAAGCTACTGATCTTATGGCTATGAACTAAATAAAATGGCTATGCAAATTAATTGGACTCAACGAAAAAAGGAACATCCCCTTTGTTTCTTTATAACTGAAAAATCCCCGAGGGCCAATGGCACACGTTCAGTACATAATGGGCCCGCCTCTTTGTCACTTTCCACTTAAGTACCACACTTTTATGCGTGACAAGGTTCAAATCCGTGACGTGCACCTAACTCTCACACATCACGTGTTACGCTCATACCATTATAGCCAGAATGTTACTCCAAAGAGCTAAAGTTTTCATAATAGCCAAATGAAAACTTCCATTTTTCTAACCAAAATTGTACTGTCCTAGCCTTAAAACACTAGCAAAAGTATGGCTATATTCTAAACAGGAATTTGCTACAAGAGTTGAAAAATATGAATGAAGAGGAGCATAAAAAATGCAGCATGAACCAAATTTGACAACTTGGGAGAAGCATTAGAAGTCTCTGAGTCAGGAATATCAGGTCCAACGCGCGGTGTTGTTCCTCCGTTGAAAGGATTTGCAGTCCCCGGTGGTGGTGGATAAAGAACTGGTGTCGTGGTTGTCCCTCCGGTTGTGCCACCACCACCAGGGATGCTCGGAGTAGTAGTAGTAGTAATAGAGCCACCAGCAGTGCTGAAAAGTTACAGAATCCAAGTTGTAGATAGATCAGAATGTCAACTTTACAACAACACCATACAGCAGTATAGTCACACAGGTGGGGTCTACAGGTGGGGTCTGGGGAATCGCGCATATATATGAGAATCATAATTTGTCCATACACATGAACTGGAAGATCAAAATGATCTTCAATACAAATATACGTTGTGTCACAAGTCACAACAAGTGAATTTCTTTCTAACATAATCTCTGCATAACTAATCAAATTCATAGTTTTTTCTCACTATAGAACTCTGCATAACTAATGCTATCTTTGAATCTCAATATCAACTCTATATTGATAATGTCAAATGTTGTTACTCACACTTTTCAAAAATGTCGTTGGATGCATGTTCGGATCCACTTCGATTTTTTTTTTGAAATATCCAACACAGATACACTTTTGAAGGGTCCAAACAACACATACACTAGTATATAATAAGTTAAAAATCCATACACAGTATAAAATGTGTAGTCAAAATCAAAATGCTCTGCTCGAGATGACTTTCCTTGCTGGATTTTGCAGCCTTTTTAAGACTAAAGAGGACAACAACAGCAAAACAAACGCCAAAATAATCCTACCCCATGCATACTGACACAAACTCTAAGCACCATTAAAAAAAAAAAAAAAACTAAGATCCAAGATAATATTAGTATATAGTAGTATTTGATTAAGTGATGTATATTTTCTTCCCACTACTCTTTTTAAAAGATGAAAATTAATATAGGGCTTTTTTATTTTATTGAGCCGAGAATCTATCAGAAACAACCTCTCCAATCCACAAAGTGATTGAGATCTGGGTACATCCTACACTTTTCAAATCCGACTTGTAGAATTACATTGCGTATGTTGTTGTTGCTTCTTTTTCTTTTCTTTTTTAAATTTTATGAGACCACTAGGCTATGTACATAAAACCTAAACTAAAACTGAATAGTCTGTTCCTTTACTTAAATAGGATATTGTTTTAATTTTACATTCCAAGTGTAGAGAATATATCCAACATTCTTTTGGTAAGCCAAAGTAAAAAAGAAACAAACACAATCTGCAAAGAAATATAATATAATCTAACAAGTGTTCTTTCAGATCTTTGCTGTCTACAAAATTCTCTCTTAACACTTTCTTTTTTAAACTATTAGGGGTCGTTTGGTAGTTGGTTTGGGAGTAACTTATGCAGGTATTAAATCTTGTATAAGTAATATCACGTTTGGTAGCTGGTTATGAGTTAAGTTATTCATATATAAAATTAATACAGCGTTTGATTTGCAATTTATAAACCTGCATAACTAATACATGTATAAGTTATGAGGAAGTTTATGTATTATTTTATGCAGGATAGAAGGTGGAATAACTAATACATGTATAACTAATACATGAATAAGTAATCCCTGCATAACTAATACATGCATAAATAATACATAGATTCCCTCGTAATTAATCCCTACATTATTAATACTTGCATAACTCTTACTAGCTACCAAACGACCCCTTATAAATACAACTTTCAAGATTATTATTTTTACAAAAAAAAAGACATTAGACAGTACTGAGCAACCGACAACTAAAGAAGAAAGAAGTAGAAAAATATAGTACCACCAAATATCAAGAATTAACATACACACAAAAGAAAAAAGAAAAAAGAAAAAAAAGGAAAAGCAATGTGAGAGAAATCAAAGTTAAAGTTCAGACCTTGGAGATGCTGGATAAACACAAGATCCATAACCTACATTACACACAAAAATTATTAAAACAAAAAATTAAAAAAATCCATAAAATTTTATGTATTATTCCATTTGTTTCATTTTATGTGATGGGTTTAGAGTACCAAGGTCAAAACAAATTATTCAATTTTTTGAAATAAAATTTACACATTTGACAAATTACATTAAAAAAAATACTTTTTTTCTTGCATAATCAACTAGTAGTATTCGAAATACACTGATCCAACTAATCTAAACCGCATATGGTTCATTTTTAATATTCGAACTTGACACCTCGGGTTAATAGAAGATACTATAACTCATACTCTCATTGTAATAGTTAATAATTCAAAAAAAATTCAAAAAATTTAAAAATTTCATAGTAAAAGAAAAAAAGTTTTTATTTTAAACTCCTCAAACATTAATAGTGAAATCAGATGTCTCAGGTTTGAACCGTGAATATAAACAAAATCATGTTATGGGGGGGCCACCTCTAAAAATGGGCACGAATCCAAATTAATCGAGGTTCGATGCGAGTATGACAAAACCAATAACAAGAAAGTGCAAAAAAATGATTACTTGGATCAGTTTTGGCAATGTTGGCAGTACCAGCAAAGTCACAAGAACCAGGTGCCTTATTCATCCTTTGATAGAAACTATTAAAGGCATAAGAAGCATGAGCTTGAATAGTATTAGGAAGATAACAAAGCCCATTTCCCAAAATAGTGGCACAATCAGCACCATAGTAACAAGCATAATCTAATGCATTTTGCAAAGATTGTTCACTTGCATCACTTCTTGCTACACACCATGTTGCTTTTACTCTCACTATTTGGGCCAAAAGTACTGAAAAAACTAACACAAAAACCAAAACCACCAGTTGAAATGGTGGTGGTTTTGCCATGGATTTGAAGGTAAAAAAAGATCAAGAAAATATATGGGGTTTGTTGGGTTTTTGGTGCTTTTTCTTTTTGGGAGTGTGGGGTTTGAGAGTGGGAAGTTTGGGAGTGTTACAAGTTGGAGCTTTCTTTTTTGTGTTAAAGGAAGAAAGAGAGGCAAAGAGGGGAATGTTGTGGGACCACAAGTGGAGAATTGGGGTGGGGGTTGAGGTGTAAGCATAGGCGCGAATCCAGGATTTAAAGTTTATGATTTTTTTTAACGATTTTAATTAAAAAAAAAAGGGGTAGTTAGGTGCTTTAAAGCTTTTGTTGTAAGCAGAATTTGAAAAAGGGCTCGACCACAAGGGTCTATTATACACAGTCTTACCTTGTATTTCTGGTCACATGACTGTAACTTTACCATTATTTGCTACACACCATGTTGCTTTTACTCAAACCATTTGGGCCAAAACTGAAAAAACCAACACCAAAACCACCGGTTGAAATGGTGGTGGCTTTCCATGGATTTGAAGGTAAAAGAAGATCAAGAAAATATTATGGGTTTTGTTGGTTTTTTTTGGTTCTTTTCTTCTTTTTTTGGTGTGTGGGGTTTGAGAGTGGGAAGTTTGGGAGTGACAAGTTGGAGCTTTTTTTTTTTTTTTTTTTTTGTGTGTGTTAAAGGAAGAAAGAGAGGGAAAGAGGAGAATGTTGTGGTATAGTATAGACAAAAGGACCACAAGTGGATTCTAGGTGGTGGGGTTTACGCAGAGGCAGATTTAGAATTTAAATTTTATGAATTTTTATAGCAATTTTAAGTTAATAGTATATAATAATAGCTGAGTACACAGTGAGATATATATATATATATATATATATTTCTTATTACGTTTGCATAAGCTATTAGTTTCTGTGAATTCATACCTATAGACTATTAATTGAACTGAAGCCGAAAAAAATCAAATGGAAGAATGAAGGCTAATTAATACTGTTTCTCTTCAATTTGTGTCTTATTCTTTTTAAAAGATATTACTCATTTTTTTATTAAAAATAATTAATTTTTTCAAAAATTTATTCTTAATAAGGCGATTTATAGTCATGCGAACAAATTTCAAAAGAGTTCTTACGCCACCATATAAATTGAGACGGATAGAATAAAGTCCATCACGTTCGTGCTATATAGAGGTGGACGAAATTTCTCCTCTTTTTAAAAGTTTTAGACTTCGATAAAATTCTACACGATATAAATTTAAATTAGTTAGGGTAAGGCTAAGTATACACAACCCTCCTCATACTCTATTTATGAGATTAGACTGGATATATCATATATGTATGAGTACGTAAATTTTGACTACAAAAAACATAAAGCAAGAAAGGAATTAGTAACAAGAAGATGGTTACTACTCTTGTTTTTTTTTGTTTTTTTATGTGTTCTTTTAGCTGTTTCCTTTTTCTTTTGTATTGTTCTTTTTGTGGTGTTTGCTTTTTCTTTTTTGGTGTTTTGAGATTTGAGAACTTTGAAACTCATAAACTGAATGAAATGTTTTCTTGGACAGATGATACTATTTGTTTCTTTTTGTGTATATTTTAGTAACATTTATGGGTTTAAAGAATCTTTTATTTTCCTTAATTTCAGCCTGGTTGTCTTGGAACTTACCAAAGTAACCACAAGGTACAAATGGTAAATATTTATTTGTATTCGATGTTTATGTCAAATTAATGAATGCATGACATATATTTAAAAGTTTTTGCGAGTTACTGGTTCATATTTCAAGTTAATATTCATGTTTGGCGTGAAGAAAGTAACTTATAGTATGCGGAATTAAATAGACAAGGATATCTCATGTGGTAATTAGCTATCTCATCTTTTATATCGGATAGTTAATCTCACTATTTCAATACAAATAATGAGAAAAATAATTATAAGACTACTTAATATCCATAATCAAATGCTAAATAAAATAATTTCACATTTTATTTCGAAATTACTATCTTTATCCCGCGTACCAAACCAGTGTTAAATGAGCATATAAAAATTAAATTCTTGAAAAGGTTCTATACTCGAGAGTTTATATCATTTATGTATATTAAAACTTTGAAAGACAAACAGATTTCTTCCCATTAAATTAAAATAATTGTACAAGTTTATCAAACTTTGAGTTTTAAATTTAGGCCACTTAGAGTAGTTTTCTTACATTAATCTTTTAACCCAAAAGAAGCATCCTCCAACACCCACCAATCATAAAGTAATACCAATACTGTCAAAGCTTATAGTCCAACGATACTATCAAGGCTTATCGTCTAGCGAAATTAATACCGTCAAAGCTTATAGTCTAGTAAAATTAATACCGTCAAAGCTTATAGTCTAACAATACTATCAAAGGTTATAGTCTAGCGATATTAATACCGTCAAAACTTATAGTCAACAATACTATCAAAGCTTATAGTCTAACAATACTATCAAAGGTTATAGTCTAGCGATATTAATACCGTCAAAACTTATAGTCAACAATACTATCAAAGCTTATAGTCTTACAATACTATCAAAGCTTGTAGTCTGAAGATATTAATACCGTCAAAGCTTATAATCTAGCGATATCAGTAAGAGTCTCTCACAATTGATGAACAAATAAAAGGTCAACATGCAAAACCTTGTTCCTCAAAATGCCCAAAACATACTCACAAGTCACAACATGTACATCTTGATAAATAATTAGTAAGAAATTAATAAGCATTGATCTACCACCCCATGTCTGGTAAATAGGGATTGCTTTTTCCATAAAATAAAAAGAATTACACTCTTTCTCAACATGTACATCTTTAAGTGATGGCACATTGAAATTTGAAATAACAAAAAATGGGTGTGAATACTCTTATGATTGTATTTGTAGTGATACAACTCACATTTCTACCCTCCAACCCCTCCCGAAAACCCCTTTCGGGTTGTGTGTATACGTATTTTGTTTCTCACACGCGAACATGTAGGGTGATCAGCTCAACCCCGACCATTTTGATGTTGAAAAAATTGCAAAGAAATTCGTATTTCAAATTTCTTCGTAGAACAAAATATAGGCTTCACTCCGTAGAACTTCTTCCAATGGGACCTCTCGTACGTAGGCATCACTGGCATAATACCACACATAATCTTCCGCGTCCTTGTCTTTCCCAGCAATCTTTGGGCCTCCTCTAACGTACGCAATATAGTGACCTCCTCTCATAGTACCTGAGTGTTCCACGACACCCACAAGTCGGTATTTGTAAACCTCCTTCTTCAGGCACCTGCAGTTTACATCATTTCATCATCAGACAAGTGCAGTACAGATACCATTTTCCAGAAAGAGACTTGAACTTTGAGGTACTAGAAGTGCAAGCTGATATATTGATATAGAAGCTTCAAGACAGCAGGCTATACAGCTATGAAACAAATAAGAAAAAAGGCAGTCTAGTGCACTAAGCTCCCGCTATGCGCGAGGTACGGGGAAGGCATGACCTTACCCGACATTTCTGCAAGAGGCTGTTTTCATAGCTTGAACCCGTGACCTTCCTGGTCACATGACAATAACTTTACCAGCTACACTAAGGCTCCCCTTCACTGAGAAGCAAATGTACAAGCAATTCGAGAAGTCCAAAATAAGTAGAGAAGCGCTACTCGGTCCTTGAGATAATATGCAGTCTACAGGCTTCCTAATGAGTCTCACTCTACTTGGTTTCAAATGTATTTCACTTTCTTTTCTGGTTTCATAGCATAAATCTTATTTTATTTACTATCATCAATTCTACACATATCAATCTACTTCTCTTTAAAAGACAAATTCAATCTTTTCTTTTGAATAAGTTTTCCTTCAATAATAGATGTCCCAAGTCCAATATGTAATTAGCAATAAACCGGTTTTCCTTCAATAATAGATGTCCCACGCCCAATATGTAATTAGCAATAAACCGAACAAACATTTGAAAAGAATAAAGAGTTCATATCCTACTTAGAATAGATACTCACAGGTCCGCCAATCATTTCATCCTTTGCAACTGTTTTTGGCAAACCTAAAATTACGGTTCATTACTTATTGAGAACTGAAAGGTAACCACATACCAATTAGAACGACAACTTCATACATGAAGCTGAGAGTCCTAGGAATCAAGATACAAAATTCAAAGAACTCACACCGCTATCTCCTTGCTCATTAAAGTCACCAAAGAGACATAGTTCTTTTGATGGATTAAACTCCACATAATCATTCTCAAATTGGTTAGCAATGGAATATAAATTAAGATGTTCATATCATTTGAAAAAAAGTTGGGGACTGAGGCGTAGTTGTTGTTGTATATCATTTGAATAACAATTTCCATGCAGAAAACTCAACTAGATCACAGTGTTACTGTCCAAAATTTGAGACTGATGGAACAGGTTAAAACTGAGATTCAGAGACAATTATCTAGCTTAACTACAAAAGGAAAAAAACAAAAGGCACGTCACCAAGAGGAGCAAGAAATGAAAAAGTACAAAGGAATGGAAAAGACTGTCAATCAGTGACGAAAAGTGAAAGGCCTCTTAAAATAATGCTTGTCAGACAGATGCTTCCATATTTGACCCCAATATGCTTATACCTTTCAAAGGTGCAGAACAGGAAGAAGCAGGGGACGGTTCTTTTCGACAGTTCTCTAGAAGCACAAACAAAGTAAAAATGAGAACAAACTTTGAAAATCCCAAGACAGGGATTACCAAGATCCTTCACTGTTTAGATAAGCGACAGTCCATTTGACCATGTTGAGGATACCACACTTTTCTTAAACAATACCAAACATTAGTTGCTACTTCTCATATTTATTAGTCAAATTTAGATCAAACAGTAGTTGCTACTTTTTAGAATTTATTCAGGAAATTATATAGCCAAAAAAGATAAAGAAATGCTTCTATTCTAGTTGACGAGATTTATTATTTTGGACAGGTTTTCATTTAAAAGCTATCTACTGTTCTCAAGCCCTAATGTAATCAAGTTACAAAAGCATTTCCCAAGCCTGACACACAACTGTGATGCTGATAAAAATTAATCGACGGTGGATTATATATGAGAAATAGCTCTGGGGTCAGTACTCGTTTTCTTTGTACTATTTTCCTGTTAGTTCCGCCATCATTGAAATATGAAGTGATAAAAGAACTCATGCTATTAAAGAACGGGTGATAAGAATTCAAAGGATTGACCTTGATATCATAAAGGGCACATAAGTTTCTTCACCTGGCCAGAAACTTAATCATCTAACTGTGCGCAAGTTGAGTACTCCAACAGAGGACCCAAAACCATGTAGATTGCGATACAAGGGGAGCTTAATGGCTACGGTAGAGGTCAACCAGCTACAAGTGAGGGCGGAAGGAACAGAATCTTCAATTTTAATGTGGATATCACGGTCATTGAACATAACTGATAGAAAGTCAGCCCACAAGTATTATATTACAGGTACATGACAATCCTTCTCTCTCCCAAAATCATATTCATGGAAAGAGGAACAAAAAGATATCATGAAGGTTATCTAGTCTTCCCAGGTACTGCCCTCACCTTAAACCTTTCAAAATCTAGCCTCTTCCGAAAAGCCAGAGTCCTGAATTCAGCAATCAGGCCAACAAGGTTTTAGAATTCAGATACTAGAATCATTTCACTTTCTTTTATTTTATTGATACGGTAACTTGCTCACTTGGTAACTCTAACCCACAACTTTAAGGTTGGAGGTGTTCCCCACTTGAGTTACCCTCTAATAGAATCATTACCTATCCAAGAAACAACAAAGAGACCAACTTTGACAGCACCCGAATTTGGTAGACCAGAGTTAATCTGATGTCAGAGCAAAGGACTCTGATTCTTACAACAATGATTAGGATAATGAGCCTATAAAGGCACAAAAAAAGGTGGATTTAAAGCATTGAGGTTAATCTTGAAGGTACAAGTCTAACTGTTCCTTAAACCCAAACTATGGCTTGCCATGGGATTGAAATGGCCATTCTATTCTGCCACACATTTTTTATGAGTAAATTTGCCAACGAATTCTCCACAATATAATGTAATATGAGCTGTTGTATCTGGCGAATTTCTATCTCATCCTATGAGCATGTTCTTGGACATCGTCAGTTATATGGCAGATAGGAATCATGTTGTTGAAAGGACAACTATCATCTCATCTCTGAAACAAAAACCTGATGACCCTTAAAAATGGAATTCAGGACCATATAAAAATGAAGAATGTAATGTGACGAGATGAGAATGTCATGATTAATTTGGAATTTCAGATGCGAGACATAATTGTTAACACTCTAAAATATAAATGGTTGTGATATTTTATTAACTAAAGCACCAAGTCATTACATGCAAACCAAAACCAAATTTGTACCACAGAAATATGTATGCATCCATATATTTGATAAAGGAACACCATTTACGCTACAAGACTATCCTAACTCACCATCACATGCTTTAAGTTACTGGAAAGTGGAAACCTCGGATGGACTATTTTATTTAATAAGTTTGAAAATTTACTGACTCGCACTCCTGCTTCTTCTGTTCTTTTCATCCGCCTTAATGAACTTGAATACCATAATGAATAACCCTCGGACAGAAAAGAAAGTAGCAACTGTCTTCCTCCATAATCTCTATATGATAGTTAATTCTTTAGTCTAAGGTCAAGCTTTCTCCAACTGGAGGGCGACAGTATTACATTTACATATTCATTCTCATCTTCCAAAAGCTTATTATGTTTAAAGAGGCCACTTAACTGGCATGGATCTCATAGGTTTGACACATAAATGCAGGTTTTCATTACAAGATAAAGAAAATTGCTCGAATCTCAATTTAGTGAAGAAGAAAAAGGCAAAACTTCCGATTTTAACTTATCTTACAAATGAAGGAAAATTAACATACCTGGGATCAACAAAGGTTGTGAGATCAATAGTATCTCTGAAATTCACATGGCCACTCAGCTTACTTAAGCGTCCACGAGCATCTTGGCTGAACCTCTTTAGATGAATTGTCAAAATAGGAGGGGCTTTATCAATGAGTATCCTTTTAGTTGCATCTCTTTCCACTTTGACACCTTTAGAGTCTGTCTCGTTCTCACTTTCTCCAGATTCATAATTAGCAGAACCTTCATCCAACTGAACTCCACTGTTCTGATTGTCCCAATTTACTAGACTACAAGCTTCATCCTGACTCGAATGAACCTCACCTTCTGATGGGTGAGGAACTAGATCTTGATCAGCTCCGTGGCTGGTTTCGGGCATGCAGTTCGAGTAACCATTTGTTCCATTCTGGTACACCGACCTGTCATCAAAAGCATCTGACGAACCTTTCCCGGCACTTCCATTAGTGGTTCTCAGATCAATGTCCCTTGGATTACTGTCCTCTGGCGCATTCCCCAGATCCATTGATCCAGGTTTCAGCAATTTCTTCTTCAATCTCATCCTCTGTTCTCGTAGAAGTTTTGCACAGTTTTCACATTGCCAAGCATGTTCTGTTTTAGATAGAAGCTCAGGCTTGGTGAAACAAGCCAAACAACTCTCAACTGACACTGGAGCATCAGTATTATCAACCTCATCAGGATCAGATTCAGTGCTATTTCCAACAGCAGAACTAGCTTCTCCGAATCCATTGGCCATAGAAGCAGCACCATTTAGTAAAGGCTTTTCAGCCGGCCCTGCAACTGGCTCAGGTTCATTAAACAGGCCACCGAAACCCTCAAAGTCCAAAATATCTTGTTCACAGCCAGCAGCATCTGGGGACACCTCGCCGCCTCCTTTTAGTACGTCACTGGTAGTTGAGGTTTCTTCTTTATATGGAAGCAACAGAATTTCTGAATCTTGTACCTGCAATGGGGCTTCAACTTCCTCAAGCCTTGTTGATGAATCAAGATTTGAATCCACTGAGAGGACCTGGCTGTTTGATGCTGAGTTATGCTCAACTTCTCTAGCATCCGAGTCTTTAACTTCTGCTACTTCACCAAATTGAGAAGCTATATTGCAGTCCGGTGACTTAGATCGTCCTTGATCATTCAAGCACATTAAATCATCTGGAGAACAAGCTTCCTCACCACATGTCAATTTACTGTCACTAGGAGCATTCAGATCATTTTGCAAGGAGACGTTAGGTTGAACAACATTTTCAGGTGCACAACCCGGATTAGACAGAATATCAGCTTGTGATGCGACGTCATTACCCTTGGGCATAATATCTTGATCAAGATACTCGGAACATGTAAAATTGTCCATTGAAGTCGACTGTCCAGTAACACCATCGTCATTTTGTTCATTATTGGACTTCTGAGAGGAACACGGATCATGAGACGTCATTTGAGAAGCCATGTCATCACCATTAGGCAGGATATCTTGATCAAGATAATCCAACCATGTAAAATTGTCCACTGAAGTCAGCTGCCCAGTAACATTGTTGACATTTTTCTCATTATTAGACTTCAAAGAGGAATATATATTATGCGAAGTTAAACCCATATTATCAGCCACAGAACTAGCATCAAGAGAATCTAGCAATGCACAATCAGAAGGAACTTCCGTTCCTTCAGTAATGGGCGCACTAGACTGCACCTGGCAGAACGACTTGCTACCGCTTTCTTGAGCACTTTGAGGATTAAGAGAAGCTGCATCTCTGCTAAGTTTGGGACGCACTCTTCCACTTCTCTTTGGAGCATGTTTTGCCTTCTTAGCTCGGGAAACTGGTTGAGCTTTTTTAGATGGAGTCTTCTTAGTGGGAACCGGTAATGAGAGATCCAAAAATGGCTCATAGACTAATGAAGAGTGCCCACACTCCAGACAAGTAACAGTACTAGAGAGACGACCCCCAAAGATGGCATCAACATAAGTAGGAGACTTGCCATCATCCTGAGAAGACTTGAGTTTCTTTCTTGCAGTCAATTCCTCGGTAGACAAACCGTCAAGCAAACAATGAAGCAACTCGTGACTGTCGTGTTGTTGATATCCCCTAAACTGTGGAGCCTTCGCACATAGAGAACCAAAAAAGGATTTTGGATTTATAGCATTTCTTGAGGCATCTCCAGTACTTGTCTCAGTAAAGAGCTTTTTAAAAGCAGCAGCAAGAGGACTATCACATTCGCCAAGTTCAAGAAAGTAATCCCGTAATCTCTTGATTGCTAGTAGGTTTTGAATTATTGAATTGAAAAAGCAAGTGTTCCCTAAATTAAACAATCCCCTAACAATGTAGCCACTTTTTCCGTAGGCACCAATGTCCAGACTAGCTTCTGACTTGATCCCGCTCGTGATACTCCCCTTCCCAAACCAAACATCCTCAACATCAAGACTAGGCCCTTCAGATGGCCGCCCTTTAATCATCTTGACAATGTCCTGTAATACATCTTTTTGTTCAGTGCCATCCTCTACCTTTTCAGCAGGAATTAGTCTATCGCATGGGAAACACCATCGCAACTGAGGATTTTCAAATTGTACAGCCAAATGGTGGTGGTACTGTCTTGCATGCCGAACTGCATGGCTCTGAGGAGTAGTAGGAAATCCAACACCTCCGCACGAAAAATGAGCACATTCTAGACAGACCCAAATGGCTTTAGACACCGACTTTGATTCTCCACCTCCCTTCTTTTTTCCATGTTTACCTTTTCCTTTACCAGCGCGTCGATTAACTGCTCCTTCCCTGCAATCTTCACACCTAACAGGTCCTGAAGAGCCAAGTTTGGCAGAGACTTTCTCCACATCAATACCCTTATCAAAATGGGGGCATATTTTCTTCTCAATCACAGCTGTAACTCCATCCTCAGGTGCATTAACTTTTTGAGTGTCTTGTTGAGCGATAGGATTTGGAGATGCCACAGGATTCTGCTTCTCCTTGGCACCACCTCTGGCCTTTCTCTTAGCCTTTTTCACCATTATTCCCTACAATCAAATCCAGAAAAGATGATAGACCCTTAATACAATACACTAATACATAAATAACTACAACAACAACATATAATCTCACAAGTGGAGACTGGGGAGGTAGGATGTACGCAGACCTTACCCCTACCTTTGCAGGGTAGAGAGGTTGTTTCCGACAGACCCTCAGCTCAAAAGAAAAGAAGAAACCGAAGCAGGGTGCAAGGATAATACATAAATAACAAAGTTGCAATATTCATAGGCACCACTCCTGACCTTTGTCCTAACTTTATTTCTTAAAACCTACCTCCCAAAGATCACTCACTTAGACGAATACATGACAAAAGCTCATGACACTATCACTGAGTTCACATGAATAGGTCTAAAATCCCAACATTGCATCTTATGAAGGAAAACTAAGTACTATAAGACAAAATCAACTAAACACATCTTACTCATTTCTCTTCAATCTTATTTACAAAGTCCTAATCAAAAAGACCAAGACCAAAATCTAGCTACTCCATTAGATTAAAGATAAGTACATACAAAGATTGCAAGTCTAATCACCATCTCACAAATTTCATAGTTCATACTCTTTACTATCAAATCCCAAAACACCCAAAACATACCATTCACAGAACTCCAATAACTAAACAACAAACAAATCAACTTAACTTGTCTTATTCCTTTCTCTTCAGGTGGTTACTTTTAATCTTCATATTCATGAGATTGAAATTCAAAAAGGGTACCCAAAAAATCGTTTCTTTTTATTAATTTTTCATATAACAAGTCTAGATATATATACAAAAAATAAAAAAGTTTCTTTTTTTTTTCTTGGTGGGTACTTTCAATCTTCATATCCATGAGATTGAAATTCAAAAGTGTATCCAAAAAATCGTTTCATTTTATTAATTTTTCATATAACAAGTCTTGACATATACCAAAAAAAAAAAAACAAGAACAAACAAGCTCAGTAAAAGGGGTAGTAGCATAAGAGAATTCTCACCTGAAACTATGGATGAAAAAAAAGGAAGAGATTTTCCCCAGTATAGATTTAGTATATCATATAGAAAGAGCAGCTACATATATATATATATATATATATATATATATATATATAGAAAGAGAGAGAAAAAACGTAAAAAAACAAAAGAAAAAGAGAAAAAAAAAAAGGGTTTTTTTGGGGGGCAATTCCTAGTGTTGTTCTACTACTAGTATTGATTTAGAGAGAAAAAAAATCATAAATAGGAATGGAGGTGAAAAGGGAAAGAGAAAGGAGGAGAATGTGAGTTTGGGGCTAAAATTGTCCCTTAACTATTAGAGTAGGTTCATTTTGGTCATTCAAATATAACTATGAGCATATTTAGTCTCTTAACTTTACTAAAGTGGAGCACTTTTGATCTCCCTAACAAAATCCGTTTAAAAATAACGGTGTAAAACCCATGTGGCACCCACGTGACTTGTAAAATACAAACCCATAGAGGTTAAGTGTTAGCTATTATGAGAATATATTTAATTTTGCACGCTCTTAAACACAATTAAGAAGAAATTCGCACACTCTTCACCAAATTACTAGCTACGCCACTGACTTTAAGACCATTTTGTTACTACATTTAAGAAAATGATTATTTTTTTCGAGTGGGCAGATTATTGCGTTCTAAAGTATTGTCTTCAAATATAAATAGCTACTACTATATTAATCCTAAAAAATTAAGAAGACAAGAAAGAAAGAAAATGTATATCAATTAAGAAAGAGATAACACTATCAAATTTACATCGTTAGAAAATTATCCTTTCCGCTAATTTTTAATATTATTATGTTAGGAAGACCAAAAGTGCTTCACTTTAGTAAAGTTAAGGGACTAAATATGCTCAGGATTATATTTGAGGGACCAAAATGAACCTACTCTAATAGATGAGGGATAATTTTAGCCCAAAACTCAGGAGAATGTTGTCTCCTTTGGTTTAAGTTCAAAAACCTCTAGATATGGCAATTAGGAGTTAGGGTTGTTAATGCAAGTGATTTGTGGTTAATTACTTAGATTTTAAATCAAGGCTTATGAAGTATAAGGGTTCGTTTGGTAGGATGTATTGGGGGGTTAAGTATTAATTTTGTGTATTAGTAATACTTTGTTGAGTAACTTTCAAAAACAACAATACTCAAGTTATTGTATTTGGAGAGGCAAATAAATTAAGGTTAAACTACCAAAAGAGACATACCTCATTATCATATTTATTAACTCTCCCACTACTTTATTTTAATTACTTAATATACCACATGTAAACACCTTGATACATCGCTCCAGGTCGTGATACATCGCCCCGATGTATCAAAGGTAATTATCCAGAGGTGAGGCGATGTATCACGCCTTGGGGCGATGTATCACGACCAAAGTGAGGTGCGAAAAAAGTAATTAGCTCCCAAAAATGTATGTTTTATGTAAGTTGCCCATAAATTAAATCAAAACCAATTGTATATGTATTTCAAAGATTCCAAATGTTGATTGCCTATCTGAACTATTAGTCTATTACCTTTTCAAATATGTTATTTAAGTTTTTACCGAGATGTGTCGTTTGATAGAATGTATTAGAAAATCTAATGCAGCTGTGTGTATTACTAATACCTTATTTGGTATGATTTTTCTACTTATGTCTAACTAATGCTTGCATTAGTTAAACACTCTATTGTGTATTGAGCTATGCATTACTAATAGATGTGGAGGGTATTTTTATAAATATTTTTTTTTTAGAAATTATGCAATACATGTTATTTTTAATACACTAAACCAAACACTGCATAAGAAAAATCTCAGCATAACTAATGCAAGCATAACTAATACAAGCATTACTAATACACCATATTATGTATTATTCTTATACACTCTACCAAACGACCCCTTAGTCTGTTTACTGTTGATTTGGGATAGTTAGATTTATTCGTGGGTCAAGAGCACGTATTACGATTTTAGCTTCGTTGTTAGAGATGTAAGTTTGCAAAAATAATAATCATAAAGAAAATACACAATAAATCAATAAAGTAAAGATAAAGAACAATTCTGTAACAAGAGTGAGGCGTTCGACTCTTCTAGCTATGAATGAGTCGTGGTCGTAAGCAAGGAAAAAGCAAGTGTAATAGCGATGAAACAATCAGAAAACTAAGAGAAAGATAGAGCAAGCTTAAGAGCAAGACTAAAGACATTTTTTGCTTTAGGGTTAGAGCTAACAAAAATCAGATCTTTTACAATGAGGAATGAGGTCTCTTTTATAGGGTACAAAGCGTTCCTTCGGAGAAAAGGAATAGTTCTATCTTGCTAGGCCAATAGTACCCTATAAATGGTTGGCCGCCACTTGTCCTTGAATCGTTGGATGATGCCTGCCCAGTATACCGCGTTTGATACGGTTCTGCTGAAGGTTGCCCGCGTCTCTGAATACCCTGACACACTGTCCTTTTGTCTATCTTTCGTATGCAGTAGCTATCGCTGACCTTTTCGGGCTACATTGCTTTCGCGCGAGAAACCATTCCTTTATGTTGGGCTCGCTCTCGAGATGACGCTATCGTGAGCCGGTTCCTCTCATGCTCAATCCTATTTGGCCCATTCGGTCTAATCCATATCAAAGCCATTTTTACCCCATACATAGTCAGCGACATAAAAAAGGGCTTCTCTTCTTCTTTTACATCTAGTAATTCTTTTTTTCACTCTTTGTTCAAAAACTCATTCTTTTTTCACTGGTAATTCATAAATTGACCCAACTCTTCATCCGGACTCATCTTCAAGTTACAATGAGACCTTTAAGATTATTGGCCAATAATTATTTCCTAACATATCTCTCTTTATTTACTTTATTTATATTTTCTATTTATTTTTATTTTATAACACGTTCATGTGTACTATATATTTTTGCTAATCAATATATCTAAGTTATACTATATTTTTAATTTAAGTGATTCGACAGACGACTATTTATGTTTGACAACCAGATCAAACACACGTTAGTAACAACTAAGGATTTTATTTTTTTACTAACACCACAATGGTACCCCCCCCTCCCCCCCCTTTTTTTTTTTTTTTTTGAGAAGTCAAAACCAACTATTTAAACAATTAGCCCTTTAAGTCTTCATTATTACAAATCCCCCTACCACTTTATATTTCCTCTATTGTCTGCCTTGTCTTTCTCTAGCGTTTCTTTTGGTAAAGACCATCTTCTGATTCTTCTCCACCGACCCATTCAACTACTTTACAATGACTCATATCCTTTGAAAATTCATGACTTTTTTTAATGAAATTCTTGCATATCTATGCATAATTTTAGATTGGGTTCAATTTTTTTGCCAAAGTTTGAAGATTTTTGTGTTTAGTCTTGTGGGTATTTGAAATTTGATTGAGATTTATGTTTATTATTGTGTTTTATGGTGTTTCTTTTTTGAAACTTTTGTGATTTCTATGATAAAGATTGTACCTTTTTTTGTGTTTAGTTTTGTGGGTATTTGAAATTTGATTGAGATTTATGTTTATTATTGTGTTTATGGTGTTTCTTTTTTGAAACTTTTGTGATTTCTACAATAAAGATTGTACCTTTTTTTGTGTTTGGTTTTGTGGGTAATTGAAATTTCATTGAGATTTATGTTTATTATTGTGTTTATGGTGTTTCTTTTATGAAACTTTTGTGATTTCTATGATAAAGATTGTACCTTTTTTGTATTTAGTTTTGTGGGTATTTGAAATTGCTTTAGATTTATGCTTACTGTTGTTTGTATGGTGTTTCTTTTTTGAAATTCTGTGATAAAAATTGTATCTTTCTTGTGTTTAGTTTTGTGGGGATTTGAAATTGATTGAGATTTATGTTTGCTGTTGTTTGTATGGTGTACTTTTTTTGAAACTTTTGTGTGTTCTATGGCAAAAATTGTACCTTTTCTGTGTTTAATTTGTGGGTACTTTAGATTGAATGAGATTTTATGTTTTCCTTTGTGTTTAATGGTGCTTTATTGGTAGACTCTTGTGGTCTGGCCCTTCCCGGGACCCTATGCATAGAGTGAGCTTTAGTGCACCGGGCTGCCCTCTTTGATACTTTCTTGTCAGCATGATTTTCTGGGTGTTTGAAATCTAATCAGATTTATGTTTGCTTTTGTGTTTTCTGGTGTTTTTAATTGTTTTTATGTGTTTTGTGATTGACCAAACTAGTTTTTTTGTTAAAGCTTGTACCTTTTTTGTGTTTAGTTTTGTGGGTACCTCAGATTGAATGAGATTTTATGTTTCCCTTTATGTCTAATGGTACTTTCTTGGTAACTTTTAGCTCATGATTTGGTGGGTGTTTGAAATCTAGTCAGATTTATGTTTCCTTTTGTGTTCTTTGGTGTTTTAATTTTTTTTTTTATGTGTTTTGTGATTGACCAAACTAGTTTCTTTTGTTAAAGATTGTACTTTTTTTTGTGTTTAGTCTTGGATGAGATCTATATCTCCTTTTGTGTATCATGGTGTCAGTCTTGATAACTTTTGTGTGTAATTTTGTGGGTACATGATATTTAATCAGATCTGCTTTTTGCATTTTTTAGTTTTATGGTGTTTTTCTTTTTTGGATTTGTATATTTGTGTTACCTTGACTGAATCATACGAGGAAATCAGAGGGAAAAGGATCGGGAAAGAGCTGCAGCTCGGTCTGGTAAAGGCAAAAAGGGAAACGATGATGGTTTGACTCCTGAGCAGCGCCGTGAAAGGTACATATTTTCCTGATTTTCTTAATTGTACTTGCTGTATCTTACATTATTCCAAGATTAGGCTTTTATGTATTTAGCCTTCTGTTTATTATTGGATTTTGAGTTTTATCTTTATATGTTTGTTGAATGTAGGGATGCGAAAGCTCTGCAAGAGAAGACTGCAAAGAAAGCAGCAAAAGAGGCCGGGGGTAGCAATGCCGGAACTAAGGATACCAAGAAATAGAAAGTTAGGTGTTGTTGCTTCCGTTGCAGTCAGTAATACGTCATTCCCCTTCTGTTTAAATGTTGTCCGCTTTATTTCTTTGATGTCTTGAATGCCGAACCTCATTATTGGGGTTGGGAGGAGGGTCTTGCTTCGTTGTCTGTTTTTGTGAAAGCATGTTCGTGTTTCAGTTGTTGCAATACTTGTGTCAATTATGCTGATAGAGAGTTGTAATGCACCTCGTGCGTAGAATTTATGCAATGGCAAAGGCAGGGTATATGTGATATCAATGTCATTAGTGGAGCATTTTGTGTCATTTGCAGGTTTGTTTATTGTGTTATTCGTCAACTGTGGCTTAAAGGTAAAATTTACCAGTTGTTCTGTAGTAGTATTTCATCCTAAGTATGCATTCATGGAATGCAGAAGGTTTCTTTCCAAGTACTACGGTTCTCTTGGAAACCAGAACAAAGGCCTTATTGGTGTCCGAAAATTCTGCACTGTATTCTCTAGATGCAAATTATTGTCTAAGATCTGAGATCCGGTAGCTTTCAGATTCTATGTGGATTGATTTTAATATAACTTTAGGAAAGCTGTGATCTTTCTGGTGCTGTACCTTCCGATACCCGGGGTTTCAGAATTGGAATAGGTGGGGTTTGAGACAGTTCTATATAGATTAAGACTAGATAAGAGTTCCTGCATCTGCGTGGTTGGTACATTATTACCTTAGTGTATAGAGGATTTGAGGAGCTAGCTTCCGTGAGTAATAATGTTATAGCTTACTTTATTTCTCTCTGAAGTTTTCGATCATACCATATCTGTGTTCATCCATAGAAAAGATACTGAATAACTGCTGCCTTTTTAACTTTAGAATTCTCGCTAGTTAGAGGTATCAAAGCCAGATGAATTGCATGATGCCCTGATTATAGCTAGTGAAGATCTCATCTTCCCTTTGAAGTTATCGTGAGAATTTCTTCCCGTCTTCTGCCTTGCTACCTGATACTTATGTTGGTGGAAGGTAGTAGTAGTAGTAGTTATTAAGTGGAATAGTCGAAGACACCTAAAGTAGTTGAGGTGCATGCAAACTGGTCCAGGCACACCACCATTAGTTAAAAACTGGAAAGCTTTAGTCGAAAGCTTCTCACTGTCGACGTGTCCAGTTTACACAACTTTCTTTGCAAGATAATGTGTTCATGTCTGGGTAGTTGTATTTGAACCGCCTATGCCCGTGATTTTTTCTGTTGCGTCCTTCCTATGACTCAAATTGCTGTGTGTTACGATTTTTGTAGTCTCTCCAGCTTTACAAGTTCTTAGCCCTTGTCGTTGTATTATTTCTCAGAATGAGGAAAACCATCAGCCATGAAATCAGCAAGTATTTTAGATTTTTGTTGTTCAAATGGTTTGAGAAAACTCCATACTGCTTCTTCCTATCTATCCTAGCCTCGGTGAATAGAATTATCTTGTCACTTGTTGTCGGTGGGAGGTGATAAATTAGTTGAGATGCACGCAAGCTGGCTTAGACACCACAGTTATTAGGGAAGAAAAACCCCTCCATACTGGTTTAGTAACTTGGGATAAATTGATGTTAGATTGTTTGTAAATGAGTGAGTAGGTATTGTTTGACTTGAAAGTACATCATTCATGTCAAGCTGCTTCAATTTAACAAGGAAAAGAAAAAGGGAAAAAAGAGAAGAAGATGGATTTATTGTTGGTCAGAAGCTGAAATAATTACTCTCTCCGTTCTTTTTTAGTTGTCATAGTTTCTCTTTTGAGAGTCAAACAATATAAAATTTGATCAACATTTTAACAAGTATTTTTTCATCATATTGATACAAGAAAATTTGCAATTTATAGAACTTTTCGCATAGTTTTTGAATATATAAATTTTAATTTTAAAATATTAAATTAATTTAATGTAATTGAGCTTTGAATATTAGTCAAATTGACTTTCGAAAAGCGCAACATGACAATTAAAAAGAAACGGAGTCAAATTGACTTTCGAAAAGCGCAACATGACAACCAAAAAGAAACGGAAGGAGTACTAAGTTCTTTTTTATTGATATGACACTTTTCTTTTAGCAAGTAAAAATGACAAGATAATAACAGTAAAAGTGTCCCATCTAATATGTTAAGTTTTCAGACGAGATAATAACACAATTCAATAATAAGAATTACGTAACATATTTTCCATTAACCTTTACATTATAATAAGAAAACAACCAATAAATAAGCTATTGCAGTGTATATACAACTCAACAAGCCACATCTCATGTTACAAGCATACAGACTACATGTGATGTTACTGCTAGGATTAATTAAGTTGACCAAAAGCATATTTGATAATTGCTTATACTATTAGAAAGTTCAATTAAGGCAGATGAAGGGGAGCCTCGGAAGTTGGAGCAACAGTAAAGTTATCTCCGTGAGATTTATGGATCACGAATTTGAGTCGTGATACCAACAGTAATACTCGCATTTCTTGAAGTGCGACTCTTTTTCAAATCCTGCGTGAATGTAAGATACTTTGTGCATTGGGCTACTAACTTTTAATCAAGGCATATGAGCCAGGGGAAGTATAATACCAAAACCCTTTAATTGTAGGCTCGTAGGTTAAGCAATTAGGGAATAAAAGAACATGCATCTAACAAAGCAAAGATGTGCCTTTATTCTAACATTTATTCTCACTTTATAATGAGTAGTAGTAGTATATTGTTTGTTGAGTTTATGTTTTGTGTTGTACATTGTAAGGATTTCTTTTATGCTACCGGCAGGTTAAGTTGACCTACAATAACAAATGACTTTTCCTATGACCCGTCATGTCCATTCAAGTTTGGGCGAGTAATCCACTCATTTTGATCCGTCAATTCAGCCCATCTAAAGTTGAGATGATTTGGACTAAAATATGTGACCCAAATTGATACCTAAGGAGTCTGGTCTAAATAATATATAGATATTTTTATTCAATATATTATATATAATCATAATTAAGAAAAAAAAAGATTTTAGGTCAATCAGATGCGCATATCACAAAGAAGAACTAATTTAGGCCAGCCGCGAGCTCGTCCCACAACACCACCACAACCCAAATTTTAGGCGCGCTGTGCGGGGGGCGACGCAATGTGTGACATAGGCAGTCATGCCCTTGACCTAATGATTTTGGGCACAACTTGCTTTCAAAGACTCGATGGTTCATGGGATTTTGCAATTCACACCAAAAGAAACAAGATTAACAATTTAACATTGGACTATTTCATTGCTGGATATGGGCCATGAGATTTAGGACCAAATATCAGCCCAATTTTGGTTCACTCGTTGGCCCAAACTCAATGGTCCATTTATTTAGCCCAAGGACATAGACGGAAACCCGCCAAAACTTAATATATATATATTTTTAAAAATTCTAAAAGTATTTTTCAAAGAAATGTTTATGAAAAACAACCCAAGGGTCTAGTATATGCAATAAAACATGTAATATAACATAACATGGTTACGCGATAAAGGTATAACCGGTGAAAATCAAGAGCGGACGATTTAACCTTCTTATTTTTCTTTTAGAACTTATATTTACTTTTATTTTTTTTTAAAAAAAATTAATCTTCGTAGTGAAGAGGATATAGTAAGAGACAAACGAGTCATTGTTGGATCTTCTTTTAATTAGTTTAGTATTAATAACAATTTAGTAGTCAATTTTCATGATGCAACTTTGCACAAATATTTCAATTTGTGGCCAAAAATAAGTTATTGACATGTGAATATATGTATAATATCTTATTTCAACTTGTGTATTACAAAATTGTGGAAAATAATATTCATTTATCATCCTAAACATATTCAAATCATCTTTAGAATAAACATTTTTAAAAATATATATATATGTATATAATATATATACACTGACCTCATATGAAAAGAATACTTTTCTCATAAAATAATATATATATATATATATAGGCGTGAATAAGTAGGTGCAATAACCGTCGATTATGATGGAGTGGTAAGTACTCTTCATTCTTAGTTAGAAATTTCGAGTTCGAACAATGAATATAAAATCACCTTTGATAAGAAACATGTTACTCCTGAAGTGGAATTTCCCGCGCGAATAGAAAACAAACAAAAACAAAAACTAAGTAGGAGCAAATGTAGTCCTAATTTTGGATTAGGCTTTTCCTAATAACGTGCAATCCATACCACTCATCATATATAGGCTATATGTTAAAGTTCAATTAATCTATTATTTATGTTTTTAATCAATGTTATCATCTTTATTACTCCTATTAATTATGAGATAATTAATTATGCATTGATTTTTTATTTTTTTTTTAAATTTAACCCCGAATAAGATGGAATACCAACCTTTGGCATGGTATTATACTATTATTTATTTTTAATTAGCATTTGGATTTATATCAGTCCCATAATTGTGCAAAGAGGAAATTAAGGGTAAGTTCGGTAGAGAGGAAAATATTTTTCTAATTTTTCCGTGTTTGGTTGATCAAAGTTTTTGAAAAATATTTTTTTCTAGGAAAACATTCTTTAAAAATGAAAAAAATGATTTTTATAGTGGAACCGGGAAAACAAATTTCATAAATGACATTCCATATTAATAGTGACCTCCCCACCCTCAAATGCACCTCATCTTTGTCCCTACTTAAGAGTGGAAATTGGACAGGTTTAATCAAATTTGGACGGATCGAAACGATCAAGATAACAAACGGGTCAAGACTTAACTTGATTAAAATTTATTTGGGTCAAAATGGGTCAGGTAAACCCCATCCCACATGACCCCTACCCCCAACTCTACCTCTCATTATATTTGTTTAGATTATATACAAATACTTTTAGAATAATATTTTTTACTTATATACGTCGAACACAAAAAAATAAGTAAAAGACTCCACTTATTTTCATGAATAACATTTTTCAAGAAGACATTTTCCTTCGTATCGAACACAACTATATTCACTTACTATAAATTCATTCTAAAATGCTTTTTTTTCTTTGGAACTTTACAAATAAATGTGAATACTTTCAAAAAGAATTAATTGCAAGGGTAATATGGGAAAAATTTAATTAATGCTTTCTTTATTTAGTAAGGTGGTCAATTAATATAAGACAACTATTTTTAGTATAGTGAGCAACTAATATGGGACACAGGGAGTATTACTTTTGTTTGCACTTTTTCTAAGTATTATAATTTTTCCCTTTATCTCTCATAAGCATGCTTGGCAATAAATTGCAAAAAAGGTTCATTATTCAAGTCAAAAAAGAAAAAAAAGTGCTTAATAAATACTTTTAACGATCGCATAGAAGACAAAAGCGCTAGATTATTTCTTTCCACTATCTTAATCTTGGTGGATAGAGTTACTTGTCACATGTTGCTGATGGGAGGTGATGAATATCTCGTAAAACTAGTCGAGGTGCACGCAAGCTCGCCCGGTTAGTACCAGATTTATTAAAAAGAAAAAACCTTCAACGACAATGGAGTAGTTACATTAATTTGGATTATTTTATTCTAATTCTTTCTCATAATACTTAATTAACAACCTTTTTTTTGTCGTTTAGGCTAAACTAAACAAACTTATCCTAGGATTATGAAAATGTCAATTGGTGGAATGAATATGACACCTTGATATTAAATTAATTAGAACTAAACAACTAGTTTAACAATTCACAAAATTTAATGCATTTTACAATTTGTGGTCCAAATTTAAACCCATCATTAATTGAGTCTTAAAATGGAAGCAAAAATAAATAAATAGAAAATTAACGAGTCGCTAACATCGTGACATGTGTTGCGGTCTCATTGGTCGTCCGACTACTTTGTCAGAATTTCAGCTTATCTGCCAGCTAATGGTTGGTCCATAATTTTTTTAGTTTATCTTTTCCTAATTTAATTAGGTTTTACAAAATTAATTATGATTATATTAAGTTGTGTAATTGTTAAAATAACCAAAAAAATGCAGTGGGGTAGATCGTGGTTATAAAATAAATAGCCATGTTGGTGGAAGTCATGATGGTTTGTTTGTTCATAAGTAGTACTTTTTGGGCAAGTACTACATAGTTTTCATACTCATAGAGGATAATTTATTTTAATTAAATTTATAAAAAAACATTGCTGTATTTCTACGTATATTGCCAAATGTACTAATTGTACATACATACATTTATACTCTACCTAGTTTATAGTGAGCTTGAAGTATTCGAGAAAAATATCTACACAATCAGGTCACTTACTTGCAATGTAACTATAGATAAATCGATAAAACTAAGAATTAACTTGCTATATATAGATTGCATTATATCACTCCGTATAAACTCTTTTTTTGGTATGACCATCATCTGATAGGAATCCAAATCCGGGCCGCGGAAGGCTCATTAATTACAGGGGAAACGCTTCATATCAAGGTTTTTTGGTTAATTTACGCAAATATTCCCTTTTAGTCCACCATTTAAATTTTGTCCGTATTTTTGAAAGTTATGAAAATATAGGTCTTGAGACTAATAAAATGTTAGACAGCGGTCTAATGTCTATAAATTTTTTGACCGTAGTCAATTATTTTCTTATAATATTTTTAGTTTTCTCAAAAGAGATCTATAACGTGGTCTAAAAAGGTCCATAAGTGGCAAGAGAAATAAAAAAATGACAATGTACTAGCTATCCCAAAAAGATGACAATGACTCGAACCCAAAATTTCTAGTTAAAGATAAAAAAAATTCATCCATCTCACATTCCTATGACAATATAATGCTAAATGAGGCGGGATGGACAGGTTGAAGTCTTCGTGAGTTCACGCGGATTTGTCTCGCAATCGCATCACACGTTTTCAATTAAGTCAACATAAAGTAACCTTATAAAATCCTCTTTGATAAAAAGGAACAAAATACAAAGACAAATTTTCTTCTATAATATGGCATTATATATGCCCATATGTGTGTAAGGAAATTAAAATTCTTTGATACCATATATACATTTGTCAAAGCATATATAATTATATTCGAATTGTAAGTTCAATTTTTTTATATCCTATTCTTTTTGCTATTCACAATATTTGAGTACAAGAGAATTGTGACACCATGACTGATCGATAGGCTGATGAGGGCGGCGGATCAAATAGAGAACCGAAAGGCTTTTAGGCTGACAAGCGTTTGAAAAAGAGGTGCATATATTGACATTTAAGGAAATTCCATATAAAAAAATGGAGGGAAAAGTGCAGTACTATTTGAGACAAAATAGAAGTTCACACTTTTTGAGATCGATCATCGATGTGACAAAGAAACAAATCTGTGAGATCTTTTTGGCCTATAACAAACAATATGTATAGTAGCGGAACCCTCTACAATGAAGGGTAGTCAGTTGAATCACTCCTTGCTAATTGAGTTAAGGAAGCAAACTGTATTAATATCAATTGCTTTCTAGATCATTTTGCTATAGCAAATTATATTCTATATGTATTTCCACAACATTATATATCTTGATACAATCAGTGGCATAGTCAAAAATGTTCCTTTTCTCCAAGTGTTTTATAATGTGTGAAAATATAACATAAGCTAAGGTGTGGTGGAAAATAGAAAGAGAAATGGTGTAAAACTAAAGTAAGAATCATTCTATTTCCCTATTTGTATGCATTGTATTTTCTATTTTAATAATTTATTTTCACTTTTTGTGAGGTGGGTCATGTGGAAGAATATTATGAATCCATGGGCAGCCATCACTGGATTTCTGAAAGAAAACAAATTGGGGTTTGTCTTGTAAGAACTAACTTTCCAAAAATATTAATAATAATTATATGTGTAACCAAACCTAGAAAAGGATATATGTTAATTAAAGAGAAGTGAAAAAAGAAATAAATATTAAAGAGACCCGCTTCGATACACTGATAATGTAAAAAGTCTTTTACCATATTTGATAATTAAAATATTTTTTCTTGGTTTCCCACTTGATGTTATTTGGTATCCTTATCGGAGTTCAATTCGCATCGAGAAGTACTCCACATTGGATAAAAAAAGCTTTTTAGCGACGCCAATATCATAATCTCATATCAATCATTTTGGTTAATAGGAAAGAAATACTTACCAGTCCAACACAATTTTTAATTCTTTATTGGTCACAATTGTCAACTACAAACAATTGTTCGTATGTTAAGTCCCACATCGGTGAGATGGGGCAATTATGAACTCCTTATATGAACTAGTGCAATCCTCTTTCATGAGCTAGCTTTTGAGATTGAGTTAGGCCCTCTTTCATGAGCTAGCTTTTGAGATTGAGTTAGGCCCAAGATCATTTTTTTATATGGTATCAGAGCCAGACCCATTCCAATTTATAGTTTACCGATGTTGGGCCCCAATATTAAATTATCCACGCACCAGATGTCCAATCTTGGTGTGAGGCGGGGTGTTAAGTCCCACATCAATGGGATGAGTCTAATTATGAACTCTTTATATGAACTTGAGCAATCCTTTCCCTAAAACGAGTATAATGTATTGATAATGTAATAAATCTAAGTAATAGAATAAGAAAACTACTTATTTTACTCAGAAGTTGACAAGTAGTTGCACCAGACAATGTTACCTGTTGTTTCTTTATATAAGTAATTTTTATATTCATAATTAAGTATAGTTAAGAGAGCCATTGTTAATGTATGAATGCTAATTTAATTTTTTCTTTACCAAATTGGGATCTTGTCTTAGGGGTAAAGGCTATATGTGTAGTTCTAATTTTTCTATAGAGGCTGCTAATTTTTTGACACCTAAAAGTGCAAAGAATGAAGAATATTGCCAAAAATGTAGAGTAGTGTACAATAATTAATAAATAAAATTAGTTGTAATCATTTACCTTATCAATAACTCTCATTTGTTTTAACAAAAATATTAAATTGCTAAACTTCTAAAATATTCTTTCTTTTTGCGGCTTTGTTGGTTAACCCATCTTAGTTAAGAGAATAAATAAAATCTATAGACAAACTCCATTATTATGTTTACTTTCATATCGGTAGAGCATGTGATTTAATTAAATACAAAGCGAAAAACCATATAAAGGCTTGGCATTCCGTGATTCCTCTTGAAAGAAAGGGATGCGCTCGGGAATGTGGACACATATAGGTGAGACATGATTGTCGTCATAGCTCATGACATAAGGTGTTTGGTTCAGTTCTGCAACGAGCGCAATTCTCGTGTTTAGTTGCCATGTATGTTTGAGTTTGAACCCCGTCTTCGATTGTTAAAAGCCCCACCATCAACAAATACAAGTGACGGATATCAATAATAGGAAAACAAGTCGCAACAAATTATAAAGGGTACGTGTAACCTAGTGGTCAACGTGGGGGTTGAGAATTATGTAATTTCAGGTTAAAAAATCATCGAAGGCAAAAACAATGTGATTTCTTCTCCTCTATTCAAGCTTTGGTGGACAAAGTTACTCCGTAATTTGATATTTATGCTAGTGAGAGGTAGTAGGTATCTCGTGAAATTAATCAAATTGCATGGAAACTGATCCGGACACTATCGTTATAATCTCTCTCCCTTTTTTCTTTTAATCAAAAAACAAGGGAAGAACGTTTTTCCACTAGTAAAATAAAAGTAATTAACATATATCACTCTCATCAACTAACAACCAAACATTATAAAAGTCTAATTAGAGTCAAGGAAAAAAAAGCTACTTATCTATTACGCTAGTTTGTGCACATCTCGACTAATTTTATGAGATACTTGCCATCTCCCATTAATAACATGTACCAGATAACTCTGTCAACCAACGCTAGAACATATAGGAACCTTTCATTTTCCAATATGCAACAATGGGTTTTTAGTTGTTTACCCTTTAAACACAAGTGTAGTATAGTAGATGTCATTGAAAAATTAATTTTTATAAACTATCCTTCAAAACATTGACATGTGTGATAAAGATTAAAGCTTAGTCAGTTAATTAATTATCAGTTAAAGCCATATATACAAAATATCATGGTCATGCTGAAGCTTGAGGAGAAATACATAATAATTAATTAATTAATTAATTATGTTATTAGTGCTAGCATAGTGTCTAATATTATACCCTAAGATAACATTAAAGATAGGTAATAAAATTAAATAAAGCTGTCCAACCAAACAAAATCCTTATCTTCACACTAGAGAAACTGATATGAGAAAGTGATAATGGTAACATAGATAGCTATATAATAAATTTTTTATTTATTCATTGTTTACTTTCTTGTATTTAATGGGAGTTTTGACTCAACGTTAAGAGTTCTCATCGTATGATTATAAGTTTACGAGTTCAAAAAACCCATCGATCGATAAATTTCCTATTCTATCAACAAATAAAATCATCAGAAAGTATGATTGATCTTTCCAATTTAAATAACTGATTGATATCGAAATTCGTTAATTTGTGTTTTCGACAAGTAATTTTTTGACAAATAGTTTTTTATGTATGTCCTGTCGAAATATACTACTAACGATAGACTATACTATCAATACCCGTCATCGGAAAAAATGCATAAAACTACCTATAAAAGATTCAATATGATCCGATTCTTCTTTGAATCCTGCATAGAGCGAAAATTTAATGCATCGAACTGTCTTTTTTATTTTGAAAAAGTATTATCATCATTTGTTTGATGACAGAAATCAAGGCTTACTACATGATTTTGTCTTTCTTTGTTTGTGCACATGATTTGTCATTTTACTGTTTGGTCAAGCCTAAGCTACTGTCCACTACTCCACATGTCTAAGCCTTTAATTAATTAATTAATTCTTTTATATTAATCCCAAAGCAGTGGTTAATTATGTGTTACAAGGATGCTAATTAATTTATTCTAATCTGTCTTTTTGTGTATTGTGTGAGGTTGAAAACTGAGAATGGAATAAAGAAAAAATAATATAAAATAAAACAGTATTTGATAATAATAAAAGTTAAATGGAAAAAAACTAAGAAAGGGAAAAACAACTTTAAGGAAAACATGGTTTCTTGTCTTGCTGCTCTTTGTTCATGACATATATATTAATTAATTAAACTCATTCCTCCTAATCCCAAGCAACAAACTTCTAAAATTGGACAATACCATGTTCTCTTCCTCCAAAAAAATATTCTTTCGTTTCACTCGATGTTCAGTATTCGTATTAGACAGTGTGAGAGTTATCTTTATTGAAAAATTACCCTATGTAGATCGATAATTTCTTTTATTTATATACTATATGTTAAATTTCCTTGATTTTTTCGTATTTTTATATACATATAATATACATACCCGATATACAACATATACAGTCGAAGTGTATAGGTAGTTATACATTGGCCATTATTGATAAACTAGATGGTTGAAGAATACATTTACGTAAGTTTCCCTTTATACTTCTTTATACTTTGACTATCTTTAGGGATTGTTTGGTACGTAGACTAAATTATCCTGTGAATATTATAGTCCTGAGATTATAATCTCTGGACTAATTTATTTCATATGGGAGATGGAATAAAATAATCTCATGTTGGATGATATAAGGAGGGATATTACAAGACTAAGTTTGGTATTAAATTAATACCATGTTTGATTGATGGTATAAATTAATCCCGAATAAATTATATCATTAATTAAATATGGTATAAATTTAGTACAAACTTAACTATGGAATATCTGACCTATCTCACATACCAAACAATCCTTTAGAGTAAATTCTAGCTCTACTTGACGTTAGGATATCGGCTAATTCAGACTTATATCGCGTAAAACCCATAAAACCTGTTAAAGGAGAAAATGTTCCTTACGAGAAGTACTTTTTTTTCCTATACCAAAGTATGATTGACTAATAATCATTTGGATTTATAATATTTATTTTTAGGTATATATTTATATATAAAATATGGTTTTTCAAAAGGGTATGATGACCCCTATATATAATTTATAACCTTTTTTTTTTCCTTATTTGGACTGAAATTTGACGAGTTGGTAAAAGTGTCTCAATGCTATTCTCAAAAGACACAGAGAGAAATTAATGTCCTAATTTGAGAGCTATATAATTATTTAGTATTAAATCATGTAAAGACAACCATGATTTCCTCCTACTAATTATGAACAAAAACTAATTAAACCTAATTATCTCTTTTCTTAAAAAATCTATATTTTTTTGGGCCATTATTACAATGATCATGATAATATTAATTAACTGTTAATATAGTTTAAAATGAAGTTTTGCTGGAAAGTACCTATATATAATTTGGAGATGATGATTAGGCCAGCTAATTAATCTTTCAATTAACATACATAACTATATATATGAGTCAAATAACAAATATAACTAGAGAATTATTATATGCCTAATCTTTTCTTATTAGTTACTCCGTCTATTTCAATTTGTTTGTCTTTGTTACTATTTCGACAGTCAAAAAATATTTTCTTTGACCATACAACAATAACATACACAGTGAAATCCCACTAGTGGGTCTAGGAAGCGTACAGTGTACGCAGACCTTATTGCCCCTACCTCGTGGAGGTAGAGAGACTATTTTCGAAGGATCCTTGGCGATATTTTCTTTGATGATAATTTTTTCGTATACTTTAACACTACTAGAAAATATGGAATTAGCTACGGTATTTGTCGATAGTTTCTAGCTAATTGGATTTTCTTATAATCCATCGTTAATTCATAGCTAAATGCGATTAGCATGAGATTTTTATTGTTTAACTACGAATTTTTATCCGTCGCTAATTCCTTGTTTTCTAGTAGTGAAATATTTTTGAATCGTTAGCTATTGTGACTGGTAGTACTTTTTATGTAGTTTCTAACTATGTAACTTAATTTTATTTCTAAAAAATTGAAGATTGTATGTTCAAATAATGTACACCAAACACTAATTAAGTTGACCCTCGTACTCTAAATCAAGCCATATAAATTGAAATAGAGAGAGTACTAATTATAACTTTACTATAAGCTAAACTAATACTTGTCAAAAAGAGAAAGTATAGATGCCATTTTCATACTAAAAAAGAAAAGTGAAAAAGAGAAATTGATCATGTGCTAGTTAATGAAAATCACATGATCATTTGCTAATAAAACCAAGAAATGAATGCCAAAAACAATAAAGTAAATTAAAGCAAAGTGTTTTTGAGGTTATTTTTTGTTTTGCAGTCACTATCATGGAGGAATATGCATCCCTCCTGTTAATAAACCTTAGAAGACAGGTAACACACTATTATACAACTCATGAGTTGTCACATTTGGATTGGTTTATCAAAAAGAATATTATGTGAAAATGGGATGCACGAATTTATGTTTCTAAGACTTGTATCAAAGATCTAGATTTTCAAAGAAAATTTCTAAAAATGAAAAATAGAAGAGGAAAGATGGTCCTAATTTTTTTTTCATTTCTTTGGTCATGCATTCAAAATTTATTGATTCGACTAATTGAATTCACATCGCTTAGGACATCTATTATCGTGTGGGGGCCAATAAAGAAGAAGCATTTCTACGAAGAGTTTCTTCATTTTTAGGGCTCGATAGCCATCAATCTGACTAATTTGAATTTGCACCGCCTAGGGTATTCATCGGAACCTACCGATCCAACTAATTAATCCGAATATGCATCGTCTAGGGGACAATAAAGAAGAAGCATTTTCTACTAAGAGTTTCTTCATTTTTAGGGCCCGATAGCCACCGATCTAACTAATCTGAATTTGAACCGCTTAGGATATCCATCGAAACCTGTCGAACCAACTAATTAATTCGAATATGCATCGTGTAGGGCCCAATAAAGAAGAATAGCTCCTAAGAGTTTCTTCTTTTTCAGGGCTTGAAAGTCACCGATCTGACTAATCTAGATCAACACCGCTTACGATATTCATCGGAACCTACTAGTCTGATTAATTTGAATTTGCGCATCACGTAGGGCTTACTAAAGAAGAATCACTTCTTTATTTCGAAGGCTTAAAACTAAGACCTCTGATTATAGGTGGAGGGATCTCAACCATCTCATGACACCCCTCATGATGGTCCTATTTTTCTCTTGACCCTTTAATTAAAGTGCCTCTTTAGTAACATAATATAATATAATCTTGCTTGAGACTTAATATATATACCACAATTTTCTATTCCTCTATCATCTCTTCTCTTTTCCCCCATACTAATCTACATAGCTAGCCACACCACACCACCTTTATTGGATTTCTCATGGAGAATCAGTCTCTCAAATCAGAATCCTTCATGCAAAAAGAATTAATGCCAACTTGTTATAAACAAGTTGCCATAGAATCATTGTCAAGATTTTTGGGAGATATAAATCATGATGAGAATTCTATAAATTCTTCAACTACAAAATTTTCTCAATTTCTTCCACTTAATTTCCATCAAAATGGATCATCATCATCAACAACAACAACTTCTTCTTGTACTCAACATCATCAAGATTATCAAGGGAATAACAATATTATCCCTTTAAATAATTTTCTTGAATCCTTTCATCATCATCAAGTTCTTGATCATCAAACATGTTCTTCTTCTTCTTCACCAAATTCACTATCATCAAGTAATTATCCAACTTTAGGGTTGTTCTTGCAAGAGCCTTCCATTTTAGAGATTTCAAAAAGGGCAGCTGAATCTCTAACCAACAAGAGCCACCACAAGTATGATCTTAATTCTTCACTAATTTCTCTTTATATTGAAGTATATAATATTTTCAAATTGAGTTTAGTTGTACATATTTAGACTTTCTTTGAGATCAGTGGCGGAATCAGTAATTCTGGCTACGACATTCAAATTAAACATATCAGAAATGCCACATTTTTAACTTGTAAATAGGATTCAAAAATATATACATTATATTATTTTTTTCCAGTAAAGGAGATTCAGTTGTACCCCTTCTCTGATATGCACAGTTCCTAATATATAGTAATATAGTTATTGACAAAAGAAAAAATTACACGAGTATGTGAAATTACGATATATATTCAACCTTTGAAAGACGTTTATTTTTTTCCATGTTTTGCCAGGTCATCATCCGCGGCGTTATTCCCTATGTCTTCATCACTAGGTCATGAGAGCCAAATTCACTATCATCAGGAGGTTGCAACTACAAATTCAACAAATTGGTTGAAAATGAATCAAACATTAACAAATTGTACTAGCACAAAAGGTTTTAGTGACTATTGGCTTAGCACTACAAAAACTCAACCAATGAAATTCACAGGATCTTCAAGAAAATCATCACTCATTCATTATCAAAAGTCGTCTTCTTCTTCTTCTTCTTCTCCTTCTTCTATAATCGCGTCCCAAGGAAAGCTTTTTCGAGGTGTAAGACAAAGGCATTGGGGAAAATGGGTCGCGGAAATAAGGCTACCAAGAAATAGGACAAGGGTTTGGTTAGGAACATTCGATACTGCTGAAGAAGCTGCTTTTGCTTATGATACCGCGGCTTATATGCTAAGAGGTGATTATGCACACTTGAATTTCCCACATTTGAAGAATCAATTAAAGGCTAATTCCATCAATGGGAATACAGCATCACTTCTTGAGGCGAAAATTCGAGCAATTTCAGCACAATCAAAGAAGGCTAGTAATAATATTATTGACCGCGATGAAATTATTATATCGTCTACAAAAGGGATATCGGATGAAAATTCAACAATCAAGAACGCGATATTAACTCAGAATCAAGAAATGGGAAATAATTCTGAGAAAATTGAGATTAATAATAAGGTGAAGAATATTATTAATCAAGAAAATGTTGATGGTGTTCAATTAAGTAGAATGCCATCTTTGGATATGGACATGATTTGGGATGCACTTCTTGTTTCTGATTCATCATGACCATCAATTGATGGTGATTTTGACCAACATTATTTCAAGATCAAGAGCATAAATACATGCATATAGTTGTTTTATTTTATTTTAAATTTTTTTCCCCACTTTTTGGAAGATCATGTAGTGACATTGGTTGGACTTATTCTATATTAATTTGTTGTTTAAGTGAGTGTTCATTATATTCTTTAATCATGTAATTTTTTTTTTTTTTTTTTTAATGACCATAAGTTTATTTTGTGTGTGATAATTTATTAGTTTGGTGCTTTTGGTAGTTATTGTTGGTTGTAAAGGAAACTAAATACTCAAGTTTATCAGAAAGTTGGAGGCTTTATTTTTTTTAAAAAATACTAGTATTACATTGGAGCAAAGGGAAGAAGGAGAACCTTAAAGTAACGAAAGTTATCTTCATGGGATCTATAAAATTGATGAGTTCGAGCAGTGAAATTAACAACTGATGCTTACTTGAGGATAAGTTGTGCATATATTACATTTCCTTGAGATGCGATCCTTCCTCGAATTAAACCTTTGGAATCAACCACATTGATGCTTAATTACGTGAGGATATATATGTTGCCTACATTACATCCCCTTAGGATGTGTTCCTTCCTCAAATCGAACCCCTGGAATTAACCACATTGATGCTTACGTGATGATAGGTTGCCTATATTACATCCCCTTAGGATGCGGTCTTTCCTCGAATTGAACCTATACAATCAATTACTGATGCTTATATGAGGATAAATTGCGTATGTTACATACTCTTGGGGTGCGACCCTTCCTAGAATCCTTCATGAACGCGGAATGCTTCATCCATCAAATGAAAATGATAATCGAACACATCTTTTAATTTAATGAAAGCTTCACAAAGACTGCTGAGACCATTGCAAAGCCAGATCTTGTCAACTAAAGTGTCTAATTTTCTGTTACATTAATTTCACATAAAGTATTTTTCCCTCTATATCTTATAACTCTATAAATGATACTTATTTACGACGTGTAATATACAACAAAATGTATATACTTGTGCATGTTGATCTTGGTGTAAATAATTACAGACATTAAAGCGATCGCGACAAAATAATAAAAAATTATTAAACACGTCCATCATTCGCCTCTTGCTAATATAATAGAAAGTAAGATAAAAATGAAAGTGAAACTACGAGCAACTTATATTTCTATATGAATTTCGACATCAAACCTTCTAAAGAGAACTTCCTATAGAGCACTTAGATAACGACAAAGCTATAGTTAGCGAAGAGTGGTCAATTGAATATATTTACTGTGTGTATATATATATATATATCAAATATTACTTATTACTTTATTAAATTTTGATTATTCTTAGCGAAATTCTTGATAATATATATTTTTTTTAAAAAAACAAATTTCTATCCCCTATTGCTAAAAGAGGGAAAAAGAACTTCATGCGTTCAAAGAGAAAAAATTAAAGTACTATGCAATAGGATTGTCATGAATCATGATGTTCCAACTTATTATAACTTGTTCATCATTATCACATTGTGCTAAATTAGTTGACTTGGGGAATTTTTAGTTATTTAAATAAAAACATAAAATATCAAAATCATATACTAGTACTTTTTATTTTGTCAACCATTTCAAGGGGTTGACTTTTTTTTTCTTCTTCATTTCATAATGAAATAAATAAATCCCATGCTTCATTGTTTCTCCATATTAAGTGATTTTATAAAAAATAATCCTAACAAAAATAATCTTTCTTGTTATCGTTCCTTTGGTTACAAGACTTTTCTCTTTATTATAAATAATCACAAGAAAACTTGTAAGGCTAACTCATAATTTCTAATTAAATACACTAATTATTGGAGGAATGACACTTATTGTACTATAATATAAAATTAAAAATATAAATGTTTAATTAGGGCAGTTTGATGCACAGAGCACCTCAAGATATAATGTCAGGTGACAAAGCGGTTGGACTGAATTTAAACAGATCAAAATGAATTGAATAAAGATTTTGTTAACTGGGACTAAAAATTCAAAGATCAACCCGTTACAGAGGTCAGATTGTGCGAATCATATCTTCATGTGCTAATTTTGCCCGTCCATAATGCAAACACCAGTGACTAATTTCACAACTCGAACTCATAAGGTATATATTACACCAAGACAACTTTAAAAATTCTCTTTAATTATCCAAATAACATAGTTGATATTGAGATAAAACTTTAAGAAAGGAATTTTAGTTAAATGTTGCATATATAATCAAGTGACATCAACATCAATAAGATAGTTGCTATAGACTGAAATAGGATTGGTTGGTCGGTTATTTTTTAACATTTAAAATTACTAAAATTCCTTATTAAGATGATATCACAATGAAAAAGCCATTTTGAAAAAAAGAATATATAAATTAAGTTAAAAGCGACATTTATATAATATTTTCTTTACATTTTTTTGCCTTGCTTATCAAGAGTAGCTGTCCTTCTCCATTATTTTTGGTAATCTAATAATAATTAGGTCATTGTCAAATTAAACGAGAAATTTTGTCTATTTCTTAAATGATCAAAATGGTCATACTTGTCCAGAAGTTTCAATTTCGAGCCATGAAAATGAATAACCTTTTTATATCTATAAGCGCTTTATTCACCTCCTTTAGTAGGCCTATATGCGCGAATTCAAATAAAATGAACGAATAACCTTTCAGATATAGAGCGCTTTACCTTCCCTCTTAGTAAGCCTATACACGCAAATTCGAATTTATTGACTCTGTGACATGATTAACACCAAAAAAAGAAAAAAAAAGAAATTGATGTTCAATGCAGCAATTTGTACATAAATAAACCCACACCTAACCACATCTCAATTCTATGTTGCTCGGACTCTCCAAAGTGTTGTCACACGTGTCAAAACTCTCCGAAAATGTACACTACCTTTAGAGGTTCCAACATACACCTGACAACATTTTCAAAGAGTTTGAGTAACACAAAACTCATTGACATTTTCATAATGCACATCTTTTGAAACAAGTTAAGAACCTAGGTAAATGAACCTTTGAAAACAAAATCAAGAAATACATCAAAATGATTCATACTTTTAAATTGTGTCCAAAACTATGCTAGAAAGTTAAGATTTAAACAACAAAATAATCACTAAGTCAAACAAACACTATATAATTAAGATAAGTTGTGATATCTAGGAAAGTTAACTTATAGCTTTGCCATGTTTATATTTTCTGCTCAGTTGGTAATAAAGTTTTTTCTTCTAGGAAGAAGAAAACTTTTTCCTTGCTATGTTGTAATTCTTCTTGTTTATCAGCTTCATCTTCTTGTTCCTGCATTTCTTTATCCTCACATTCAACCATGTCTACTCTCTTAAGCAACTCAAATTCCTCCGCGATCACATTGTTTGCCTTCATTTCTAATACCGGAGGGGCTGTGCCTTTGTTGTTCTCCGAGTTGCTCTGTGCACATTTATCAGAACTTGCTCCGTGCTCTGGACTCCAAGAAACGTTTCCATTTTCACTTTGAAGTTCACTTTGCTGATCAATCAAATCGACATTGTGTTCGAGAGGAGATTGTATTGGTAGTGGACTACTAATAATTTGCCCGGTTGTTAATCTCTCGCGATAGTCTTGCATCTCCAATCTGTATCGTTCTTTGTCTTGCAAGGCTTTCTCCTGATAGACCTGAACTCAACAGAACATAAGCACTGGAAGTAGTTAGCATGAAACAAACAAGAACAATCATACATCTTGGAATATATAAATGGAAAACAGCTCATAAAAAACCACCCACTACACGAAATATCTTAATTGTCGTTATACTTTGAAACCATTCATACCCTTATTGTCCGTCAGCAAATTGTTTCGTATTTGACCTTGACTGTAAAGGTGATTCCGGACCTTTTTCTTGAAGTATGTTGACACGTGGGATTACACCTAGTCCATGCTAGAACCCCGTTAAAGTCAAGGTAAATACGAGACAATTTGTTAACAACAAGGGCATGAATGGCCTCAAAGTATAACGGAAGGGTAAAATTAAGATAATTTGTATAGTAGAGGGGTAAATTTTTGGACCTTTTTCTGATATAAAAATATATCATACGGTTCCTACCATCTTCTCTGGTACATTTAGATTGTTCCACAATTCACCGATCATCCTACTAATCTCTCTATCCTTTCCAGGATAAAGAGGTTTGAGCCGGGCATGTTGTTCTGCAAAGAAAAAGTTATAACCACTTCTGTTAGGCTTGGGATGGGCAGGGTCGCGCTTTTTCATTTCACATTTCTTCCTACGCTTTCTTCGAACTACCCCAGTTGTTGATGCTGCTTTCCCAGTGTCGTAAACAGGTAGATTCTGATTTTGCAACTCTTGGCGCATTTGGTTCATTGGAACCTGATATAGAACACCTTTAAAATCCTCGGATCCAATCTTCACTGTAATAAGATATCCACTCTCAAACTTCCCGTCAATGAAACCAGACACAGGTGAACCTGTCGATGGTCCTGTGGTTGCTGCAAGCACAAAAGAAATGGATGATACACATTATTTGTTAGCTATAGTAGGGAATTATCGGACTTCTAAACCATTAGCAGTAAAGATATCTCATGTTCTATTAGTTAACAAGTAACAGAAGCATCGATAGGACTCATTTTATCATGTGAATCTGTCGATACAAAGTTTTAGAGACTCCCACCAGCCAATCTACCAACTCACCCCACATGATCTTTCAAATTTGTTAACAGTTTCGGGTAATTTTCTCTAGACTAGCAATTGTATCAAAACTTTTTCCTTCTAGTTTGAAACTTCTATAAGAGTTCGATTTGACTTGCACAGAGTTAGAGAAAATGCATTCTAAATCCACATCATAACGCCAATATCTTCCGTTTTAGAATTGATCATATCTGTTCAATCCATACATCTCATAAAGACTTCACTGTCTGTCCTGAAGATAGTATAATAGACAGTAGAATACCTATATGTTACGGTAGCCAAGAAGGCAAGTATTTGGGAGTAGAAACAAGCTCTGTTCATGACGTTTACTGAATGACTGTTTAAGTATCTCTTGATAAAGTTCTATTTTATGCTATCTGAATATGGATTAGTTCTACTTTATGCAATCTTTTCTATCTTGATAACCGAGAAATACACGGGCCCAGTGGTGCATGGTCCAAAACTCGATGGATAACCAAATTCTTGGACCTAGCCCCTATTTTCTTTGTTCTCCTCATAAGAATCACCTCAATTATCTCGAAAAAGGACGTCAAAAAGTATCTCCATAGATGGACTTGAAGGTTTCCGAAAGACATGAATCAATGACTATGACATAAAGATTCGGAATAACTCTTACCAACATAGTTAGGAAGCAAAGACAAAAAAGAGGATTGAGAACATGTGCAAGGACAAGTAAGCAACCTTCGGGAAATGTTGTTTCTATCCTCTGTGGCTGGGGCATGGCGGCTTCTATTTCTGGTGGTGGAAGCACATATCCAGCCAAACCATGAGGTGGAGCTGTAGTATGTGAGGATTGCTGCAACACGTCTGCAGGATATCTATGTTTTATTGAGAAAGCCTCGGCACAATTAATTAATTAATGCAAGATTCCACACATACCAGGAGACGGAGTCCAGTACTTTGCCTTGAAATAGTACACTCTTTCGTAGTGGAATAGCAATGATATATAGTATTTCCGAAGAATAAATGAAGCATTTGTAGCTGAAGAAGGAAAGCAAAAAACTAATGTTACTTCCTTCCATCTTTTCTCCCCCAGAACCTGCAATTACATTCAAAAAATTCTAATTGTAAGAAGAGCAATACAACTACAGATACAACACAAATTTCAACCCAAATTTTCCTTTGTGTGTATGGAAAGAGCTATGCTTGTCCACAACAAATAACAAACTGTAAGGGCACAAATTTCTCGAAACCCATTCCTACAAGGAGTTCGAAAAAATAACTCAGGGAACAACTGAATAAAAATGAAACCGAGCTGCAAGTGTTCTGACTCCTTACGCCAAAACACATACACCTTCCACCGAATAGCATGATATTCTCTTCTTACCTGTTTCTTGACTTTTCTCCAGCTGATCATCATCCATGAGCATACCAACTTATGCTTTTAGTTATTTGAGAAAAAATTGAGAGAATGTCATCACATGGAGATTTACAATGAGAGTCACTTAAATAATTAATCATGGACATATATTAAACTGTGTGATATGACTGTTGGCTGGCATTCTAAACTGAACAAGGCAGTCTAGGCAAAGGCTACCCTCTTGGAAGGATTTTACCAACATCTAAAACTCTTAGACTCCAGGGAAAAGTTAAGGCATTTATGTCGAAATATAAAACAGAAAGAGCACCAAAAGTTTGAAGACAACGAGCCCAAGTTATATTACCTTTGTGATACCACTACGAGTAGTTACCTCAACAAAGAGGCGATGCAGATCCAGCGCTTTACCCCCTATAACAGGGATCCTGAAAAAACACAACCAACAGAAGCATTAGTGAATTGTTGAGTGAACTATATTAACTTGAGACCATGTGTGAGAACTCAGAAGCCTATGGCATAAGGTCAAGTTTGAAACGTTTGAAACTTAACAAGAAAAGTATGAAGGAGATTGGCAGATCATTTAGCACTTGTAAGGTTCCTGAATGAACATATTTCACTGGATGTCAGTCAATAGAGATCAGAGAACACTATGTTGGGTGAAAAGCATCCTTAACGGGGATTAATCAGTCACGAAAATGTCAGTGGTTGTTGTTTGACAAGATTTTATTTCTTGGAGGAAGTTGAACTCAAATTGGAAGTCATGACTTATTCTCCAATTAGTCATGATCAAGATGAAAACCGAGGACAAAATGACCAATAGAAACCCCAATTAGCTTTACTTGAGCAAAAGAGAATCTCTATTTAAACATGATCAGTATGAAAATAGACATCTATATAATCAATAGAAGCACCAAAAGGCTATATTTTTGGCTAAGAAGTAATAAAGTCTTTAAACGCCATGGTCAGCTTCAATTCAAATCAGGCTATATATTCTTTTTTAGTAAAAAGAGGAAAAAAAGGATAAGCAACAGAATACTTTTCTACAAGATCTTGAAATTTGATACATGACAAATGCTGGGGACACGATCAAAGTGGCATCTATCTTGAGGAAAGGTCAAACTCAAGGGTTCCCATCCAACCAGAATAAAGGTAGTAGTTTTTAAAAATTCCCGTGTAATCCCAGAAATTCAACTTGATGTATGAAGTGAACAATGAAATCCTCAATAAAACTGCCTAAAGATCTTTTCAAACAATTGATGCTTGAAGAAAAAGGCTTTGGGCCTAACTCAACCCACAAAAGCTAGCTCATGAGGCGAGAATGATCAAGACCATCTAAGGAGAAAACCATATATTTCCTAAACCAATGTGGGACAGTCTAATAGAAATAAAAGGATCAAAATTATCCTGTACTTTCCATTCAATCGAGCTATTCACTTTCTAGAATAGTCCTATGATTGATGCAATGAAGTTTAGACGTGGACACTCCAACTGGCTTGCAATTCAGCTAATCTAACATTGTCAATACAGAGGAACCAGGATTGCTATTTGATTGCAGAAACATACGACAAAACTGAAGTTTCACTAAAGTTACAATTGCAAGAACAAATTATCAGCATACCGTTATATTTTGATCACGCAGCATAATCACATCAAGCATCAGGATTAGCCAGAAAAACATATTAAGAAAGATAACATTTCTCGATAAAATTCAACATAAGGGAGGGAGGCATGCCATGTGACAGGATAAAGAAACAGGATTAGGGTGTTGCCTAGCAGTTAACGAAGTAGGTGAACACCATGGGTGACCAAATTCAAATCCCAATACAGGCAAAATACCTGGGTCAATTTTTCTCATCTGCCTAACCTTGGTGGGCAAAGCTATCAAGTCAGTAAAATAGTCGAGGTGCATGCAAGTTGACACTACCAACAACAACAACATACCCAGTGTAATCTCTCAAGTGGGGTCTGGGAAGGATGGTGTGTACGCAATGTTACCCCTACTTTGTGCAGGTAGAGAGATTGTTTTTGATAGACCTTCGGCACAAGTAAATAATCTATATAAGCTAGCTAAATAACACAAACAGAATAGAAGAAACACGGTATGCCGGGGGTAAGATAGGAGAGTTTAAGGAGCACAAAAGGACATAGGTTCCATATTAGGCAAAAAGAAAAGAGAAACTCACATGAACTTGGTTCCCATGGCAGCATGGAGCTTCTGCAAAGTATCCATGAACAGTTGAGGAGAGGCCACAACATTCTCATATGTAGCCAAGGGAGGTGGATATGGATGATAATTTGGGGGTGCTACTCTGAGTGGCACTGGACTATTTTCAGCAGAAGATGATGCCATTTTCAACTTCTTATAACATGTTTCAAGAATCACTCTCAAGTACAATCACTCCAATCCTTGTTTTCTCAAGAATCTCCAAGCTGTAGACTACAAAAATACAAATTAACACAGCCAGAAATGCCACCAAAATCACAAAACAAAACAACATAACAAAGTAAAGTTCAATTTTCAAGGTCAAATTAAACATGTAAAAGGTTAATGATAAACAGACAAATAGCTGAAAATGAGACTAATGAGTCCAAAACCAGAAAAAAATGTTCACACAGTCCAATAGATGAAAGAAGATATAAAAAGATTATATACACAAACAGAAAAAATCAGAAACCAGAAAGTGGAAAGAAAGTGATAGATAGATAGATAGATATACAAAGAAAGAAAATACATACAGAAACACAGAAAGAGAAGTGATTGGGTGAGGGTGGAGGGGTATCTGTATCTGTATCACCATGAAAATGCCACTGGAAGAACTGAATAACAACAACCACCCCTTTAGGTGAAGTAACTCCAAGTACCATAAGAAAATACCCAAAGCCCAAGAAAAGCATATAGTACACCATAGCTGTCACAGCCATGAATTGTTTCAGAGTACCAAATATGGGAATCAAGAAGACCTATCAAAGCTCAAAAAAAAACCAAAAAGCAGAGGAAAAAGGAAATTCAGACACCCTTTTAGCCTTTTAGGCTCAGGGTCATAAAGATCTCAGATACATACATAAAGAATCCCTCTCTCTAGGTCTATTATCTACATATGCTATATAATCTTTTAGCTGACATTCTAAAGATATGACATGTAATTGATTTTGTACTCTTTTTCAGAAACCCCCTTGTAAATATTTACGCCAACTCGCACACACCTCGACTAATTCTACGAGATACGTATCACCTCTCACCAGCAATAAGTATACAATAACTCTATCCACCAAGAAAAAATCACCTAGTATTTTTATCTCGACTAGAAATTGAACCTGAGACCTCATAGTACTCAACCAACGTTATTAACCACCAGGTCACAACCTTGGCTGCTTCTACTAATATCTGCATGTTTAACAAAGTCCAAAGCTCTATTCCCTGACACAGTTCCCAGAAGTAAAGATTTATGGCCTAAGCAAAAAACAGGATGGTGGGACATTACCCCCCCACCCCCCACCCCCCACCCCCACTCCAACCCCACAAAATGAACAAACAATACATAAAAATCCCACCTTTGAGATTTCAACATCAAACACTGTTCTCCACCTTGCATGGAACACAAGATTTATTTAATAAAAAATACACCATACTGAGGAATAAAAATCAAGTCTTTATTATTATTATATACATACAAAAAAAGAAAACTTACCAGCAAAAGTAAAGAGAGATGTGATTATGTACTGGCAAATGGGACACCAAATAAAGTTTCTTTTTTAATACTAAACCTTAAAAAAAAAAAAATCAGAAGGGGCAAAAAGCCTATGAAAATGACTGGCTTTTCTATTCTATTTTTTTATATATATTTTCTTGTAACCTTGTTGGTTTATTAATCATGGAGACTATGGATTTTTTTTTTTATAATGATGAGAGGATGATGGAGAAATATATGAATCTTGAAATAGCCATGAAAATATATAAATGGTGGCATTTTGTTTGTGGAAAATGACTGTTTTGCCCTCATGTTTTACATATAGGACAAAAGAAACAAAAGGGTATAATAGAGAATTAAAAATCCTAAACATCATAGAAATTGCAGTTATGGTTATTGTATAATGCCCCGTTTGGAGCGGCACGTTCTTTTATTATCTCTCTACGTGCATAGCCACATATTAAATATAAAAAAAATTAAATTTTTTGAGGTACATATTAGATCACGGAATTAACTTTATAATATTGACTTATAAAAAAAAAAAAATGATTTCTTCTCATTTACTTTTGATTTGAATTTTGGTTGGCGTAATTATTTCGTATTTATATTGGTGGAAGATGACAATGCGATGAAATAACCGAGATGTGTAATACTATCAAAAGTCCGTAGAAAATGTTATTGACCATATTCCGTCAAAGAAAAAAAAGGAATAGTCTGGTGAACTAAGCTTCCGCTATATGTGCGGGATCCGAGGAAGGGCCAGACCACAATAGTCTATTGTATGCAGACTTATCCTGTATTTCTGTAAGAGGCTGTTTTCACAGCTTGATCCATCAAAAACTGGCGATTTTTTATATAGTAACACAAATTAACTAGAACACCACCTCGTAAATAAAATATTGACTTATATATGGAGGTCAGAGGATTAAGGTATTAAAAGGTAAGTAGATAATTGAATGTTGTCTCGTTTTACTATGAGATAGGCTTGGTGCATCGTAGATGTTTCTCCTTGCATACTAATAACATTAGTACTAGTCTCGTAGTTTTGTTCTTTGATTTCTGTTACTCTCGGTTGTTTCTTTGCTTCGATTATCGCATTATTTTATTATTATTAATATTTCTTTTCTCTGAATGTTATATAATGATTTCTCTATTATTTATTATATATGTTTTACTTTTGTATTTCATTTCTTTTTAAATACTACTTTTGTCTTTCGATGTGCATACATTGTTGTTGTATTTGTATATTTTAATTAATCATAATTAGTTATTTACTGATTTTTTTTCTCAAAAATTGTTATAAATATTACCTGTTATTATAGGTGATCTAGAAGTCATTAAATCACACGTAATGTTAATTTAAGTAGTTAAAAGAAAAAGGTTTCTTAAAAGTAAAATTAAAAAAGAAAATGAAGTAATTCTTTTTCTTGGAAAAGGATAATAACCAAAGGAAATAAGAAGAGAGATAAAAGTGCCGTAATAATGGTATTTTATTTAATTATATTAATTAATTATATACATTCATTTTAAGCAATTTGAACAAGTCTTCTTAATTATGGAAAAAAGTGTTTGTTCTCTTTTTGTGAACCTCACTTATTATTATCACAAAGTTTCAAGAAAAAGAGAACCATATATTAATGAGGTGTCAGTTCCTTCAACTGTGATAACCAACTAAGTAAAAGTTTTTGTTTTTCCTTAAGCTAAAAAAATAAAATAACAATAATATAAGGGATTGTTTGGTGTGAGGTATAAGGTATAATAGTCCCGGGATAAAATGCAAGATTATTTTATCCTGCGTTTGGTTGGAGGTATTAGTTAGTCCCGGAATTATTAATCTACCATTTATACCATAGTGATATGATAAGTTATCTCATATACATGGTGGGCTAACTAATTATGGGATAGCTAATCTCGGGATTAATTATCCATGTATAACTTGTTCCCAACCAAATGACCACTAAGTGGCCAATCTAGAATTTTCACCAAGACGGTTTAAAATATAAAATATAAACACGCAAAGAGGCTAAAGGGTGTTTAACATCTACTATATATACCTATACGTCAAAAATAATTTTAATCATATATAAATTGTGTGATTTTTCGCCAAGGGGGTTCGAATGAACCCCATGAGCCCTGGCTAGCTCCGCCCATGATAATATACCAGTTCATGTGATCACAAATCGAGTTTGAAGAGGGTGGTATATATTAATCTTTTTCTGTCTATTCGTTCGTTATCTAAATTTTTGCCTGTATAGTAATCGAATTCATTGTCTTTACTTTTTTGTTTGATTTGTAATCTTTATTTCGATAATTTCAAAACTCTTTTTCACATTGAAAATACTCTCCTTCCACTTTTACTTATCCACAATACGAAAAAAATAAATGTCCAATTTTACTTGTCCACAATTTGAAGAATCATTTTGATGTTTAACTTATTTTTATGGCTTTCAATTTGATAAAAAAAAGTCCCTTTGTTACAGCATCAGCCTTTTCAATCAATCTAAAATCTAAATTAAGGTGTAGGTACTTGCCCTTAACAAACTGAATGTGTATCCTTTTTGCAGTTGAATATAAATCAAGTACAAATATATTTTCAAAGAAATTCAATTGATATATACTTTGGTTCAAAATCTGAATGCACCTACATCTGCAACCTTCAACATCAATTCGCCTCCGGAGGGTGGTGTGTACGCAATCTTACCCCTACCTTATGAGGTAAAGAGGCTATTTCCGATAGACCCTCGGCTCAAGTAAAGCATAACTAGGCATATGTAAGTATGTGTGGTATGAAGGTGCACATACTTTTGACACTAGCATGGTGTTTGTTAATTGAATTTTGGCTCATAAAAAATAAGGAGAAAAAGTTATTTGTGTTTTCTTTCCTTTCCCAGGCCATTGAAATGAATCAACTCAAAGATATATAGATAGAATATATGTTGGTTGATGGCTGATGAGTCTCATGACATAATTGCTTTCAGCGCGTCTTTGACATATCTGTATTTGAACGAAAAACCCAACTCTTTGGCCTTCGTTGGAACCACCTTCTGCCCGTCCAACACCTGAAATACACATTACTCTAACAAGATCAATCCAAACAGAGGTAGAGAGACTATTTCCGATCAATACAGACAAATAGGTGCTAATGAGCTGAGGTTACAAGTATCTTACCACTGATGCACCCTCTCCAAGGACAGCTTTTAGTGCAATTTCTGGTACTGGTAGCCAGGAAGGTCTACCTAAAGCGGATCCCAGATGTTCACACATTTCTCCTAGTCGTACAGGATTCGGAGCTGTTCCATTTATCACCCCTGCCATTGTCCGATTACACTATCAGTTACCAACACTTAAATCGAGGTTGGCTATATGAATTCATTCCACAGTATTCAGAGAATTTCATCAATTGTTAGTCGTCAACTATACTGTTCAGATAATAATACAAAATAGCATTATATTAAGGGTAAATGGTCGGGTATATGACTGAAATCCATAGTATTGATGCCTGACAGTGATTTTTTTACCTTTATAGGATGGATTGGATAAAGCTTCATATATCAAATCCACAAGGTCGTCGATATGTATCCAAGAAAACCTGTGTAGCGAAGGGAGTAGAATCTACCAAGTGAGAATGAGGAAAATCTTAGGACTAAAATTCAGACTAATACAGATAACAGGTCTCTCTCGAGCCTCCTGTTGTACCAATGTCTCCATTTTGGTCTCAATTGAACAGATCAAGCAAGCTTGAATTGATGTAACATGAAACCTATTAGGCCAAAAGGCTCTGATCCATATTAATGTGAACTCTTATAATAAGGATAAAAATTAAAGGGTAGTACCATTGCTTTCCGGAGCCCAAAGGTCCTCCAGCAAACATCATGAAAATAGGAATCATTTTAGCTGCAGAAAGGAAAATAGAAAGATTTAAACGATGTTAAACATCTAAATATTATAGATACGTCATGTTCTGTCACGAGATTCACATTTGGCTGAGGGTGGGCAACACTGTCTCCCGGTCTCCCCGCTTTCAAGGGGAAAACATAAAAAGACATCTTGACGTTAAACATCATAATCCAAATGCCTTGCCTGAGCCCACAAACATCTAGTATCTTGGGTTTGTTCTATAAATTTGAGTAGAATTTCGATAAACTATAAAGGGAAACAAGTTATGAGATAAGGTAGATGCACTGAATGATGTTTTCTACTGACAATAAAGATGTCGTTGGATTTCTAAGACCAACAAGACGTGCCACCAAAGTGAAAGTTAATAAAGAATAGAACCATAACACTCTTGGCTTATTTTTGACAAAAAATCACTGGTCTACTGCAGGGCAATTTCACAAAACTTGAGTTCAATCACAATCGTATAATCTAGAAACAACAATGTGAAAAGGGATATAAAATAAGAGAGCATACTACCTAAAGCACCACCATCTTTTCCAAGGACAACGCCAATACGAATTAGAGCAAGCCTAACATCCTTATTGACTTTGAGCGCAGCTGCCTCCCATTCTCTACAAACCTGAAAGAAATCATGACGCCAGACCAGATATAGAACATGAAAATTCAAAAGATATAACATGCTCTATATGTATGCAACTGTATATTTACCTCAGCCAAGTAGTCATTTCCTGATGGACTTTGCTCATCAAACACTTGAGTCTCACTGGTTCCTAAGTAAGGTAGTAAGTGGATTTATCAGAATATAGGAACAGAAAAACAAGAAATACATGAATTTGGTCTCCCATACCATAATAACCAACTGCTGTTGCACTTATTAAAACTTTGGGACGGGCATCATCCTTTGAATTATTGATTAATTCTACAACCTACAGGGTCAATCGACATTTCTCAGATTCTTGCTCATATCAGTATTTATAGATAAATTCTTACAATGAATTCACGTCTTTCGCTATGTTATTAAGGAGACCTTGGAGGTTACTCTAATCCTGCTTTGCTTGATATCCTTCTTGATCTGCATCATGAATGAACGACTGATCATTCGTCACATGCAGTACAAAAAAGGTCAAAATCTTAATCATTCGGAAGAAGATATAAAACAATAATAATGCATAGGGTGTATATAACTTGCTTCATTGTATATCATGAAAAGGGATAACAAAAAAAAGGAGAGACAAACAGAAACGAGAAAAGAAAGCCGTCCTAATACCTCAGGGGACCATCTAGTACTAATGGATGTTCCAGCTAAATTTACAACAGCTGTTGAACCTTCAATGCAGTTTCTCCACTCTGGCTCCTCAGCAATTACAACTCCGGGAAACTCTCTAACTGCACATTTCAACAAGTATGAAGAGGTGAAATGTTAAAATTTGGAAGCACACTCAGGAAAAACAATATAGTTTCTACATGCTGTTTCCTGTATAAAATCATATAGAAGAATGTAGTAGCACAAAAAAGTAGCAAAATCGCCTTGAGAATTATAAATCGTAAAAAGCAAGTGAGTTCTTGAAGAATGGAAAGATTCTACAAAAGAAAGAATGATGCTAAGTACAGTGCGTGAATCAAAACAATCATTACCTTCTTACCCGGAAATATTGACTGTGCTTTGGATCTTGATCTTGTCAACACTCGAATCTGATGTTTATCTGCATTTAAGACGACAAGTCTAAGTTTAATTAACAACCTGCTTTTTCTACAATAGCAGTTATGTGACACTTCCTTGAAAAAAGTCACTTCTCATGGTACGTTAAAATTCAGAACAACTTCATGTATGACAATGTCTCATAAATAGAAGTGTTAACTCAACACTCAACAGCAACCCAAGTATTATTTAGAGTTTTCAATTAGTTTTGCAGAGACACTTCACACTTGAACCAGTTCATCAACAACACAATGCACCCATAGTGGTGCAAGTCAAATACCAACAAAGCCTAAATTTCCAATGTGGATCGAAAGGAAGTTGGGGATGGACATAGATCCTTCCGCCTATCCGGAGTGTAGGAAATATAGCAATGTTTTTTGTATTTTTGATTTCACGATCATTGGAAGCAATCTTCACTGGCACAAGGATCTCCTCACAACAATCTCCACTACGATAGAAACCAACAATGAGTTACAAAGGTTTCGAGTAGTGCGGGGGATTCTAAAGGACTCTTTCATATAGCACTGGTGCTGGAAAAGATTGGACCATTCCCTACCGAGACAACATAAACTGTTCAATGGATCCTCCTTTTTTCAACTAGTAAATCGCCTTTTCTTAAGGTTTCGTACAACGCAGACTCGTAATCAACTCTCTAAACTCATGGTCAAGAACTATATAATGAGGCACGGGCAGACCTATAATGAACAAAGCACGTGTGTGCACATCCTCAGCCTACGGCTCAAGGAATACACACACAAACAGACACCTTTCCTACATGTTAATCGACACTCCCTACATTCCAATTTGTTGACACTTGACACATTTCCAATCAAATATTGCCACATAAATTGAGTTAGACGGAATATATATATATATATATATACGAAGATCAAAACCATAGTCACTAAGAAGTAGTGAATATACCTGCATGCAATCTTTGAACTAATCTTTTCCCAACAAATCCAGTAGCTCCAGTGACTGATACAATCATTTTATTTTCCTGAACCAGTAAAGAAAAAAAAAAAGTAAAATGTCCTCTCCATTAACCTAAGCATTGTTACATCACTAGATTTATAATTTGTTAGCAGAAATCATCATATGCACCAAAAATTAAAACATGAAAGAATCCATTATAATATTCACTAATAATACTCCCTCCGCCTCCGTCCCAAAATAAGTGTCACTTCAAAAAAGAATTTGTCCCAAAATAAGTGTGTCACCTTAGGAATTCAAGACAAAAATTAGTATGTTTTTCCAACTTAATAGTGCTCAATTCTCAAAAAACATCTACGGGTAACTTGATAAACTATACCTTCTATTTATTTATTTTCTTAGTGGGCGTCAAATGAGCTAAAGCGACACTTATTTTGGGACGGAGTGAGTAGCATCTTAAACTTGTACTCCCTCCGTTTCAATTTATTTGTCTTACTTTCCCTTTTTTGTCAACTCTTTAATTCTAACTTTCCATGTGACATGTTGAAGAGTTAAGACCACAAGATTAAACGGCATTTTGGTACATTCGACCTATCTTTCATTTAAGTCCACAAGATTAAACGGCATTTTGGTACATTCTATATATCTTTCATTTAAGACCACAATATTCAAAAGTCTTTCTTTTACTTTTTTAAACTCCGTGTCTAGTCAAAAACCAGACAAACAATGTGAAACGAAGGGAGTACATTCCAAAATTCCATTATAATATTCACTATTAATTAACATCTTAAGCTTGTATCCAGGAGGTAGGTATAACCAATTTTAACTTTCACATATGAAAAAAGATAAACTGAGTAATGTTACCCCATATTCCTAAATAAGTGGTGTTTTTAGCTTGGACACACCCCTTAAGAAATTACTCATTCCTATAAAACAAAAAGTATTTTTATTAACTCATCCTTAATAAATATCTTGAAAAAAATATAAGTTTCTTAGTTACGTAAAACTCTTTTTATTTAAGTAACGGTAAAACTGAAAAAACATCATTAATCTCTTCTTGATTATCTAAAATACCACTTATTTAGGAACAAAATGAAAAAGTTAAAACACCACTTATTTAGGAACGAAGGAGTAATGTGGATAGTACCTTGGGAGATGGAGCGGAGTCACTGTTTGCATTCACACACCAAAGTGTAAATCTCTTAGACTCACCTACCTATATTTTAATGGGAAAAAAAACAAAATAGATGAATGATAAAAACACTAAAATGAGAAATTAAGTAGTGATGGACTATGTTGCTCGGACTCTCTAAAAATGTTGCCGCATCCGTGTAATTCTCCGAAAATGCACTACTTTTTGAAGAGTCCAACACGCACCCGTCTACATTTTTAAAGAGTCCGAACAAGGTGATGAAATACATACAAAGAGAGTGTGAGGGAGTTGAAGAGTAGAGGAAATGGAGTTTGTCCATGAAAATGCAGTTGCTCCTCCACCCATGGTCGTGTATCAATTTGAGTCACTACCTCACTTTCTTTTCTTTATCTTCAAATATATGTATGTGTTGACTGCTGGCATTTGCTTGTAATGACTATTTTACCCTCACATATAGGAAAAAGAAATGAAAGGGTAAATGAGTAATTTTGGAAAAGAGCAGGGTAGTGAAAGTAGTATAGTGATAGATAAGGGCACTCACTATCATTACACATTCATTTTTACACATTCATTTTTGGTCTAACTGCTGGTCTAGCCGCTAGCGAGCCACTTGGATAGGGATGACAATGGCTGGTGCAGATGCGAGTTGTAATCTTTGTGAGTTTACGTAGCTTTGCCTTGAAATCGCATTGCTTTGTTTGTCATTCCTATACCGATGGACGATCAGAATTCTTTGTTTTTAAGTGCTTCAAAATAACTTTTAAACATTTTTGTAGTGTTTAAATACAATAAAAGAAAAATACTTTTAAATACTTGTTTTTAAGTCGAAAAGACAAAAATAAGTCAAAAATCATAAGTTAACTTATAACCCAAAGCAAATTGAAGTGATATTGGAGTTTTGTTTGGACATGTAATTGAAATTTCTTAAGTTGTATTTTTTTCCTCATAACCATGAAAACCCCATAAATTGTGAAAACTATCAAAAAAAATAATCAATTTTTATACAATCTTACTAAATGAGCAAACCATAGTTCATAAACAAGACATCAAAATATTATCCTAAAGCGTCGCATTGATACATCACATATGTCCATGTTCGTTTATATAGATAAATGTTTGTGATTACAAACTTTCAAGAACACATAATTTTATAAAAGGTCATCATAAGAAAATACAATACAACAAACATAATAGCCAATTGAAGAAAAAAATGGGGAAGCAATATGTTCTTGTTCTGTTACGACAAGGACGGAGAAAATACATGTTATGCATTTATTGGCTTAACGCAAACATCGAGTGAAGGCCATTGAGTATACTCATTCTCTCGACTAGGATTTCCTGCTTGAAAATAATCAAACGTCTCACTAATACAACGCGTTTCCTGCCGATTTAGAGCATAAATGCATCAATAATCAAGTGATTGACGACTAAACCTTTCAGCAGACTAAATTTGTACCAAAATTGGACAGTATAACGGGAAAAACCGGTCTAATGTAGTCTCTTTGGCATTTGGTAACAACATAGCACAAGTCTATGTTGCTCGGACTCTCCAAAATTGTTGCCGTATCCATGTTGCATTCGCCAAAATGCACTACTTTTGGAGTATCCGACACACCTGTCGACATTTTTGAAGAGTCCGAGCAACATAGGCACACGTTACCTGTTTAATCAGAACATTCAGTTTACATGCTGTGTTGGCAACAAGAGGGATTCTCTCCACAATGTATGTGCTCATTATACTCGAGGCTCTCATCACCAGCATCAGCCATGGAATTAAAGGGCTCTGGTGGTTCTGTGCGTGGAAATAATAGCTTCAGCCGGAAAGCATCTACACCGTTCAAATAATAGCGAAAAAGTCTCTTTGCTCTAATAAATCCAAGACGGCCATACAAAGCGAGTGCTCCTTTATTCGTAACTTCTGCTTCCAAAGTCACCTACAGAACATATGAACAAATTAAGTGAAAATAAGCCATAGCTAGATAATATATCATGACGCTATGGTGCTTTGTCCTTTCGATTCTTTTTCTTTTTAAACATGACAAACTTAACTATCCCCAAAATAAGAAGTAGGATCAAAAGTTGTCACTGCTTTTCGATGAGTCGGAAAAATAAGATACATAAACCAAGTAGAGCTCTTGATTTGAAGAAAACAACAAGCAAGATCGATAATCCTGAAGTATCTAATCTTATTATCAAGGTGGTTTTCATCATTAAATCATTTATTTTTTCTTTTTATTATTATCGAGATGGTGTTCGGGAAAACCTGTGCGCACCTCGAGTATTTCACCGGGTACTTGTTACCTCCTACTAACATAGGTATCAGGTAACTCTGCCACTATGACTTAAGTAGAAAGAAATCACCTAGCGTCTTTTTGTTTCTGCGGGATTTGATCCCAAGCATCATTAAGTCATTTTTTATTCTACATCTCTGACAAGCCTAAGTAAAGAACCTTATTGTTATAAATGCATGATGACTGTTAAGAAAAGCAAACAAAATTCCTTATTCAAAAAATCAATGATGTTTTCTGTTTTGGATACATCTTTCTTCATGGTTCCAATAAGAAAACAGAAATTTTTTATCTGGAAGAAGGTGAAGGGTTGTTTGGAAGAAAACACCATGTGAAAAAGCATAGGAAAGCTTAAGAGGTTAGATTTAGTTCGAATGGCAGAAATGCACTGAATACATAGTTCTGCTTGATCTGCAAGTCGGTCTAAATTATTCAGGCCATTGTGCATATGCTATGATCACGTGCAGCAAGTCACATAGAATGGCCTACTTGACCTTGTACAGCCAAAAATGGACAGTTCACATCTTTGATACCGTGGCCGTTATATTTATGTTCCTCACATCATCAGTCTTAAAGTCACAAATATAAGGTTTTCAGAATGTTGTGACATACCTCTTCACAACCAGATTCCATCATCACCTTGATTGATCTTGTGACGAGTTCAGTAGCTGGAACATGAAATATTACAGCTCAGTAGCTGATCAGATGTATATCAAAAATTAATACGCATGTGTAAAGCCACATTGTCAATAGCCTCATCCTTAAGAGATTTCTCACAAAGTAGAAGTTAATACGCAGGGGTGAGCAGATTTTGATAGAGAGGGGAAACAAGAAAAGGGAAAAGAGATATTATTGTCATTGTGATAACTAGGAGTGGAAAAGTTCTTTTTATCGAGAAATACCTTTTGCAAAGAAAACTAAATGAAGGATTAGAAAAATAAGAGCTTCTCAACTGGACTTGAGTAGTCCCTGCGCGGAGATTAGCAGTGAGGACGTTGGGACCCTCTCTGGGGACACCTTTAAAACCTTATTTCCCAATTTTCCTTCTCTGTGGCACATGGGAAGTTACCCCCCCTCCCCCCAAAAAAAAAAAAAAAAAAAAAGTCTAGACACAATCCCTGTACTTTCGCACCCAAAGGTGTGGCATGGTAGTCAATGAAGTGGGCTGAGAACCATGAGGTCTCAGGTTCAAATCTTAGCGTAGACAAAAAACACTGGGTGATTTCGTCCCTACTGTCCCAGCCTTGGTGGATAGAGTTAACTGATACCTATTGTTGGTGGGAGGTGGCAGTATCCCGTGGAATTAGCCGAGGTGCGCGCAAGCTGGCCAGGACACCACGGTTATCAAAAAATAAAACCTTGTACTTTTAGTTTTGTACCATGGGAGAAATCTCAAACTCATTCAGCAACACAAGATACTTAACCGAAATATAAATCTGATTAATGTTGATTCAATCAAACACAAAACAAATTTGCTTCTTTACATCACCCTGGAATTAAGAAATCCCTCAGAGAAAAACAATATGCTATCCTGGTACATGAAGAGAGTGTCACTCTATAGACATCATCCATAGTTCTAAAATACTGGACCAATATGAATTAAAGGCCATTATCAATTTATCAAACAAAGAGCGATAAAATACTGACCAATTCCTTTGCCTCTGTAAGGCTTAAGCACCACAAGCATTGCAATGTAACCTCTGAAAGTACCACGATGCTCTCCCATCTTGCAGACCACCGTCCCTATACATTTTCCCTTATGGAAGGCCTGCAAATATCTCAGTAATGAAGAAAGAGTTAAGGTCCTGGTGAAATATAACATAACTAATATGACAAAGGAGTGGGAGTAGTACCATAAAAGACAGTTGTGGCCAAAGATAGACAAAGTAGCGGTAAGTGAAGATGGAGTAGGGTTCGCTAAGCTCTTCATCAACAAGGTTCATGATAAGAGGTAGATGATGTTCACCCCCATAGCTGACATATTTTATTTCTGATGCCTTGATGTCTACTTCTGGTTCATTTTCACCCCTTGTCTCCATGAGTCAGTGGTGCACCTGGTGGTGATCCAAGAGGAGGACCTTGTGTGGTGTGCCTGTGAGATTAGAGAAACATAGGCAGGACGGGCAGCGGGATTCAGTGGGACTGACCTGATGAAGTTCAACTTTTTTCTTAGAAAAGATTGTTCACTAGCCAAATCACAAAATAAACTTTTGTGCAACATTTAAACCATTGGAAATTGGAAGATCCGTGTTTACGTTATATTGTCAACTATCTAAGCTGATGATTCAGGGGCATTTGTAGGATAAACAACAACGGCCTATCTATATTGACAATAAACAAATTGAACTATAAAATCTTGGGACTACAAGGTTTTATGCTACGTAATGACATATTCTTAGTAAGTTAACAAACATCAAACTTTTCTCTTTCCATTTTGATAAGTAAGAAAAGCAAACATCAATTTTCTTGTCATCCAATTATGAAAGTTGATTCTCCCTCAAGCGACCATAATAAGGAGCTTCTCTCCTTATATTAACAGTAAATTAAAATTTTGATTTGCTAACATTGCTCAACCATGAGAATTTGATTTACCCCACACACTATATAATTTTTTTTAGAAACCCGACACACTATATATTAGTAGCATTTCTTAGTTAATCCCCCCTCATGGTCCTCCTCTATCTCTTTAACTCTCTTTTGAACATGGGAATAAACCAACACGCAGTCATAACATACAAAATATATACAAACATTTTATGAGTCTTCTTAAGTCACTTAATGAACATATTCATTGATATCCAATATAATGACGGTCTTATGAAGAAAAAAGGACTCATTATGTATTTTATTTTATACAATAGTGTCCAGTTCGGCTTGCGCACACCTTGACTATTCACCGGATACCTGCTTCTGCACCAGCACAGGTACCGAGTAATTCTTCTCACCAAGGCTTAGGCAAATGAGAAGAAATCAACTAGTGAACGATCAGAGATGTCCTCTAATCACCATGACGAGGTTGGTCCCTCTTTTAATAGACTCAACTATGAATATTCATGAAGAAATAAATTTTTCCTTCATTGAGATTTGAACATGAGACCTCATGGTTTTCCTCCCACTTCATTAACTCTCCTCTGTTGTTATTGTTTCCCTTCCCTATATGCTATGCTATGTGATGCTCCCTCCGGTACATGTTTTATTTCTTTCCTTTTGTATGTTATTTGATTTGCGTTACTTGAGCCAGGAGTCTTTCGGAAATAGCTTCTCTACCTCTTTAAGGTAGGGATAAGGTCTTCATACACCCTACCCTCCTCAGATCTCACCTTGTTGAATTATACTGGGTATGTTATTGTTGTTGTTGTTCATTAACTCTCCCACCAAGGGTAAACCCGAATCACTATGAAATTCACAGCAGATAAGTAAAATTAAGGCAAAACTATGGCATTCTTTTCCTGATAATGGTGGTACCCAGACCAACATGGGAGCACATTGATTAATCCACGGGGAGGCCTACTACATCCTACAAACGAGGTTCCTGGTAAACCTGCCCACCAAAGTTGAAGCAAATAGGCTCACACTGATTGTCGTAGTTGTGATTCAAGCTTGGGATCTTTAGGTTGTTACTCCTATATATCCTTTTGGAGACAGGCAAAACTTAGGCACTTATACAACCTTCTTTAAATATACTTCTGATTAATCTAATCTAATCTATTCTGTTTCTCAATGTTTACTCCATCACAATCATGATACAAGATACAAAACTGGTCAGCTTAAACATTGAATTCTAACACCACAGATGAACTAAAGCAATCATTTCTTTTGTAACCATTTTACCTGGTCAGCTTGTGCGCACCTCAACTGATTCCACGGGATACCTGCCAAGTTACATTTTTTCTCCAATCACTACCACAAAGGGGTGAAAAGCAACACTCCATTCAAGTACCAACAAAACACACAATATAATATAAGCTTCATTCATCTCTAAATTCAGTACATCATAATAAACACTCTATCTTGTTAGTTGTTACCAAACACCCAAGTGCAAAAATCTACAAAAAAAATCATTCTTTACAAAAAATAGCCAAAAACCAAAATAAAAAATCCAATCTTTATAGAATCTAGTACTCAATTCCAAAGAAAAAAACTATACAAGATACAAAAATGGTCAGCTTAAACATTGAATTCTGACACCACAGATGAACTAAAGCAATCATTTTTTTTTCTATAACCATTTTACCTGGCCAACTTGCGCGCACGTCGACTAATTCCAGGGGATACCTGCCAAGTTACATTTTTTTTTTCAATCACTACCACAAAGGGGTTAAAAGCAGACACTCCATTCAAGTACCAACAAAAACAACATAATATTAGCTTCATTCATCTCTATATTCAGTACATCAAAAATAAACACTCTATCTTGTTATTTGTTACCAAACACCCAAGTACAAAATTCTACAAAAAAAATCATTCTTTACAAAAGAAAATACCCAAAAAACAAAATTAAAAATCCAATCTTTATAGAATCAAATACTCAATTCAAAAGCAAAAAAAACTATTTCAAGAAACCCAAAAGGGTGGATGGGGGATGGGATGGGATAAGAAAAGGAGCTTACCTCACTTCAATGGCGAAAAAACTAAGCTCATTGGAAACTGAGGCATAGGAGAACTTTGCAAATTCTTGAAATTTTTCTTTTTCTATTTTTTTTTTCAATTCCTTATTGAATTTTGGGTTCAAAATTGGGCTTGGTTTTGAAAGGCCCAATTAAAAAATTAAATGTTGAAACTGATTTTATAAATATAAATAAATATTACTATGTTTTTGAATAAAAGTGTTCGAAACTTAAATAAGCAATTAAATGTATTCAGTGAAAAAGTGTTGAAAAGTCCTTAAAGCTTAACACTACAAAATAATTGATTATATGTAGATTTTATTTTTAAAAGTTGGTGGTATCCAGGATAATTTATGTTCGTCTCCTGGTAAAATTACGAAGAAAAAATGTTCTATTGATCACTTTTCGACTTTGTCCTAAAAAAATATAGTTTTCATCATAAAGTTTTGCATTTCACCAGTGGTGGGACTTCATAATAATATCTAATAGTTTCATTCGTAAAATTAAAACTTTATGATAATGGCTATTTTTCAAATTATAGAAATGAAAAGTGATTATTTATGAATTTTATCATAGTTATCCAAGGACTACTGTATTTGGGCCTTATACAGTTTTTGTTTGTTGGGCTTTTTGAAAAACTCTGGTGGGTTGAAGGAAATTACAGTGTGCATTTCACAATGAGATTTTTGTAAGGAAAAATTACATAACATGACAAATATATATGCCTAATTATGTTTTATAGTAATAGTTTATTTCAATTATATTTTGTAACTTATGTTTTAAAATCGTTGCTATTTGTATTTGTATGCCGAGATTCCACAAAATATACAATAAGGATTGTATATTCTCTTAATCAACACTTTACTCTATTTGTATTTGTATGCTGAGATTATACAATTGATATTGAAAATGTTGCTACGGATTGTAATTAGGCAAAATATTGCTATGGAAGCCTGATTAAGTTTCTACTAATTACTATTATGAAAGTTGCTCTTTTATAATAGTCGCTCGTTAAAATAATAACCAGTAAACATATACTTTTATATATTTATTATAATATACAAAGAATATATAAATTCTATACATAATTAATGTATATCGATTAGTGGTGTAATTATTTTTTGCCGAATGGCCAAATACATAAAAAGCCCTTTTCACAATTCAATATACGTTTTGTGGATTCTAAAAAATGTATAAGAAATAATAAGGTAGAATATAGATTAAATTCGAGAAATCCATAAACTAAAAAGTCGTAAATTGATCATTCTCGCACATACGAAATATATTTTGGTGCTCCTTCTTGTGTTCGATTATAATTCAATCTGAATTCAATTAACAAGTCCAACACATCTTGGTCAACATATATTTAACATTCAATACGTTCAAACTCAGTCAAAGACCAAAGTTTGATACATGCACAAGTGTAACACATGTTAATTCCACAATCATGTAACATAACTAAACGTATATAACAAGTCAAGATATTATATTCTAGTCCTAGTGAGAGTCAAACTTATATTTATCGTGTCAAGGAACTTTCATCAATACCGCTAAACTATAAGTCTTGATACTGACGAAATAATTTTAAAGAGCGTGTATTTCGATCAGTTCGAATTAATGTGCAACTTTAATTAAATTTCCTCAACAATAGTGAGCTGTCTAGGGTCTAATTTTCAAGTTGATTGAATTTAATGTCACCTTCTCATACAAGTCATGAAGTCAACCTCTAAATTTGCCTTTGACCCTATATTCACTTTTGAATTTTCTCTGTGTTTAAATTGGGGGGAAAGTAGATTTTAAAACTTTTTTTTTTTTGGATATAATGCATTATATATTCTCACATCGTTCAATTAATTCTTCTAATTTGCGTGGCAGAATCAGAAATTCATATAAATACTAGACTAGTAAACATCTATGATTTTGAACTTATGGCGTCACCTTAGCTCTATCACTACATGACTATAATCTTTTCTTTTATCAAAAGAATTCAATAATTCATAAATAATCAAAAATATATTTTTATCATATGCATATACGTGGTGCAATTTTTTGATAAAGGAGATTCAATTGAACACCTTTAGTTTCCTTTGGCTCCTAACTAATTTATCTATTTCTCGATTTAGTCGAACCCTAATATGAATATCGAATCCCAGATGAAAAACAAAAAAATGTCAAGGGTGAATTGTGCAAGGAGCACTTTAAAACTTGCAAACAAATGTACAATCAAAGAGATGGGGAGACATATCTATATACCTACAAACAAGGCAAAAATATGAATTGTGGGCTGCTCCATATTAATAATTTGAAGAGATAATTGATGTAATTTTATGACCAACGGTTTTATGGTTGTCAAGAAGATAATGGCAATTTGGCTTAAATTGACAACTTTTAATAGTTGGAAATGACTTCTTAAGTGCTAATGAAGAAATTTCAATAATTGAATTATTCATATTCCACAAGAATTCTGGAAATTAATTATGTCTTATCTAAACTTCCAAATATCATGTCATTGCCAATTGGGAATATGTTCATAAAGGAATTCTATATATTATATATAAATGTTGAACGAGTCCACTTTTGAAAATTCTAAAATGTACGATGAACTCATGTAAATACTCCCAAAACTATTTTCCATGTTCAATAATTTATGTTCTAGACTAGTAGTGTCGGTTAATTTTTGCACCTTGACTATTTCATCGGTATCGGGTACCTGTTATCTTCCATCAACACAAGTATTGGCTAATTCTGTTATACAGGAGGTAGAAATATCGAAATAATCATTTTTTGTCTATGATGAAATTTAAACGTTGCCCCCAAAAGGAGAAGCGGCTCACCATTTTCTAGATTGTTTTTTCTAATAATAGAGGGTGGATTTCTCAAATGCAAAAATTGCAAGGAGTAATTTAAAATGTTTCCCAATTAGGAAGACAGAGATTTTCAATCAAACAGATGTTAGGCACAAATTGTTTTCTTGAAACCAAAGCAAAATATGAGACATGCATTTGGGCTCCACTATGTTAACAATTTGAAGAGTTTAATGTTTGATGGCAAAGTTTGAGTTGTTTATATCCATTATGGAGGGAACACTAGTCAAGACTAACTAGTTGTTCAATCATTTTTTAAAAAAATAATCTAAATAGTCGTCCATCTAACTGTTTAAATTAAAAAATAGCCGGTGACCATATAATATATATAATCCAGGTATAATATATGTATAGTTATATATAATTAATGTATAATTTATGTATATCGACTAGAAAAAGTAAACAATAAATTAGGTCGGCTATAATAGTTTTAGGAGTAGCGGATTTGAATAGATCAACATTATTAATAAAGATATGTATAGTTATATATAATCAGTGTATAATTTATGTATATCGGCAAGAAAAAGCAAACAATATATTAGGCCGGCATAATAGTTTTATTAGGAATAACGGACTTAAAAAGATCAATATTATTAATAAGGATATGTATAGTCGACTTCAACTTATTTGAGATCGAAATGTAGTTACTGGAATAAATTCTTAGTATTGGAGAGTTGAAAACCTTAGAAGAAGAAAAAAACAAGAGTTGAAACCTAATAAAACATTCAAAGTAGGGGTGGTAAAATTTATATATGAAAACATGACTCGTTCAATTTATTCAAGTTTGGACGAATTTTCGAATAAGAAAATATAGTTTTGCAATTTGTAAAGATCTTTTCATCTACTTTTCACTTTCAGAATTGGGTAAGTGATTAGGATTAATCTCACTTCACAAAACTACTAACCCCACTTAACTCCTTTGAAATTCTTTTCTCTTGTTAATTATTTTTTTATTTTTTCTTACCCAAATGTCTTTTTCCTAGAGCTAATTTATGAGATTTTCTCTAGAATTGTCAAAAAAGTAAATATAACAATTCCATGATTAAGCTACTTTCTACCAAACCCAAATTAGTTCAATTATACATATATAGGTTAATCAAACTTTATTTTATTAATTATTGTGTTGTTATTAGTTAGTAGCTTTGGTGGTTGTTGAAGTTGAGGATAGTTTCAAGTAGTTGAAACCTAGTATATTAATTATTCTTTAAAGTACTTGATTTTCTCATAGAAATATAGGCTAATCAAAACTATGTTGTTCGGACCCTTTAAGAATGTTATCGTATATGTGTCGAATCCTCCAAAAAAATACATTAAGAGGATTCAATGCTCACCGATAGACATTTTTAAAGACTCCAAAACCATTTCATTTTAATCAAAATTTGACTGATAATGAAAATAACACCTTTATGACTTTATAACAAACTCTTTAAAAATGTTATCGCACCTGTGTGGAATACTAAAAAAAAATACTATTTTGAAAAAATTCAGAACACGGATTCTTTAATATTTTTAAAAAGTCCGAAATCATTTCATTTTAATCAAAATTTGAATGATAATGAAAATAACACCTCAACAATTGAAAACAACATTGTTTCTATAATGATTAAACTTTATAATACGTAACATCGTCTAAAAATTCATGATCAAAATTATTAGATTCGATTGACTCAATATATTGAGACTATACCAATTAAGACTTTAAAACATTAACATAATGAAAGAGAAGTACTTATATAGACTATACCAAATAGGTAAGATTATATTTTACTCATGTTCATAATTTACTTTAGGTTCAATTCATTGAGTTAATAAATAAGCGTGACACTTATTTATCCAAAAGTTATTCGTACTGAAATGTGTTTGATTAAAAAGGGAGCTCAACACGCTTAACTCTTACTAAAATTTAATTTCTATATTTGTTTTCTCATAAAATTTAGGTTACTACCTTATAATTTTTTTTCTTTATTATGACGTTATATAACATATCGAACGAAAAAATAATAATATATTTTTAAAATATTTTGTTAAGTTCTTTTATCGAGTTATTATATATCAATCCAACTTTTATATGACTGAATTAAATAAGTCAAATGCACTGAGTTATTATACAAGCAGGACGTAGAATGAGGGCATAATACATAAACATGCTCTTTAACTTGGTCTCAACTCACATTTATGCCCTTCAACTTTGAATGTGCATAAATAAGCACTTAAACTTGTATAAAGTTGAACAAGTAGACACACGCATCCTATGTGACATAATATATGTAGGACGCCACGTAGGAATGTGAATTGCCACATAGGACGTCATGTATGACGCATGTGTTTATTTGTTCAACTTTATACAAGTTTAAGTGTCTACTTATGTACATCTAAAGTTGGAGGACATAAATGTAAGCTGAAGCTAAATTAAAAAGCACATTTATGTATTACGCCTAGAATAAGCTACACAAATCATATTTTTATAAACTAATTTTGCTTACTCATAATTATCATGATGATCAAGAAGAGGTCAAAAATATCAAAAAGGGAAATTGTTGTTTTCTTCTTACTTTATGATTGATCAAAAAAGGTCAAATTTTAGGAAAAGAACAAAAGGGGAAATTGTAGTTATCTTTATTTGGTTTTGTGTGTATTGACAAACTATATAATAATAGAAAGAAGCGTGAAGTGCGTGAAATAGTTGTAGGCAACCTACTTTTAACCTAACATCATCTTTCCATTAATACATATCTAGACTTCTCAGTTCGTTTTTATAGTGTGAGTTAAACACTTTAATTTATAAAATAATTATTTAGAACTCCTCCAAAATTTATGTGTCATGTCAGTTTTGGATATTCGCAAGACATAATAGGAACGAGTTAAAGTATCTAAATATACATTCTCTTAAAATGTTTAGTTATCAGTTAAGGCTAAGTTCCATTGTTAAAAAGTATATAAACAAGACATATATCTTAGATTCATTAATATGGTATAAAGTGTAAACGTATACCCGAGACGAGTAAGATTTTACCTTTTTTTTTTTGTCCTATGGTCTCCTTTTATGTGGTAAGATTCCAATTACCATGTTCGTACTCCTAACTTTTCACCTACACAACTCACCACATAGGTTTAACAAATACAAAATAATTATGGTTAGTCTCTAGTTGAAGTGTTATTAATGTCGTTTGATTTTTTTTCAATCTCTACGCATTTCACCGTCCAACCAAAAGTTTAGCCTTTAATTTTTATTTTGTTGTTTGGCCTAACTTTTTTTTTTCAAATTTGAAAGAAACACCTCCTATACTTTCGCCATTGATTTTTGTCAATCTCCTACATCCATTGACTTTCTAAACCCACTAAAATAGACAAAAAAGACAAAACAAAAATTCTTTGACTTTTATAATTTGAAAAAATAATTAAAATAATGTAGTACTTTATAAAATTCTTCATAATCAACTTTAATTGAAGATTTGATTTGAAAACACTGTCTAAAATTCTTTCCAAAAGACTTAATTAACCAAGTTGTAGCTCCAATTTTCAAAAAGTCTTAAATGTCAAGTTCAAATTATGCAATCAGGAATTTGTTTTGTTTGAATACATGAATAAAGAATAATAATCACAGAATAAATATATGCAATCACTATTCATATCTAGTTGATTTTTTTTTTATAGTAATAGCGTTTTTATACCACATGCCTCTACGTTGAATAATAAGTTCGGAATTACTAATCCCCGTATAAATCTTCAAAATGACACATTTTTCTTCATAACTTTTCTCTAGAAGTTTTCTAATTAAGAAAAATTAAGGTTGGAATTGAGAATAAAAGTCTATCTAACTTTCTATTATTACCAAGAAAAATATTTTTACTAATTTAATAATATCGTGTCCACTTACTTTCTGTATTCTAGCTTAATATAACTTGTTCACAAATCAAACGACATTTAAAGTTGATAGCATATAGCGATTTGAGGAGTATTTTTCCCTCTTCATTCTTTTCTCTTAAAGGGTGGCAGACATAAGCAATGGTAAGGCCACGTTTATATGGATAAAAGAGCGCTTTTTAAAAAAAAATATGAAATTTCTTTCTCCGCCACTGTAGAGAATTACGAGGTGGATTCTAGATGAAAGCATGGGGAAAGACAATTATGGACATGATTATAACATTACTAGTCAATTGTTTATAGCTCAATTAAGATTTTTTTGAGATTCTCCAAATGGAAAAAACATTACTCAGTTACTTTTATAGATAAGAATTAGTTGGTTATCTTTGCAAATAATAATTACTCCCAACGACTAGAAATATTATTATATTTTATTTCTTGAGAATCAATGTAATTTTGATGAAAAAAATATATCTTAAAATATTTATTAAAATTCATGTAATTAGTTCTAAAAAATAAAACGTTACTTCCTTGTTACATATTAGTTATCATATTTTGTTTTTGGAGAGTCAAACTTTGTAAACTTTGACCAACATTTTAAAATATATTTTTATCAAATTGGCATGAAAAAATTTACAATTTGAAGTGCAACTTGCAATTTGTTTGTTTTACTTTTCTTTTTAATTTGTTTTAAAAAAAATAAAATATTTTTTTCTTTTTGGTGATTTTTTAATTTTAACTTTTCACGTGACATGTTTAAAATCATAAAATTAATAGTATTTTGATATATTCTACATATCTTTAGCTTAAGCTCAATTAAAAATATATTCTAACTTTTCACGTCATGTTTTATTTTTTAAAAATCAATTTAACTTACTTACTAAGTTGAATTGGATTAGATCAACCAATATTGATCTTATTCAATTGGATCAGATCAACCAACATGATCGATCTGATCCAATTGAATCAGATCAACTAAATTTAAAGTCAAATCAGACATTTAATAAGGAAAATTTACCCTACTTATAAAAGCTTGCATCACTTTGACTAACTCAAGTCTTCAATCACCTTCTACACAAGATACAAAGATGAAACCTAAGAAAAAAAATTCTACAATTCCCCCAGAACTAATTATCAAAATATTCTTATGGCTTCCTGTCATGTCATTGGTCCGTTTCAAGTGTGTTTCTAAAATTTTCAATTCTGTCGGAGAAAAATTTCTCACTCAGTTAACCCTCTATATTACTGTTCACTAGGTTATGAACCAATAGAAAAGAAGTATAAAATTTTGATGATACTTCAGGATTTAAGTGAGCCTGTAAGTAGCTGGATTTTCACTTTAAGCAATGACGATGAATCATGGAGAGAAATTGAAAGTACCATTGATTTTCTTCCACGTCTTGAAAGTAAAGATTGCTCATTTAAAGGAGTTACCTATATGTCGAATTACTCCAATAAATTAGTTGCATTTGATTTTAGAGCTGAAAAATTCAGAATTATCAAATTGCCGAAGGATTTATGTGACAGAATATTTAGTTACAATTTGATAGAAGTGAAGGGAAGATTAGCATTGTTGAACTTCTTGGAGTGTTTTTCTGGTCGAACTGATTTGTGGATTTTAGAAAATTCTAAAAAAGAAAAATGAAAAAGTCACATCATTTACTTTCCTTTTCAGTGGAAAAGTGTGAAAGATATACCAAGACCAATTGATAGTCTTCCTATGATGGAGAGATTGTATTTACCATGAGTAAATTTGATATTTTAATGTGTTACTTTTATGATGTTGAGAAAAATAGTTGGAGACATTTGAAAATTCATGGGCTTTCAATAGAGGATGGAATTTATGACATTCATAGATATGTGGAGAGCCTCTACTTATGCTAAAAAAATTGCAATTGATTTGCTTGTATTATTTAATTTTATAAAGTTAAATGCATTGTTTTTTTTTCCGAGCTGCTCCAAACGAATTAAATATTATTTTTCTCACTATTCGGCTTTATCTATGTAATGTTTTCTCAAAGTTACCTTTAATTATTCATGAATCAAGGAATATGTGGTTTTGATACAAGGATAATATGGATAACAATTATGGAATAACATATAAAATTGTTTTATCTTGTATTTGATTGAACTATTGATTTTTTGGGGTAAACAATTTTAGAATACTGTTTATACCATAATTTTATTATAATCATTACTTTTACCTCACTCTATTTTGGATAATAAGTCCGAATGAAAGTACTAATCTCGAGATAAATCAATAAAATGATTCATTTATTTTTCTCCAAAACTCCTTTTTGAAGTCAAATATTCAGACACATGATCGAGCAACACGTTAAGTTCCTATATTCAGCTATCTGTGATCCCCACTTTGCTCCAGGGGACCTAGTTCTTATTTCAGCTTTTCAAGTTTGCTTAAGGTATGTTGGGTGCCTTGTCCCGATAGACAGTATTCGGTATATTAGAGGCTTTATAGACAGTCAGCTCGTATTTGCATTTGACATGCACTTCAGTTTTGACCTTCGTGTCATCTTTTTCCATAAATTCTAGTACTACGATATATGAAAAAAAAGTTTATTTTATAAGACTTATCTCTTTAACGTTTTTAAATCTTGTTTTCGTTTATGTTTAATTGTACGCTCATGTTTCATGCATGTTATAGATACGCTTGGACCAACAATGACACGAGTATCAACCACGTTCAAAATCTAGACTCGGAGTGTGACATTACTTGTTTATTATTTATAGCTCAATTAAGAAAAAAAAACTCTCGGGCTGTTATGTAATGTTTGAAATTATGTAAGAGCGGGAGATCTTGATGTAGAGAGTCAAGACTCGAGAGTCTCCAAATGGAAAAATATTATATTACTCATTTACATAGATAAATAATTATAGCATGTTGTTTGACTAAACTTTTAAAATTTGATTTCGTTGAATGTGTTTTTTCGTTGGAACTTTATTTCAAAAAGTTATAAACTTTTTTAGAAAGTAGCAATTCATATTTGGTTAATTAATGAATGTCTTTTTTCTTTTTAACAATTCTTTAATTTAACTTTCAACTTGATATGCTTGAGACCATAAGATTAAAAAATATTTTGATATATTCTGCATAATTTTAGTTTGAGATCACAAGATTTAAAAGCCGTTTTACTTTATTAAACTTCGTGTCAAGTCAAAATCAGATAAAAAAATAAAACGAATACATTAAATGCCTTCATATATTAGACGTCATACTTCATTTTTCAAAAATTAATATAACTTACTACCCTATTTGTGGGATTTCACTAAGTATATTATTGTCAATATAACTTACTAAGCTAAATTGGATAAGATCAACCAATGCTAGTATTTTTGGGTGGGTGGGGAGCGTAAGTAGATAAAGTCAAATCAAGCATTTAATTGATTCTAATCCAATTTAGTTGATTCCAATTCAATTTAACTTAGTAATAAGTTAAATTAACTTCTAAAAATGAAACATGACAGCTAATATGAGACGGGGGAATGCTAGTATTTTAGGAAAGTCAAATTAGTCATTTAGTAAGAAAATTTTTACCCTATCTATAAAAGCTTGCAACACTTTGACTAACTCATTCTTCAGCCGCATTCTACATAGGATACAAAGATGAAACCTAAGATAAAAATTTCTACGATTCCCGAAGAGTTAATTATCGAAATATTCTTATGGCTTCCTTTTATGTCATTGATGCATTTCAGATGTGTTTCTAAGTTTTTCAATTCTCTTGTATTGAATTTAGATTTCATGGATGTTCATCATCATCGCTCTATGACTCGCGATGGCGGAACAAAATTCCTTATGGGCAAAATGGAAGAGTTATACGCTATAGAGATAAAGGAAGATGGAAAAGCCTCTAGATGGAATTATCATAGGCCCTACCGATACATCTTCAGAACGTGTGTTAATGGTTTGTACTGCATTTGGAAGTGCTACAAGGAGTATGTTAGAATTTTCAATCCTAGTACAAGAAAAATAATACGACTTCCCTATCGGAGAAAAATTTCTCACGCAATTAACCCTCTATATTACTATTTACTAGGTTATGAACCGGTAGAAAAGAAGTTTAAAGTTTTGATGATAATTAAAAATTCAAATGGGCCCATAAGAAGTTGGATCTTCAGTTTAAGCATAGACAAATCTTGGAGAGAAATTGAATGCACTATTGATTTTCCCCCACATTATTGTAGGAAAGGTTGCTCAATTAAAGGAGTTATCTATATGTTGGATTATTGGAAAAAATTATTAGTTGCATTTGATTTTAGAGCTGAAAATTTCAGAATTACTAGATTGGGTAATGATATATGTGACAATATATTTGATTACAGTTTGATAGAAGTGAAAGGCAAATTAGCATTGTTGGACTGTAATGAATATTTCTCTAGTCAAAATAATTTATGGATTTTAGAAAATTTTGACAAAAAAGAATGGAAGAGTCATAACATTTGCTTTCCTTTGTTGTTGACAGGTGTGCAAGATATATTGGAATCAATAAATGGTTCTCTTCAAAGATTTTGCTATTCTTGTAATGGCGAGATTGTATTTATTGCAATTAAGAATAATATTTTAGCGTGCTACTTTTATGACGTTGAAAAGAATAATTGGAGATATTTGGAAATTCATGGAATTCCAACAGAGGGTGGAATTTATGGCATTGATAGTTATGTAGAAAGCCTCTATTTATGCTAAAAATATTATATAAGTATTAAGGATTTTGGACTTGTGGTCTTCTTAATTTTCTCTTTGATTTGCTTGTTATTTGAGTCTATAAAGTTAAAAGCATTGTTTTTTTTCCGCTCCATATAAGTCAAATATTATTTTTCGCTCTATTAGAATTTATGTATATATATAATATGTTTTCTAATAGGAAAAGAAAGGTTCATCAAAGTTACCTATAATATTTCGTCTTTTTTTCTTCTTCTCGAATAAGAAAATCAACTCTAAATTGAAATGTCAAGTTCAACTATTCAACCAAAGAATATATAGTTTTGATACAAGATAATGGATAATAATTATGAAATAAAATATAAAATTATTTGATCATATATGTGGTTGAATTATTGATTTTGGGATAAACAATCTTAGAATATTGTTCACACCACAATTTTAGTATAATTGTTACTTTGATCACACTCTGTGTTGGATAAAAAGTCAGAAATGACTAATCTTGAAATAAATCAACAAAATAATACTGTTCACACCACAATTTTTAGTATAATTGTTACTTTGACCACACTCTATATTGGATAAAAAGTCAGAAATGACTAATCTTGAAATAAATCAACAAAATATACATTTATCCTTTTCCATAACTCTTTTCCGAAGTCCTCTAAGAAAACAAAGGAATGTTCCAAAAAAACAAGAATTCTCACTAAATCAAAAATTTATTAAACAGACTTGACTAATTGGTTAATTCTTTAATCTAGTTTAGTTTAGTATTAAACTTTTTTTAGTATTAATTCTAGTGTTCGAATAATTCATGTTATTTTCTTGTTCACCAACTATTCATGTTATGATTTTAGTAGCTAGCATGATTTTATTAGAGTTTCTTAATTCTTTACTTAGATATATTTATTGTGTAAGAAAGTTGTTTAGTATTATAATTATTTAGAACATTTCACAAAAGGAAAAATCTCACATAAATTGATAAAGTCTTTGCTTTTGCTTTAATTCCTAAATAAAATTATCAACCTTTGGATTTTTAATGTAAGTAAATAAAGTCAAATAAGGCATATAATTATGAAAAATTTACCCTAATTATATTCACAAAATAAAAGCCCCCATCACTTCAGCCGCCTTCTACACAAGAGAAGAAAAAGATGAAATCAAATTTCATATAGGGATTCAAGTGGGCCCACAAGAAGTTGGATTTTCACTTTAAGCACAGACGAATCGTGGAGAGAAATTGAATGCACGGTTGATTTTATTTCATCTTTTAGAATGACAATTTGCTTTAAAGGAGTTATATATATGTTGGATCACTCGAATAAATTTATAGTTGCATTTGATGTTAAAACTGAAAATTTCAGAATTATCGGATTGGGCAATATTTTATATGCAAATATATATACTTACGCATTGATAGAAGTGAAGTGCAAATTATCATTGTTGAACTGGCATGAACCCTTCTCCGGCCAAAAGGATTTGTGGATTTTAGAAAATTCTGAAAAAGAAGAATGGAAGAATCATAACATTCGCTTTCCTTTAGGTATGGATGGTTTTACTCCAAGATTCTTCAGTTCTTGTGATGACGAGATTGTATTTATCGCGATTAAAATTGATAATTTAGCGTGTTACTTTTATGATGTTGAAAAAAATAGTTGGAGATATTTGAAAATTCATGGACTTCGATAGAGGGTGGAATTTATGGCATTAATAGTTATGTAGAAAGCCTCTACTTAGGCTAAAAAAAATAATGAAATACTTATCACCAAGTTTGGACTAATTGTGGTCTTCTCTTATTCTTTTCTTCTTCTTTGATTTACTTGTTATTTAATTCTATAAAGTTACCACTTTGTTTGGATGGTTGTTACCTATCGTTTCACTATGTATCATATTATATTATATTATGTTGTGTAATATTGTATTATACTGTATTGTTTTGATGGTGAATACAATATTTGAATATATTGTGTCACTTTTCGTCGTTACATAATGCCACACAATAATTTGAAGGATAAATCTACAAAAAAGGTAGGGTATATCAAGTAAAACTATTATAAAAAGGAAAGTAAATAAGGTAACGATACGGCCATACCAAATCGATCGTTACGTAGATGAGACTTTTTGTCGTTATTTAATGATAGATCTAACAATATGATATAATAAAATTTTAGTAACAATCAACACAAATATTCTATTTTAAACTAACAATACAACACAATAAGTAATGTGTTCTCAAATAGAAAAAAGAAAAGTCTTTTTCTCTTTTTGAATAATGAGGTTTTCTTTAATATTTTAGATGTTATGAAATTGCATATTATAAATAGGATCGGAGCAACCAAACATTAAATCACAAATAATTAAAAAGCTAATGAACTTGGAATCTTGAAAATTGCATGGGAATATTGTATATAAATTATCATATTTTGATTCTCGAGAGTCAAACTATGTAAACATTAACTAGCAATTTGTACATAGTATTTATTAGTATATAATTTTTAAATATTAAATTGATCTGATCAAATTTAGCTTTGAAAAATGAGTTAAATTAACTTTTGAAAATGGAAACATAACAATTAATTTGAGACTAACGGAGTATCTGACTTTTTGACTTTTAATATAATCATCAAAAAGTAAATAAAGTCAAATTAGGATTTAGGCATTCAGTAAGGAAATTTTCATTAGTTTTACTTTTCTTTTTCCTTTTAAAAAAAGAATAACAAAAAGTGTATATATAGAGATTTATTATAAGGTTTGTTTATAATTATTAATTAAGCCTCCAGCCGTCTTCTGCACATGAGAAAAAAAGATGAAACCTAATACAAGAAATCCAACAATTCCCCAAGAAATAATTATTCAAATATTCTCGAGGCTCCCTGTCATGTCATTGATTCGTTTCAGGTGCATTTCTAGATTTTTTAAATATCTTGTATCGGAACCACATTTTGTGAATATCCATCATCTTCGCTCTATGACTCGTGTTGGTGGAACAAAATTCCTTGTACTCGAAGGCGAATGTTTCTACACTATAGAGCAAAAGGAAGACGAGAAAGTCTATAGATGGGATTCTCATACTAATATTACCAACCACATGTTATCTTGTGCTAATGGTTTGTTCTGCTTCGTGAAGCCAAGCACCGAGTCTGTTAGAATTTACAATCCCAGTACAAGAGAAGTTATATATATGTTGGATTACGAAAATAACCTCATAGTTGCATTCGATATTAAAGCTGAAAATTTCAAAATTATCAAATTGGAGAACATTAATATAATTTTAAGTATATACGAACACAGTCTGATAGAAGTGAATGACAAATTAGCAGTGTTGTATGATCCATATAATCTTGGCAACCAGAATTTGTGGATTTTAAGAAGAATAGGAGAACCATATCTTTCACTTTCCTCAGCAATGGAGAGATGCTAATGGTCATAGAGGAATTTGCGGTTCTTGTGATGGAGAGATTGTATTCGCAGTGTTCAAATTGAATTTTTCAATCTTTTATTTTTATGATGTTTGAAAAAATAGTTGGAGAGAATTGAAAACTCAAGAAATTCCAAAAGAAGGCTGGTTTTACAATTTTCATAGTTATGTAGAAAGTCTCTTCTCATTAGAAAAATAATCAAAATTATAAAGGCATTTGGACTTGTAATCTTTTTTTCTTAATTTGTTTGTTATACGATAATTCTATATAGTAAGAAATTGTTTTTCATCATATTTAATTTGCTAGTAAATTCTATTAGTTACTTATATGTACTATGATATTTTTCAATTGCTTGTATTCTCAAATGTCCATTACGTAATATTCTTAAACACTTAAGCTTTGTCACTTCTTTTAATTATACTAGTTTAGTAATTAAAGCGCGTACTTCATTTGACAATAAATATTATAGGGAAAAAAAAGGTTGAATTTAGATACGGACTTCATCGTTAATCAATCCTACAAACATGTTGCAATCTTTATCATGAATACGCTGAACGTTTATTATCACATAACTTTAGGAACAAACTAAAAATTAGAAAGTTTACCTTAGATGATTACCTCAAATAAAAAGAATTCTAAAACTTACCTAAGCTAAAGTCACCCACTTTCATATTTTTTTTTAAAGATTTAAAAGCATGTGTTTAGTGTCGTAGCATACAAAGGCTAAAAACAACAATAATTAATGTACCAAAATTACGTTTAAATATCATGTTATATATGTGCATTGACCTCAATAAGCTTTAAAACTCAGATTAAACTAGTGACACGTTATATTGGTTAGAAAAAATCACTATAATTTAATCAATTTGTTTTATAAATGCAACTTAACAAGTTATTACATAATTACAGTTACAAATTAAGTTGGACCAAATATGTACTTAAAATATGCACGTAGGTCCAAATATGCACGTATTAGTCTTTTCTTAAGTTTTGGGTGAATAAGAATATTTTTGACCAATTTAAGTAACGATAAAAACATAATTAAACCAAATTACAAATGAAGGATAAATATTATAAATTTCACATACTTTAATAATACTTTAAAATCATTTTCCCTTAATATATATTATATATACCCTACTTAATTGACTCAGTAAAAACTCCCCACACATTTGTTACTAATTATTAGCCTTGAGCCGCCTTTCTATACACTGTGGAAGATGAAACCTAAGCCAAGATATTATCCTACAATTCCCCAAGAAATAATTATTGAAATATTTCCGTGGCTTCCTGTCAGGTCATTGATTCGTTTCAGGTGTTTTTCTAAATTTTTTAATTCCCTTATATTGGAATCATATTTCGTGGATATCCATCACTATCACTCTACGACTCGCGTTGATGGGACAAAATTCCTTTTGCTTGAAGGCGAAAATTAGAGCAAAATGAAGATGAAAAAGCCTATAAATGGAAATCTCATACTAATATTAACAACCGCAGATTATCGTGGGCTAATGGTTTATTCTCCTTCGTGCAGCCAAGCACGGAGTCTATTAAAATTTACAATTCCAGTACAAGAGAAGTAATATGCCTTCCAAGTCGAGAATATGTTGATACGACTAAACCTCCATTGTGTTATTATTCACTAGGTTATGATCCAAAAGAAAAAAGTATAAAGTTTTGATGACACGAAGTGTTACAAGTGGGTCCACAAGAAATTGGATATGCACTTTAAGTGTTGACCAATCATGGAGAGAGATTGAAAGTGGGGTTGACTTTTTTCCATCTTTTTGGGGAAGTATTTGCATTAGAGGAGTTATCTATATGTTGGATTACGAGAATAAAATCATTGTTGCTTTTGATGTTAGAACTGAAAATTTCAGAGTTATTAGATTGCGGAACGATATGATTACAAGGATATACAAATACACTCTGATAGAAGTGAATGTCAAATTAGCGATGATGTACAAGCCATATAACTTTAGTAACGACAATGAGAATTTGTGGATTTAAAAAGATTCCCAAAAAGAAGAATGGGAGAGACATATCATTTGGTCTCCTCGCGAATGGAAAGATGCTATTTACCAAAGAGGAATTTGCAATTCTTGTGATGGGAAGATTGTATTTGCGGTTTTAAAGTATGATTCTTTTTCGACCTTTTATTTTCACGATGTTGGGAAAAATAGTTGGAGATATTTGAAAATCCAACAACGTCCAGAAAAAGGTCATGGGTTTTACCATGTTTATAGTTATGCAGAAAGTCTATTCTCATTAGAAAAAAAATGAAATTAATTAGGGTATTTGGAATTTTGATCGATCTTGTTTCATTTTCTTGAATTGGTTGTTATATTAGATAGTTTTATTATCTGTTATTTTAGTAAAGGTATTAGTCTAAATTATTCTTTATCGATTCTTAAACGTCTTACTTAATTAACAATTCACTAGCTGAAAAAGTGAAAGATAAAGAATTGACTTGTTATGTTTTACACTAGTTACTATATATGTACCATTATTGCACATATAAGTTAAACTATATGATGTTGGTGCATAAAATCTACTCATTACTACTTTTTATACTTGTTACTATATATCATTGCTGCACAAGTTAAACTGTGCACTAATAGTGCATAAAAGTTAAACTCGTTAGTAGGATGTACGAAGATCTTGTCTTTATTTTTGCGGGATATAGGGGTTACAAGAAAAATATGACAACAAAGTATCAAAATAGAAAGCAAATGAAATAACAAATAGTAGAACACTTCGAAGCATAAAAACTAGCGATTTAATAAACACTACTACTAATAAGGCTACGAGTAGATGGGGCTAGCCCCTTGCCTCTCCATGCATCTAAGGGGTGACAACACTTGGTTATCTACTAACCTTCTACCCTGATCCTCGACCTCCGCACTATCCTATTTAGGGTCATGATCGCAGTAAGTTGAAACTGCGTCATATTCTATCTAATCATCACTTTCCCCCAATTCTTCATTGACCTACCTCTACCTCTTTTAATTCCTGCTATAACTTACCTCTCACACCTCCTTACTAGCGCTTTCGTACACCTCCTCTTCACATACTTGAATCAGCTCAATCTCGATTCCCTAATCTTGTCCATCATGGGGGCTCTCCCACATTACCCCGTATAACCTCATTTCTAATCATATCTCTCCTAGTATGTCCACACATCCATATGAGCATCCTCATCTCTGTGATATTCAATCTCTGAAGGTGGACGTTGTTGACTGGTCAACACTCCGTCACATACAACATGTGGTATAATCATCACTATGTAAAACTTACCCTTAAACCTTGGCGATACATTCTTATCGCACAGTACCCAAATACAAGCCTCCATTTCACCTACCCGTTTTAATGCGATAAACGACATCATCGTCAATCTCCCTGTTTTCTTGGATTATGGATCCAAAATGCTTAAAAAAATTTCTCTTGAATATGACTTGTGCATCGATCTTCACTTCTACCTCCGCCTCATGTGTCACGTCACTGCACTTGAATACCATGTATGTATTATATCTTTAGTCTTGCTTAATCTGAAACCTTTAGACTTTAGGGTCTGCCTCCAAATTTTCAGCCTATCATTAACGTCACATATCAATACTATGTCATCTACAAATAACATATATACACTACAACATTTTTCTGATTTATCAAATCAAAAATATTCGAGAAAGAAAAAAGTATCACATAAATTATTCAAGTGAAATTTATCTTATATAGTAACTGTACTTTGAGTTTGAGAGATTATCGATATATTTCGTCATTAATTAAATTAAAATATGGAATTACTCAGACCATTTGATGTTGAAGAAGTCAAGGAGTCAAGAGAATTCATACCACGTGTTTTAAAGAAACCGTGTATCCCTTTTTTGTTTTTGTTTTTCAAGAATTTTGCTTCCACTAATAAATTTTCATATTTTTGTTATGTTATGGAAAAGGAAGTTACTAGTAATGACTTGTTCTTCTTGATCACTTTAATTATCGTTTTTATTAAAAATAAATAATTCAAATATGTCTTTTAATTTGACCTTTTAGAGCCATTAATTATTTTCAATACTGAAAAATACATCAATTTTATACTCATTATTGTATATTATTTTGCTCATAAGATTAATGTTATTACTTATTATTATTATATTATATACTGTCACTACATGAACATCAAACTCTATAACACTAGTGCATAAAAATTAAACTCAGTTATTTTTGAGTTGTTCAGATGATAAACGCCTCTCATTTCCAACTAAGAGTGTCAATCGAACCGGGTTAACTCGGAACCGCACCAGTCCGAGCCAGTAAAAACCCAACTCGACTGGTCCTCAATTAAAGGGTTGGATTGTTCTGGATCGTCTACTATAACAGGAACCGACCAGTTCAATTTTTAAACCCATAACCCGAAATCGATCAAACTAGGTAATGTCACATCTTTAGTGGTACCAGTTAATCGATCCGTCCCGATCTAGCCCGGTCTAATTTTTTAAATAATAAATAATTTATATTTTATCAATAGATTTTAAGAAAAAGTGATTTTTTTCGATATTTTTTTTAATGTAACCCAGCGTCAGATAGAACACTTTCAGGGCTGGATCAGTTGGACCCGGATCAACCCAGTAACCAACCCAGCCCCAAACCCGGCCGGTTCAATTTTTACCGACCCGGCCCACTAAACACCTATACTTCCAATTCTAAAGTTATGAGAGACTAAACACAGATAAGGCCAAGGAGTCTCAACAGTGTGAACGCGGTTTTAATGTGAAGAATCTGTCCAACCAAAAGTGTGAACATATGCTGACGAAATTGAATATGTAAATTTCTTTCCAGAAAACAAAATCTGTCTTTTTATGAAGAAAAGGACAGAAATGGTTGGGTTTTTTGGGTTTTTTGTTGTTGGCCAGTTCATGTGTTATAGGTGCTTACATTTCAAACCTTCAAACCTAATTTTGTTTGAATAAAAACCACTCCATTAACAAAACAAAAAAAAAAACATATAAACCCCATTCAATTTTCAAGAACCTTCCTCATTACAACAACTACTCTCCCATTTCCCCAACTAAATGCTATAGTAGTATTCTTATCCTATTCATGAACCATGGAGCTCAAACGCCTTTGCTTTGTTTTGCCTGCTGATGATCTTGATGAAAGTGATCATGAAAAACAAGTTGTAGAACACAAATCAAATGTAAAAAATGAGTCCTTTTCCAAATGGGGTTGTGGGGTTCAAGTTCTTGATGGTGAAAAACAAGTTGTAGAACAAAAACCAAAGGGAAAAAATGAGTCTTTATCCAAAAGGGATTGTGGGGGTCAAGTTGTTGATCATCAAAAGCAAGTTCCAAAGGGAAAAAATGAGTCTTTTTCCAAAAGGGGTTGTGGGGGTCAAGTTCTTGATTGTGAAAAACAAGTTCAAAAGAAAAAAGATGAGTTTTTTTTCAAAAGGGGTTGTGGGGGTCTAGTTCTTGATCATGAAAACCAAGTTTCAAAGGTAAAAAATGAGTCTCTTTCCAAAAGGGGTTGTAGGGGTCAAGTTCTTGATGGTGAAAAACAAGTTGTACAACAGAAATCAAAGAAAAAAAATGAGTCTTTATCCAAAAGGGGTTGTGGGGGTCAAGTTCTTGATTTTCTTCATGAATCTTTTTCTAAAATACTTGATTCCAAATGGGTAACTTGTTGTCATCAAGAATTTGGGGGAAAACAATTTTCTGGTGTGTTTCATGACACAGAAGGTATGCAGCTAGGTGAGAAAGGTGGTGGTGATTATAATCATCATCATAATCCAAGGATCTTTAGCTATTCTGAGCTGTTTATAGGGTCTAATGGATTTAGTGAGGATGAAGTTTTAGGAAGTGGTGGATTTGGGAAGGTTTTTAGAGCTGTTTTACCTAGTGATGGAACAGTTGTCGCTGTGAAATGTTTAGCTGAAAAAGGGGAGAAATTTGAGAAAACATTTGCTGCTGAGTTGGTGGCCGTAGCTCATCTCCGCCACCGGAATCTTGTGAGGCTCAGGGGGTGGTGTTTTCATGATGAGCAATTGTTCCTTGTGTATGATTATATGCCTAACAGTAGCCTTGATCGGATTTTGTACCGAAAACAGGAGAATGCAGGGTCCCCTGTTCTTGATTGGGAACGTCGAAAGAATATAGTTAATGGGTTGTCAGCTGCCTTGTTTTATCTCCATGAACAATTGGAGACTCAGATCATTCATAGAGATGTTAAGACAAGCAATGTGATGCTTGATTCCCATTTCAACGCTCGGCTAGGCGATTTTGGGTTGGCTAGGTGGTTGGAACATGAACTCGAGTACCAAGCGAGGACGCCTTCTATGAAGAATCAGCAGTTTAGGTTGGCTGAGACTACAAAAATTGGTGGAACTATAGGGTACTTGCCTCCTGAAAGTTTTCAGAAAAAAGGTTTTGCCTCTGCAAAATCTGATGTGTTTAGCTTTGGGATTGTTGTCCTGGAGATTGTTGCAGGAAGGCGCGCTGTGGATCTCGCGTCCCCGGATGATCAAATCATACTTCTTGATTGGATCAGGAGACTTTCTGATGAAAAAATGGCTTTACAAGCTGGAGATAGCAGACTTGTTGATGGTTCTTACAAGCTTAATGAAATGGAGAGGCTAATACATATTGGCCTTCTTTGTACACTTCATGAACCTCAATCAAGGCCTAGTATGAAGTGGGTTGTGGAAGCACTTTCTGGCCATATTTATGGCAAATTGCCTGATCTTCCTTGTTTTAAATCCCACCCTCTTTATATCTCTTTGTCATCTCCAAGTAATAGTACAACTAGCAACACAATCACCACAAGGTCCACTGCCACAACCAGCGCCAGCACAACGCCCGGTTTCAACTCCACAATGTTCATCACAGCCACAGGAGAAACCATGTATCTAAGTGCTGAAAGTGGAAGCAGCAACAATGAGTCTGGAAATAGCAGCAGTAGGCGCCAATCGAGTAATTTCCTGATGGTTGAAACTGCTAGGGAGATCACATTCAAGGAGATCATTGCTGCCACAAACAATTTTTCAGATTCAAGAAGAGTTGCTGAGATTGACTTTGGAACTGCTTACCATGGGTTTCTTGACAACAACCAGCATATCCTAGTGAAAAGGCTAGGAATGAAAACTTGTCCTGCTTTAAGAGTGAGGTTCTCAAATGAACTTCAGAACTTAGGACGATTACGCCATAGAAACCTGGTGCAACTCCGCGGATGGTGCACCGAGCAAGGTGAAATGCTTGTTATTTATGATTACTCCCAAAGTAGTCTTTTAAGCCACCTCCTTTTCCATCAGAATCATCATAGGGACAACGCCTCCATCCTAAAATGGCGTCATCGGTATAACATTGTCAAATCACTTGCCTCTGCTATTCGCTATCTGCACGAGGAGTGGGATGAACAGGTCATACACAGATGTATCACATCATCTGCCATCATTCTTGATCCAGACATGAACCCAAGGCTTGGTTGCTTTGCTCTTGCTGAATTCTTGACTCGAAATGAGCACAGTCATCATGTTGTGGTTGATAAAAACAAATCAGTTAGAGGAATATTCGGTTACATGTCACCAGAGCATATGGATTCTGGTGATGCAACAACAATGGCTGATGTTTATAGCTTTGGTGTAGTTCTGCTTGAGGTAGTTAGTGGTCAGATGGCTGTGGACTTCCGCCGACCTGAGGCTTTGTTGGTTAACAGAGTACATGAATTCGAGGTGCAGAAAAGGCCATACGAACAACTGGTAGATTGGAGGTTGAATGGAAACTTTAACTCCAGGGAACTGGCGAGGCTAGTCAAATTAGGAATGGCTTGCACAAGGTCCGACCCAGAATCAAGACCGAGCATGAGGCAGATAGTGAACATTCTCGATGGACATGATCAATGGTTGATGGAAAATGGACGAAAGAAGGAGAAACCGGAAGAATGGAGAACAACAAATGCTTCTGCTTTGTCCCTTGTAAGGAGAATTCAAGCTCTTGGTATACAATGATCATCGCGTAAGATGTGTAGTTACATGTAGATAGATATGAACATTAAGCTTTATATCTTTATGCCTTTGTTCTTCTATTTATTCATGGTAGTCTAAAACCTGTGACAAGTTTTGAGTTGTATGATTATGTTGCTTCAGCAATACATTGTGTAATCTAGTGTGGACGACTTTGATAGCATCGTTGGAATGGAAGCATCAGATATGCAGATTTTTATGAATTTGATCATGAGTTTTTTTACATATAGTAGCAGAATATAACTTAAATATGAAAGCTTATTTAGATTAGGTGTTTAGAAATGCAACAGTAATTGAACTTGAACGTATACAGAGAACTACTTCATTAAACGGAGTGACATAGTTAGTGAGGATTCATTCAGCCGATACCTACTAGTTTGGTGGAGGAGCTGTTGTTGTTGATTTTTATTCGGCATTGTGCACTTAGTCTACTTTTTAGTCGTGTGATTCTCATTGTCTGTGTCTATACCAACCCAATCAAGAAACGCGAAAAGAAACTGCCTGAAGCTGACCTTGCCACTCCTGTCCCAGTCCATTTCTTCTGCAATTGTCAACCAGATCATCATGTAAGAAGTTAGCACAAGTAGTAAATTTGATTTTGAAGCAACTTAGAAGGTGAAAGACAGTACTAAATCGAGTCCGAGTGACATGAGAAGGGGATTTCTCGGAAGGATATTCATCGTTTAACGCCTTGATGACATCTTTCTTGTGCAGTTTCCCATCACCACTTTTATCAAGAAACAAGAATGCCTCAACTATTGTGTTAAATGTTGCTTCTAGCTCTGGTGAACCAATCTTCGCGGTCTGAAATAAACGTGATCCTAATGAATATAACTTCACATCAACAACAACAACATGGTAGAGTAGACCTTACCCCTTACCTTAGAGGTAGAGAGGTTGTCTCCTAGAGACCCTCGGCTCAAGAAAAAAACAGTCCAAAGCAGCCCAGCAACAGAAGTAATGGAAGTACAAGAAACAACAGATAGTAATATAACATAAACTACAATAAAACAACACGATAATCGAGATACAAGGAATCAACAGATAGTAACAGAAATCAAAGGACAAGAAACTGCATGAGCAATACTACGACTACTAATGGAAGGAATATAACTTAACATGATAAGTAAATATCCGGTAAAAGTACACGAAAGAAGAACCTCGAAGAGGACAATTTTCACGTACGTTGTCAGAGGAGGAAGATGAATCTGTCAAGAGATAAAGAAGACATAGAAGAACAATGAACTCATTGAATTGAATCCCTTCCTTTTCATCCACATCACAGGAGTCGAAAAGATCATCAATTTCCTCCTCTTGAACATGGAATTGTAGCTTCTTTACACATTTCTTTAGTTCTTCCCGGTCAATAGTTCCATTTGAATCTTCATCTTAGGAAAAGAACCAAAGATAGAAAGAGCATAAATCCATTGTCAGTAAAAATGTAACGAAAACTCATAAATCAGCATACACAGAAGCTACTAACCGAACTGTTCAAACACGCCTTTTATCTCCTTCAACCCCTCTTTGAACCGAGGAAATTTCAAGATTATGCTATTGATTGACCTGAATTTGCTTTGCCCTGATAAACTTCTCTTAAGCTCCATCATTTTTGTTTCAAGCTTAGTATCCAATCTCCTGTACTTCTTTGGTGCATTGCAAAAGCACAGTAAGCCTCCAACCTTGATGGATAATAACTTGAATGCTGGACATGGCTGAGCTGACCCTTAAAAACAAATAAAGAGTTCAAGTAAACGACAGACACGATCAAGATCAATCAGAAATTCTTTTTTTTTTCGATATCCTAAACATGATATGTGCTGTTAGTACAGAAAACGTCGCCTAATCTGTCACAACCTGTGATAGTATTTGTGTTTCTGTGAATTTTACCTACTTCAGCATCAATCCAACTGTTGTCCAGGCAGATGGACTATGAAATGGGAGACAGGGGTGTTAGGATGGATTCCAAGTTTTGTTTTCTCAACTCTATAAACGAAGTTCCTAATAATTTCATTGACTTATATGCTCTATCGTCCAGTTGAAAACGTAACCACTTAGCTCAAAACTACTGCAACAAATTTCCCTGATGCCAATTAGCAAGCTAGATTCTTCGGTATTGTGGCTTTAGTTCAGCCCCAATGATCAGAATAGCAACCCGCTAAGTTATCAGAAGAGAAAAAAGATAGATCGTTATCATGCCATTGCATATAAGAATAGCAATGTAACGATATTGATCGATGGAATAAGAACACGTAAACTGTATAACAAACTGAAAGTCACATTTCAAGTTAAAGTACTTAAAATCCATCCCGCTACATTGAATGCCATCTCAGTTCACAATCACTCGACGAAATATACAGAGTCTAGAACTATCTTAATTTCTGCATATCCTTCATTCCGAGACCTCTCATCCTGAAAATTTGATGCATTGATCATAGGGATGATTGACTACTGCATACTCTCAATAATATCACAACTTCAACCGCATAGAAAATATCGGGAGAAATGATTTTCTAGCCCTGTACAAACTTTTCTTTTTAGTTTTAAGTCCTTTTTTATCTTCATTTTTACACTTACAATTCTGAATAAATTTTAACACTCAATCCCAATTCCATGTTTCAAAAATTAGGCCACATTAGCCAAATTAGATGCTTCAAAGTTCTTTTCAATACCTCTATATATACAACAACATATGCAGTGTAGTCGCATAAGTGGGGTCTAGGGAGGGTAAAGTGCACGCATACCTTGCCTTACTTTAGGAGGTAGAGAGGTGATTTCTGATAGACCCTCGACTCAAGAAAAATCATATCAAAGCAGGTCAGAAAAGGAAATAACGGAAGTAAAGAAACCATGACAAGATACTACAAAAAGCAAGACAAAACATTTTGCAAAAAAGGACAAGAAACAACAGATAGTAACAAAAATTGAAGGGAAAGAAACTACCGGAGAAATACTACAGCTACAAGTATGGAAGAATAAGCGAGACAATGCTCCAATACCTACTAACCTTCTACCCACTGTCCAAAAGGGGACATTGCAAAAAAAGAACTCTGACAAGAAACAAGAAACATACCTACTGAATCTTTCATGGCTTTGATGATGAAAAAAGCTCAAGAAATCAAAAGGGTCTGCTTCTGATTCCTTTAACATGGAGCAGATCATATATATATATATATAGGTAGAGTGTTAAAAGGGGAATGCAAAGAGAACAGAAAAAAGGGGTGAAGTGGAGAGGAGGCAAATGAGGAAAAATGATTCTTGAAAAGTAAAGTAGAAATCCCATTAGGACTTTTTCCTTTTTCCAATAGAATGGAACTTTAATTTCTTTCTCTTCCACTAGCAAAAAATTCCATCATTGCTTTGACTACAAGTCTCCATTGATGCAATTTTTCCAGTGTAAAACATACAGCTATAATTATGTTTAAATTTCTTAGACTAAACGGTCGCTGCCTGAAAGGACTATGTCTGGAAAATATGTTTATAGATTAAGATATGCAGAACCTAATTACACCCTTCGGTCAAGTAAACGAAGCTTATAGAAAAAAATTAACTCTTTTACACCGATATTTTGTACATTCTACCAGATCATCATAAGAAAATATACAAACATAGCTCCAATGTCCAAATTAAGTAAGAGAGGAGGGAGGGAAGCTAACATAACAGTCAACTGAAAAACGTTAGCTACAGCTAGGCTAACGCGCAATGACTTTCTATGTTTGTGGCTTGCTTCTTTAAGCTCCGCCCAACCTATTTTTTTAATATTCTTTTTTTTATAGAATTAATACGTCTTTCACAAAATACTTAGCCACACGATATAAAGTTTTGGTAGCTACACGGGCTATTGCTTCATCCCTAAAACTCTTCTCACGCTAACAACTAAGGAGCAAAATTAAATGCAGCGAACAAAATTTTGTCATTGATATTAAAAGTCAAAATATGTTGGTATTGATACATGAAAACACACTCTAAACAATAAGATAAAGGAAAACGACTTATACACTGTATATATATGAGCGTAAAATATAACACAATTACTTGTAATAAATTAACAATAACAGGAAATATTACGGTAAAGCAGAAGATGACAACCTAAAAATTACGAGGGAAGAAAACTGAAAGTCATCTACCGAAAGTCCATCAATACGATAGTATGCGCCGAGATAAATGCAACATTCATTTAAATAAATAAAAAATTATGACATTGATACCATAGTTGAATTCAAAGTAATTGAATTTCTTCTGAACATGCAAAGACAAATTATTTTAGCTTAGTTAGTTATATAGTATTTGTAATTATAGATCTTTATCTCTTGTGTAATGTGAAATAAGTTTTAGTTGATTTCAAAGTCATAAATATTTAAAAAATAGTTGAATAAAGTTTTGTGTGATGTAATTATTTTAAAGATAACGCAGTTAATTTTTTTATTCTTTGTAAGTGCATACCAGTAACGAATCATAAAGAAGTCATGACACATAATATGAAAAACATTACATCTAACAACTAAAGAATACGAAAACCAAAGTACATGAAACAATAAAAAGCAGTACACCCTAATAATAATAACCAAATAAAAAACCGAATATTAATATACTTGCGAGGTTATTCTCTCTTTTAAAGTGTCTTGTAAGATAATGAATGTCGGGAAACACTTGTGTGAATCCTTTTGTAGTTGGAGTGATCTTGTGAGGTTATTCTTTTTGGGTAATTGAGATTAATTAGAGTATTTACACTAATTTTGTACTCTTGTTGGTGTAGTAAAAAGTCTCATATCCCTAGTGGACTAGGTCACACCGACTGAACCACATTAAATTCGTGCCTTCTTTATTTGATTTCCTTACCATTATTATCAACTTACTATTGTCTCTGTTATTTTCATTATAACATTATTTGACTAAATTCTGCACTACTCGAATTTTCGATCCTAACAATGGTCTTACTTCATTAGCCGTCTTTCTTGGTGCGCGAAAGGCATTTTCTATTTAAGAAGAAATGAACTGTTTTCCAACCTACTCAGAGTGACCTCATTTGATTAATCAATTTAGATAGCTTGATGAAAATTAGATGAAGTGAAGGAGCTTCAAATTTTTTTTTATAGAAGAATATGAAAAGTCATATCGTTTGACTTCTTTGAAAGATTGTGTTGATCTATATGGTGGCAAAATTTATAGCAAAGCATTGGACATTTAAGTCATGGAACAAAATCGTTAGAAATTATTAGTGAATATTAATTGCAATGTCTTTTGCGAGCAATTTGTAGACAATGTGTGCGGAGTTGCACGAATCATGATTATATTCTCTTTCCAATATGAAAGAGGCTTCAACATTTTGACCTCTACGACATAAATTCGTTAAGCCAATTGAAATATCAAAAGATTTGAAACATTACATGGTTTCAATATGTTCGAAGAGTTTATGCTTTCCAAAACCTAGTATCATGCACAAGACAAAGCAAAAAGTAGATTAGGTTATCGAATTAAAGGTCAAACTAAGAATAAACGTGTGATCCTAAAAGAAGGAAAACAGGTTTATGAAATTGGTTGCGCTATTGATGAGTAATATTGAGTCATTTACAGTTTTATAGTTTATATTTTCTAAAACTTAATGTCATGCGCAAGAGAAAGAAGAAAGCAACTCATGTGATTAGATTTTGAAGGTCAAACTAAGTCCAAATGTGTGATCTTAAAAGAAAGAAGATAAATTTTATGAAACTCGATGCCCTATTGATGAGTAATATTGAGTCATTTACAATTTTACAACTTATATTTTTTGAAACCTAGCTAGTATCATGCGCACGCAAGAGAAAGCAAAAGTAATTCAGGTGATCGATTGAAGGACAAACTAAGAATAAATATGTGATCTTAAAAGAAAGAAAAGATTTTATAAAACTGGATGCCCTAATATTGATTGGTAATAGTGAGTCATTTTAGTTTTACCGTTTGTATTTTCTGAAATAAGTGCAAGAGAAAGCATAAAACAACTCACGTGATCAGACTAAAGGTGAAACTAAGAATAAATGTGTAATCTTAGGAGAAGAAAAAGATTTTATGAAGCAGAATGCTCTATTAATGAGTAATATTGAGTCATTTGATTTTACAATTAATATTTTTTGAAATCTTGTGTCTTTTACGAGTAATTTGTAGACAATGTGGGCTTTGGAGCTGCACGAATCACGGTTAAATTCTCTTTCAAATAAGGACGCTTCAACATTTTGACATCGATCTATAGCCTACAACATAGATTCGTTAAGCCAATTTGAAATATCCAAAGATTCAAAATATTATGCAGTTTCAATATGTGAGACTTTATACTTTTCGAAACCTTGTATCATGCACAAGAGAAAGCAAAAAGCAGCTTAGGTTATCAAACTAAAGGTCAAACTAAGAATAAATGTGTGATCTTTAAAAAAAAAAAGTATTATCAAATTTGATGCCCTATTGATGAGTAATATTGAGTCATTTACAGTTTTATAGTAAATACTTTTTGAAATCTCGTGTCATGTACAAGGAGAAAGCAAAAAGCAGCTTAGGTTATCAAATTAATTAAGGTCAAACTAAGAATATGTGTGTGATCTTCAAAGAAAGAAGAAACATATTATCAAATTTTATGCCCTATTGATGAGTAATATTGAGTCATTTACAGTTTTGCAGTAAATATTTTTTGAAATCTTGTGTCAAGTGCAAGCAAAAGCAGAAAGTAACTCAAGTGATCAAATTGAAAGTCAAACTAAAAATAAATGTGTGATCTTAAAAGAAAGAAATAGATTTTATAAAATTGAATGTCTATTGATGAGTAATATTGAGTCACTTTAGTTTTACCGTTTATATTTTTTGAAACCTAGTGTCGTGCAAAAAAGGTGATCATATTAAAGGTCAAACTAAGAATAAATGTGATCTAAAAAGAAAGAAGATAGATTTTATGAAATTGAATGCCCTATTAATGATTACTATTGAGTCATTTTACTTTTACATTTTATATTTTTCGAAATTGAGAGTCATAGGCAGGAGAAAAGAGAAAACAAATCAAATGATTAGATTGAAGGTCAAACTAAAAATAAATATGTGATCTTAAAATATAAACGATAGATTTTATGAAAATGAATGCCCTATTAATGAGTAATATTGAGTCATTTTAATTTTACAATTTATTACAATTCTTTTTTGATTCACACGATTATAATAGTTCTTTTTGTTCTATTTAATTTAGCATTCATAATAGTGAAAAAGTACTCTTTTCTTTTCAAAAAATCCATTGGATATTGTCAATGATACAACAAAAAGGTGTACATTTCAATGGTAAATTCCATGTGAAAATTAAAGACAAGAACACAAGAAATCCAAGGATCGTGGAAGGTAGACCTTTCGATAACTTGAGATTGACCAATTCACACAAAAGCAACTTAATGAAATTAATGATTAAAGTTAATTATTAATAAGAGGCTTTATACATTGCCTTGAACCTGAAATTTTACATACTAAAATAAAGATTTTACATACTGAAATTTCACACAAAAGTAGTTTAATTCAAGTTTTAAATTAATTCTATTGTTAAAATGAAGATAGTCTTTCTTTTCTTAATATGTTAAAAAGCTTTTATACCTTTTCCCTACAAATTTTAATATTATATAATTAAGTAAAAATAAAATCATACCCTCGACTATTAAATTTTTTTGAGGCTCGCCAAAAATAAAAAAACTTTATTATCACATAATTAAAGTTAGAATTACATAATCAAGTTAAGATCGTATAATCTAAGTTAAGATTTTGTTCAAGAGACAAAAAATGAAGAGATGTACTATACCACTTTTTTTTTCAATCTGGTCAAAGCAACATCATTCCCATTGATTAACTAAGATTAAAAAAAAAAACAGTTCAGTGCACAAAATGAGTTATTTTGCTAGATGAAGGGTTTATATGCTAAAAATATAACGATCAGGATATTTTTTAATCAAAATGTAGTAGAAGATAAAATTGATCAATTTTAAATAGTTCAGAGATATAATTAGCCTTTTTCTCCTTTACAATTACGCAAAAATAAAATCATAACCTCCACTATTAAAAAAATTGAAATCACCCCAAACAAGAAAAGACTTTATTAGCCCTCTTGAATTCACATAATCAAGTTTAAGATTATGTTGCTTGGTGAAACATAAAGTACATATTCATGATCAGCTTGGACACATGACATCCAAGCCATCATTAATAAAAAATACAAATTAAATTAAAATCCTATCCTTTTTTCTATTCTTCCAAATTAAACTTCTAATGAAAAGCAAAAATTAGAAAAGTGCAACATCTTTTTTGATAGAATTCATACACCCAGACTTACGCCACCCCTGCAACATATTCATGTGAGATATATTGTTCTTCAATTCAAAGTGCAGACCCTCCTCCATCTTGATACAACATAGCCTCGATCTGATCAGCATTTTTTAACCCAAGCTTCATAAAACCCAACCAAAAAAATAATTGTTATATAACTGTTGAATTAACAATAAATTAGATTAAGTTATATGCAAATTAAGGTCTTACTTCATTTACAGTCTTTTTTGACGAAAGGCGTTTGCCGTCGAGTAAAAAACGAACTGTTTTATAATTTGCTATTTGTTTTCTCGTACAGTATACCTTGAATACTGTTTTCATAATTGTACAAGGCTTCGCGGTGATGGTGAGAGTTGTACCATCCTATAAAAAAAATGAAAAAAGAAACATAAAAATATCAATAAATTTCAAAGATTAAAAGGTGTATTTTTTCTAAATAACCAATAAAAAAAATTAGTGAGAGTGAAATGATAAACCTGAGATTGAAATCTAAGATTTAATAGTGAGGTTTCATCAGCTGGTTCTTCTGGCATTTTCTTTCTTATTTCTTTATTGGAGAGGAAAGTGAAAAGAAAATACAAGAGAGGTGAAATGAATGATAAAAATGAGGAATATCATATTAGTTTATATAGGAGATGAGAAACAAAAAAATTAATGAATGAAATAATTTTAGATGTATTCTAATTTATGACCAAAAAGACTTGAGATATATTTAAATTTATGATATATTTGACTGATACAATATTCTGCTTTATGATAAAAAAGACTTGAGATATATTTAAATTTATGATGTATTTGACTGATACAATATTCTGATTTATGATCAAAAAGACTTGAGATATATTTAAATTTATGATGTATTTGACTGATACAGTATTCTGATTTATGATCAAAAAGACTTGAGATATATTTAAATTTATGATGTATTTGACTGGTACAATGTTTGAAAATTTTCAAATTTTATGATCTAAAATAAAATATAAATATTTGTGTGCTTATGAATCATCTCATTAAGGGTAAATAAGAAGTTTAAACTTAGATTATTCTTGAAGACTACAAGTACTTTAATTATGGCACAAAAATAGAATAAATATTCAAAAAAAAGATTATATCTTAAAATATAGGGATAATTTCAGAGACATCTCTTCAGATTTAGCTCTATTACACCTTGTGATTTATGATATTACGCTTACCTCTCTTATTTTGATTTTATTGTAACAATTCTCCTTTTCTATTTTTTACTAATATTAAAAAATTATGACATGACAAATCTACCCCTACTGTTAAACTCTACTCTTGAACCTCTTTTAATTACTTAAAATTAATAATGGTCAAACACTCATCCTAATTAATATTTTCTCAAAGGATGTGTAAATAAAAAACATGACAAGCATTTTCATGGATAGTGTGGTAAAATATTCATATTTTACTTTAATATTAGTTACTTATTCTCCAAATCATTTTTTAAAATCTAATACTACACCTCAATTAATATGGGCAATGTAATAAAATAGCTATGTCAATTATTATTTTCTTAATGGAAGTGCCAAGTCTATTTTTTTTTTTTTTTTTTCGCTATTAACGGCGTTTTCGACTACTTTTTGTTTTTACTTAAAACTTTAAAAGATAAAAATTAAAGACCAACAATTTTGAGGGATAAAATTTAAAGACCAACCCAAAATAGAGGTATTTGTGCAAATATTGCAAAATATAAGAACCAAAGGGGACATGATTAATATGAAATAAACCCTAACAAAAGGCCTTTCTTTGGCAGGACAAAACACAAACCCTATACGACTCTTTATTTATAATTACATAAAAACAAACCTAATACAAAGCTTTATTTTTCTTGAAGAGAAAAAAAAAGAACCTGCCATGGAAGCCTATGATATCCTATTTCCCATCACTATTAGGCTTCCCGTTAAATCTTTGTTACGCTTTCAATGTGTTTCTAAGTCGTGGAATGCTATAATATCCGACAAAGAATTCAAGAAAACTCACATTGATCAATCCAAAGCAAATCTTATAAATAGAATATTGTGCGTCTTTTTTAGGGGTTCCTTCATGTTTTCAGAGTGGAAAACAAAGAGTCCTAGAAAGCTCTTATTGGTAGACACGAGTGATGGTGTATTCGAGTTTAGAGATTTGGAAAATCCCAAAATTGCAATGGGAAAACAAGAGTTTCCTCTAAAGAGATGTCGAAATCCTACAGCTTTGTGCTCGTGTGATTGTTTCGTACTAATGAAGACATCTATGGATGATACATATGCATTGTGGAATCCTTGTACTAATGAATATCGAACAATTGTATGTCTATATGGTTGTGGATTGTGTTATGATTCTCGTGATGATGAATACAAGGTCATATTGATATTTGCATATTTTTACGCGCTCTATTATGTAAAGAGGAATTACTGGAAGAAGAAAACAATTATCGTTATACCACTCGATCAAAACGTACTCATGGAAGTGCAAGTGCACTCCGGGGACTAACGTTAACAATCGTGTGTTTTGGTCCTTGGGTTTCGGAGAACTTAACCAATTAGTAGAGAGATTTTCTACGATTATATACTTTGACGTGACATTGCATGAGATTCAAAAACCCGATTTTATATGTACATATCAATCGTTTCATTTGACTTCTTTGAAAGGTTGTGTTGGTTTATTTGGTGGCAACGGTTTATATGGTGAGACATTTGGATCATGTAACAAGTTGGATATTGGACTCATTTAATGAAAATTAATTGTCACAATGCAGACTTTCGAGATCAATTTGTAAGGGATATTTTTCTTTTGGGATGCACAAGAGATGGTGAAATTCTCTTTCAATCAGGAGGGAGGCTTGAACGTCTTGTCATGTATGATCCTAAACGAGATAAATTCGCTAAGCCAGTTCGTATATCAAAAGACTCAAAACATGTCATAGTTCCAACGTGTTGCGAAGTATCAAAACAAGACATAATTCCAATATGTTCGGAGAGTTTCTATTTTCCAAAACTCAATGTGAACAAGAGAAAGCAAGTTCATGAGTAATCTTTAGTCTTTCATTTGGTTTTATAGTTATTAATTAGTTCTGTTCCTTTTCAGAGTTAATACATTTTTATAAGTTGATTTGTGTTTTATTTTACTTTACATTTTCTTTTTTCCTTTTTTCTTGAAGAAGAAAGAGAATATTGAATCTGTAAAATATCAATGAACTTCAATGATTAGTAAGGTAATTAGCAATAATGCCTTAAATGAATGTAATATTTTTAAGATTTTGAATTGTAGGAAATTAAATCCATAAGTATGCATGTCATCAAGCTTTGTTGGCATCACTTCTTCGTACGAACGCTTTCCTTTTTATAATGTGCTTTATACAACGCGTATTTACATTAGTTAGGGGGCCTCAATGCGTATATCAAACACCGATATTGAAAAAAGAAGAAGAAGTGTTTGTGCACTTGGTTCCTCCAATGGACTCTTACTTTTGTGGTCTCTCAATTTCCTTTTTTCTTTCAACTCTTTCTTGTGATGCTGGGGAAAGAAGTGCAAAAGGATAACATGAATACATGTGGATACAACCAAGAATATCACACAAATTGGGCTAGTTAAGAAGAGCTATTGGGCCGAGAAGAAGCCATAGGGCCTTCCAAACGGTTAATTTGGGATCCAGACACGTAGGACAAAAGGTTAGCAACGTGAGGTTTATGCGTATTGTTGAGTCAAAGAGTCTGCTTCTCCTCATCTCCCTTCTCAAGTGAGTGTCTGTACCTTCTCATATCCCTTCTATCCTATATTACTATTTCCTTGTTATCTTTCTATTGCTTTGGTTTAATAATATCATTTAAGCTTCCAGTGTAATAGTTGGTTGATTAAATGATTAAAACCAAAGCATTTTAAGTGTTTGTTATATTGGTGCTTTCATTTAAACATGATGGCCAGGGGCGGATCCACCATACACCTCTGATGGTGGCTGCTTGGTTGATTTGTATGTCGTTGACCATGGGACGATGTCTTTGGTGCGTGATTGTGGCTATTCGTTCTCAGTACTAGTAGTATTTCGCAATGGTATTGAATTTGTTGATGCTCTATTTAATGTAGCTAGTTCAACTTGCTCTGTTTATAAAAAGAACTAAAGCAAAATACATATAGATGCGTCTTGTGAACCTTTCCCAGATCCTACTGACATGGCAAAATGTTGCCAATTATTTCGTTTGACTATCAGGTCATATTTACTTATTGTAAGAAGTCGACTAAGAAATATCTCCCAAAAATCGGTGAATATCAACTGTTTCGTTTGACTTCTTTGAAACCAAAGTACATATATAGGAAAGTGCAACATATTCATGTGTGATATCATGTTCTTTCATATTCAGTGTGCAGGCCCTCCATCTTGATGCAACGTAACATAGTATCATTATCATCACCATTTTCTAACCCAAGCTTCATAAAATTCAATAAACAGACACAAAATAAATAAATTATTTGAATGTTGATTTAACAATAAATTAGATCAAGTTATGCAAATTAAGGTTTTACTTTATTTACGGTCCTTTATGACGTAAGGCGTTTGCCATCGAAGTAGAAGCGAATTGTTTTGTAATAAATTATTTGTTTTTTCAACCTAACTCCAGTAGAAGAAGAAAACAAAAAGAGGAATTTTCATAAATGCGGCAAGTAGTCTTTATTTAATTAAATAAATGAATAAAAACATCGATTTTTTATTCCATCCTTGACCTCGATATCATCGACAGGCATGGACGAGGTTCGACTAGGCCAACATTGATGAAAAAGAAAAAAGAAAAACTCCCCCTGTCGCTTCAAATTCGCCGTTTCCTCTTGTGCTTGACATTGATGAGTTTTGGAAAATATAAACTATCCAAACATGTTGGATATAGAACAGCACACTCATAGCCCATAGGATTATAATTGGATATAAAATCTTTACCAACAATTTTTTGTTGTTTAGGATTATAAATGGAAACTTGGCTATTCTTTGGTCCTTGAAAGATAATTTCACCATTCTCAGCGCAACACAAAATCCTACTGTTTTTAATAAAATAATGCTTGTGAAATTCACGTGATGGTACGTCGTGAAGTTTCATTAACCATTTCCAGCCATCTTCTTTCATAATCCAGATGTCCAATTCTAGTATGTCTTTGCCTCCATATAAGCAAAGGTGACCTTTCAGAATAGTCAAACAAAACAACTCATCATTACTGGGGCCTACAAAATCTGGTGCTGGAAGCTCTTTCAGTTCGTCTGACTTGACATCAAAACATATGATTGAAGAACCTCCACTTACAAACTGGTTAAGTGCTGTTCGATTCAGACACCAATATACACAGCCCTCAGTAGTGTTAATTCCCTGACGCCATATATATTGAGCATTAATTACTCGTTCTAAACTAGTATGGTGACGTTGCCCTAATACTGGGAGAGTTGTTTTCATTGTCCAAAATTCTCTATTCATAGAGTAAACAACATAAAACGACGTATAAATTAAAATAACCTTGTAATCATCAGCAGTAGAATCATAACACAATCCACAAGTACGAGGAAGTGCATACTTGTTCAAATAAGGACATGGTGCTAGCTTTTGGTATTGTCTCGTCGATGCATTCCACAAAATAAATGTCTTGTAAGCCCTTCGTTTCTTTAATAGTATCAATCCATCATGTGCGCATAAGACATGAGCACGTTCGAATCCCTTTAGAGGAAACCGTTGCTTCTCTATGGAAATTACTCGCTGATTTTCCAAGTTTATAAGCTCAAATTCGTCACCACAATATACTTGTAACAAGAACTTTACACGTCCCAACACTTCAGATTGATAATGGTGAGCTTTCTTGAATACTTCATCGGATATCATAGCATTCCATGGCTTAGAAACAGATTGAAAACGTAACAAAGATTTAACTGGAAGCCTACTAAGGATACAAAATAGGATATCACATGAAAGATCAATATTGTTTGGCATTGTGTCTCATATCAGTTAATTAATTAAGTTCATACAAAAGGTATATTATTTATAAAATTTCAACGAGCCGTTTTTGTGATGGAAAAGGAATTCTTTTATTTCCATATTTGCTATTTATTTCAATCAATTAGTTCAATTGTCAAATAAAGAATTTCCTTCTTTAATTAATTCACAAATTTAAGTTTTTGAGTAGCTTATTATTCAAAAAAATATTTTAGTAAATATTTTAAAATAGTCCTTGACGATTTGAGTAAACCCTAACATAAACCTTTTTCCTCCACTACTTACATACCAGCACTAACGCACCGAATCATACCAGAAATAAGAAATTACATAAAAGGACAATTACCTTTGAAGATGATACTTCCATTTTTCCAGAGTGTTAGGTTACCTGTTAAATCCTTGTTACCTGTTAAGCTATGGAATGTTATCATCTTTAACAATGGATTCAGGAAAAAACACCGCGATCAATCCAAAGCTTTGGGCCGTGAAAAGCTCTTGTTACAAAAAAGAAGTCATGTTTTCGACTTTATAGACCTCGAAAGTTCCCAATTAGTTATGACGGAATATCAACTTTTTCCCCTTAAAAGATTCCAAAGTGCTGAAATCTTGTGCTCATGTGATGGTTTGGTGCTTTTAAAGAACCATAGGGCCTACAAAAATTACGTCTTATGGTATCCGTCTATCGGAGATGAATATCAAACTCTTTCGTGTCCTGATAATCATTTGTATCACAATGGCAAACCTCGAAAAGCCCGTGCTTGTGGATTGTGTTATGATTTTAGTGTCAAAAGAGTTTGGCATAATAGTATCCCTTTTAAACTCTCTTTTCTCTCTTGGAGGCTTCTTAAATATATAAATTGCCTTTTAATGATGTCATATGCAGGTATGGAGAGAGAAGGCCTCAAGAATGCTTATGTTGCACTAATCCACAGCCAGAGGGAGCATCAAACATGTATTCGTAGATAGTGTACCAGCACAATACTTGTGGAAATTAAAGCTTTTGGCCAAAGACGGATCCAGGATTTTAAGCTTGTGGGTTTCCAATAAAATAAATTACCTAAAAAAAAAAAACAGATGTATCCATTGGGGTTAGAACTCCAGTTCAGCAGTTCCAAGGGATTTTAGGGCTTCCTTTCATGCGAAAAGGCCAACAACTCAATTATTTATGGGTTCCCATCTGCAAATACTTATATTTTAAATATATTTTTCATATAATTATAGAATCTACGGTAGCAGGGGAGAGGGGAGGGTTTGCCCGTGAACCCCCACCTGGTACTGTGGATCCGCCCCTGCTTTTGGCCATCCTATGGGGATCACGTATCAGAGCAAGCCAGTAAGAAGTTTCTTACATGATTGGTGGCCAACTAAAGGCTGAAATGATGTCCAAAAGATGATGATCCAAGTGGTGCCAATTATAATATGCTGGCAGATATGGAAGACTAGACGATGTTCGTGCAGATATGGAAATCAAAAGAAGTTTAACATAAGAGGGAGAAATCAAATTCAATACTGATGGAAGTATTTTGAACAAAATGGCAAGGGACAGCTTTGGTGATTTTTTTGTTTGCTTTTGCATCACCAATACAGTGCAAATTTCGAAGCGATACTCTATTTTGTAATGATGCATATTATTAATTAGAAGAATTAGATAAGTTACATACTATAGTCTATAAGAAGATAACAAAACATTTAAAGAAAAGAAGTCAAGATTACATATCAATCAATGTATATAATTGAGTTGCTATTCCTCTTATGCATTACATAAAAGTCTAGGAAAATATAAGCTATCCAAACATGTTGAAGTTTCATGACGATACATGCACACATACTCGAGATGATTTGATATATAAGTTGTCTTAACAAACCGTTGTTGTTTAGGATCATAGACGGAAAGATCGTGTTGACCTGGTCCATCAAAGATAAGTTCACCGTTCCTTGTGCAGTACAAGAGCTTATAATAATCGACAAAATGACTAGATGGTATGTTGTAAATTCTCATTAACCATTTCCAGCCATCTTGTTCCATGATCCAGATGTCCAATTCGTGAGCAAGGTGTTTGCTACCATATAAACTAAGGCAGCCTTTCAAAGTAGACAAACGAAACAACTCATGTTCATCACGGACAAAGGTTGGTGTTGGAAGCTCCTTCAATTCATCAGACTTCGCATCAAAGTATATGATTGTAGACGTTTTACGTACAGAATGCTCGAGTTTATTATTCAGAGACCAATATACACGACCTTCAATGCTAATTCCCGGAAGGCATAAATAATAGCTTGAATTAGGTTGTAGTTCGAAACAAGGGAGACGTTGCACTAGTATAGGGAGATTCTCTTTTATCGTTGACCAAGAACCTCTACTCATAGAGTAGACAACATAAAACAAGCTATAGATCAATATAACCTTGTAATCATCAGTGGTAGAATCGTAACACAACCCACAAGCATTTATAAGTTTGTAGTCTTGAGGTTTACGATATGGACACTCAATTGTGCGGTGTTGTCTAGACGATGGATTCCACAAAACAAATTGCTTGTAAGCGTTAGGTTTCTTCAATAGTACCAAACCATCATATGAACACAAAACATGAGCACCTTGGAATCCCTTTAGAGGAAATTTTTGTTTTTCTGCGATAACTTTAGGGTTTTCCAAGTGTATAAACTCGAATTTGCCGTTTGTTTTTTGTAACACGAGTTTTTCACATCCCAACGCTTTGGATTGATCGCGGTGAGCTTTCGCAAACATATTATTGTCAGAGATTATAACATTCCATGACTTAGAAACAGATTTAAAACGTAACAAAGATGGAACAGGTACCTTAATAAGGATGTTGAAAAGAATATCATATGGAAGAACACATGTATCGTTTTCAATTCGTGATTTTGCCTTCGACATTATTATTATGTCTGCTGTTGTTCTTCTTCTATTAGGGTTTATTTGATATAATGGGGTAAAAATTATTTACGCTCCCTAACTTTGCTTTAAAAATCAAACTCCCCCTCTCAACTTTAAAAAATAATCATTTTCTCCCTCTTTATCCTATGCAATTTTCTATTTTATCCTTGACATTTGCATTCTCCACCTATGTAATTTCTTTTATATTATATATAATATTTAGTTTTTAATCTAGGTAGTTTCTAGATTTTTATTTAAGTTCATTAATATTATAATTATTTTTTTATAAATTTATTGTAAAATTAAATATTATTTTTTATAATTATTTTAATATTACGGCATTAGGTATATGTGATTGCTATTAATGAAATATTTTTCTAAATTATAATTTAAAATTAATATACAACATAAATAAATAATCTTTTAAGAATTGTGTGACCAGAAGATCATGAGTTCAAGTCATGAAAACAACATCTTACAGAAATGCAGGATAAGATTGAGTACAATAGACCCTGGTGGTTCGGTACTTCCCCGAACCTGTGCATATCAGAAGTTTTATTAGTGCAACTGGGCTGCCTAATTTTTTAAAAATTTGTTATAAAAAATCATTTATTTTTATTAATTATTTTTGTATACCTGTATCGAATATATTTATAAAGGTATCATATTATAGTTTTCATTATATTTTCAAAAAAAAATTATAGTGTTTATTATTAATAATATAAAATCATTTTTTTATTTTGTTCATTTATTTCATTATAGAATAACATTAACCTTTATACTTGATCAATATTTTTTCGTTTTTCTTTTTCGACGGAAATAATATTTTTATAGACAATTTGTTGCACATATTAAAAAACCAAAAATATCATAATTTTAAGGAAGTAAAATAAATATATGTTGATAATGTAAGGGTGGAATAGACATTTAGAAAAATCAAGTAGAAAAAAAGAGGAGAATGATTATTTTTCAAAGTTGAAGGGGGAATTTGACTTTTAAAGCAAAGTTGAAGGGACAAATTAATAGGATAAGTTTGCTTTAAAGCAAATATTATCAACTTTGATATGTAAGTTGAAAAGATGTTGAAGTTACATGACGAACATGCACACATACTTGAGATGATTTGATATGTAAGTTGTCTTAACAAACCATTGTTGTTTAGGATCATAGATGGAAAGATTGTCTTGACCATCAAAGATAAGTTCACCGTTCTTTGTGCAACACAAAAGCTTATAATAATCGACAAAATAACTAGACGGTATGTTGTAAATTCTCATTAACCATTTCCAGTCATCTTGTTCCATGATCCAGATATTCAATTCATGAGCAAAGCGTTTGCTACCATATAAACCAAGGCAACCTTTCAAAGTAGACAAACGAAACAACTCATGTTCATCATGGACAAAAGTTGGTGTTAGAAGCTCCTTCAATTCGTCAGACTTCGCCTCAAAGTATATGATTGTAGAAGTTTTACGTACAAAATACTCGAGTTTATGATTCAGAGACCAATATACACGACCTTCAGTGCTAATTCCTGGAAGGCACAAAAATAACCTTGAATTAAGTTGTAGTTCAAAACTAGAGAAACGTTGCACTAGTATAGGGAGATTCTCTTTTATCGTCGACCAAGAACCTCTACTCATAGAGTAGACAACATAAAATAAGTTATAAATCAATATAACCTTGTAATCATCAGTGGTAGAATCGTAACACAACCCACAACCATTCGGAAGTTTGTAGTCATGAGGTTTACAATATGGACACTCAATTGTGCGGTGTTGTCTAGACGATGGATTCCACAAAACAAATTTCTTGTAAGCCTTAGGTTTCTTCAATAGTACCAAACCATCATATGAGCACAAAACATGAGCACCTTGGAATCTCTTTAGAGGAAATTTTTGTTTTTCTGCGATAACTTTAGGATTTTCCAAGTGTCTAAACTCGAATTCACCCGATGTTCTTTGTAACACGAGTTTTTCACGTCCCAACGCTTTGGATTGATCGCGGTGAGCTTTCGTGAACATATTATTGTCAGAGATTATAGCATTTCATGGCTTAGAAACAGATTTAAAACGTAACAACGATGGAACAGGTACCTTAATAAGGACGTTGAAAAGAATATCATATGGAAGAACACATGTATCGTTTTCAAACATTGTCTTTCGTAATTTTGCCTTCGACATTATTATTATGTCTGCTGCTGTTCTACTTCAATTAGGGTTTATTTCGTATATATAATGTGATGAGTTAATTAATATTGAAAAGTAGGTCCATAAATAGGGACAAATTAATTAATAGAATCTTTAATCTTTTTCCAATTTGATATTATTATTTTTTATTTCGTATTTGGCTATCTCGATATAATTTAATACAACAATTTGTATATTAATTTATACCTAGTACTCTCTTTGTGACAAGTGGTGGAACCGATGTGCAAAATTAAATATACGCTCATAATAGTTAACATCTAATTTTATATATCACATAATTACATTCAACCTTTGTACACCATATAATTTTTCGGTGAAGGATGTGCACCGGACCACCCTTTACCTAAAGTGGCTCCACTCATGCCTCCTTATCAAAATACTTATCATCCTTACTAAAAATACTTTTCATTTTAGAAGTTCAAAACAATATTAATTATCTTTTCCATTTTACCATTAGTAATAACTATTCCGGGAAACTACAAATACTTCAATCATGACACATAAATTAAATAAATATCCAATGAAGAGTTTATATTTTAAGAGATAAATAAGGTTAAATAGTCAAACACCCCTTTTAATTAATGTTTTCTTAAGATATATGTAAGTAAAAAACATGATAAATATTTTGAGGCAGAGAAACTATAACATTTTTTTATATAAACCACCTATTGGTGGAGGGTTAGGTATAAACCATCTATTGAATTAATTGTTTTTTATTAGCATTACAAAATGATTCTTGTACAATGGCTAAATTAGTTATGAACTATTTTTTGTCATTATTATAAACTAAGGTAACCTTTCATAGTAGTCAGGCAAGACAACTCATTATGAGGTGTTATGATACGAAACTTGAAGAAACTATATTGTTGGAATCTAAAGGCAAGTTTTATGTGTATTTTTGTGGACTCGATCGAACGGCCAACCACTTGCTATTTTTGTAGGAGATGAAATCCAAAAGACCAAAGTTTTAGATTGATCTCGGTGAGTTTTCTTGAATTCATGGTCGGAGATTATAGCATTCCATGGTTTAGAAACCGAGTAAAGTTGCATACGTTCATTAGCAATTTCCAACCTTCTCCTTCCATAATCCATATGTCCAATACTCGACTCTGGGCATTTCCGCCATATAAACTAAGACAACTTTTCAAAATAGTCAAACCAAACAAGTCATTCTGACCTACAAAATCCGGTGCTGGAAGCTCTTTCAGTTCATTTGACTTCACATCAAAATATATGATTGTAGAATTTCTTTTTACAAAGTGGTCGTAGTATGACCAAAACACACAACCTCTGGTACTAATCCCCTGAGACAAGGAACATTTTTGTAGTGTGAGTACTACACGATGAAGGGAACATGCTTTCTTCATCCAACAATCGTTATTCAAAGAATATAGAGCATAACTCGACTTATAGATCAATATAACCTTGTAATCATCGACACTAGAATCATAAAACAACCCACAAGCATTTGGAACTTTGCCTTTGTATTTAAAATAAGGGCATGCAAGAGTTTGATATTCTCCGATAGACGATTCCACAGAAATATTATGACTTTTTTATATTTAAAAGGCTTAAAAATAGTATATAATGCATTTGTAATCACTTATTGCTTTTCTTATTGGTTAAAAATTTTGGAGACATAGAACTTGAAAAGTTGGAAATGAGATTTACAATATTCCTAATGTCATCATATAAGGAAATAATCAAATTATCTATTAATTAAAAATGTCAAATGATGAACATTACTTTACTACTTAGTATATAAAAGTGAGAATGAAAAATTTTGTAGTCCTCACAAGGTCATTTTTGTCAATTTTATAAAGTTAGTGTTCTCTAACAAGTGACATGCATTTTTATCCAACTTTAAAATTTTGTTTTATTACTCTTTTATGTTACTCTTTGTTTAGTTGAATATTACTTCAATTGTCATCACAATTTGATAAATAAGAAAACTTTTAAGATGTTTTGCATGATTCAAATTCAATCTCTAACCCACCCCCACCCCCCCACCCCCCTCTTTGTCATGAGGTAAATAAATATGTGTTGCAAGTAGTTGTTTTTTTTATAAGATTTGTAGACAAAAAATAATTTCAAAACATATATCGATTCACATATAGGAGCACAACTATTCAAGAAATTAATCTAGCATATGATTAAGTTCAATTTGAATTATTGGATGCTTTATTCTCAAAAACATTCAATGAAATAAAAAGATAACTTGTATATCGCGCATTTATTTGAAAATATAAAGAAATTCTTCTTTTAACTTTCAAATATTTTTACATAGAGATTTTATTTTTAGGAGTTTGCAGGAAATGTCGAACAACTCTTTCGATAACTTAATGTCACGAAAGAGGAAAAAATAAAAAAGTAATTACAAATTTAACTTTTTATGTTAGGTTTGAATCCAGACTTAGCACGGGTCAAATGCAAAATTTTAATAATTATGAAAACTTATCGATAAGATATGATTAACCTAGATAACATTAAGTTAATTATATAGTTGGAAAATGTGAATCAAATTATACTTAATTTGATAAAATTGTAACTAACATTTATATTAATCTGGATAATCTGCAAGAAGTGGTGATTCCATAAAGTATAAGGTAGAAACTGTTTTTATCCATTGCAACTCTTTGGGCTGTTTCGTAATGTTTCTCACCAACGATCCGAGGTTGAAGCATGGTTGACGTTGAATCTAAAGGATTTACTGTTGGATAAATACCTTTGGGAGTCTCCCGCGAAGTGCCATAGTGAACTCACAGCTAGCAAACAGATGATTCCTGGATTCCAGATGTTACTGACACAACACACAATTCAAACCAACATCAATACCCCGACTGCTCAACCTATCTGTAGTTAGGAGTCTGTACTGTAGTTGCAGCCGCATTATGAAAACAGCCTTTGGTCTAGTAAGATTCCTGAACGTAAGGCGTTTTCATTGTACTCTCAGTTGTGATCCAAATAGTTGAAGATAGATGAGTTTGATTAGTGACTCTCCAACAGTGGCAAAACATTGTATCTGTTCAGTCAAGACTCTGCCTTCCAATATTTTCGTCACCATCCAACATGCTTGATGTGGTCGTTTTGCTTAATGAAATCGTTGTCCCTTGATGTAGAAAGCGTGTATCCACCTTATCCATAGCTTATCTTGTGTATGCTTCATGTCTCAACAAGTTTTAGCGATAGCAGCCTTATCCCAAAGCTTCTTATTTGTCAAACTACGTCCACATGCTGACGTAGGGGCACACACTCTGTCCCGGACTACTAAAGCTTTTTTAGTAATGACATTTGAACCTGACCACAGATAGCTCCTGCAATATGAGTCAATTGCTTTGAGGACTTTGGTAGGAATGACAAACAGTTGTGCCGAATATGCTTGGATGCCAAAAGTAGCAGACTGCACCAGTTGGATTCTTCCAGCATATGATAACTTTTTGGTTGTCCATGAGGAAATTTTAGTAGTGATCTTCTCAACAATAGTCAATTTCTTGCTGGAAAGAGGTACACAAGATACTTCAAAGGCAATTATCCAATGTGAATAACCAAGCAATGCCAAAATTCTATCCTAAACAACTTGAGAAGTACCACCAAAATACACAGAACTCTTGCCAAGATTAGCTTATAGCGCTGATGCCTGAGAGAAGTTATTGAAACACTATTCGATTGCTTTAACAGAAGGCAAATTAGCTCTAGCAAATAACAGGAGGTCATCAGCAAAGCTTAGGTGTGTTATCTTTCGCTTAGAACACCTTGGATGATATTTGAATTTTTCGCAATGCTTAAGATCATTGAATAGTCTACTTAAATACTCCATAACATGAATGGCAAGCAAATAACGAGACACGAGATCCCCTTGTCTAAGCTCTCTAGTTGCATCAAAAGGTTCAGATGGTTCAACATAAACCATGATAGTACAGTTTACTGTCCTCACATATTCCATCATCCAACCTGTAAACTTTTTACTCAATGGAATCATATGTTTTTTGAAGGTGTTTCTTATACCTTCACAAGTTCAGGACACATCTTGGGGAAGTATGATTCTGTATATGCCTTCATAAGTTCATGAGATAAAATGACATTATATGAGATCTTCCTTTCTGTTCTTCATAAATATTGTCTGCAATGACCGGTTCTGATTGCATTCTAGATGCAAGAATCTAACCAATAAACTTGTAAAGGAATAGTGCAACAAGCTATTGGCCCAAACTCCTTAACAGAGAAGAAATAAGCTGATGAGCTACCGCAGGGCAGTTGCAGACCTCTGAACCTCCTTCGTGAACATGATTAAACGTAGACCCCGCGCAATGGTCAAGGATCCGTGATCTAAAAGTTTTGACTCAGCAGAGTTACCTGAAAAAAGGCACTTAAGCGCTTACATAAGGATTTGGTCCCTAAGTCAGATACTACGCTTTTCTCTCTATCTCAGAAAAAGAAGAGCAGTATCCAGATCGACTTAGAAAATTCTTAATTCCTTCAATCAATTCATGCAATGAAACAAAGTTAGCATTCTTCTAAGTTACCCTGAGAATCCTGCCTAATATTAAGGGCCTCCATGTTTTCTATTTAAGGTAAAATATAAATTGTATTAATTAAATAAAATTATTTTTCTTCTTCTATACTGGAGTTAGGTTGAAAAATCTATATATATATATATATATATATATATTGGCTAAAAAGTTATAGAGGCCCCTAAGTAGGTAACATATTACGTAAAACTTAATGGGTAGAATTTCAAGCTTGCCTGATGATATCGTCAATATCATCCTTTTAGAACTGCCAGTGAAATCTCTCTTACGATTCAAAAGTAGTTGCAAATCATGGCGTTGTTCAATCGATGACCCTGAGTTTATCAAGTTCCATCTACATAAATCATCTGCCAATATTAATCGTCAAAATTTTCTCCAAGTTCTTACCACTATTGAAGGGAAAAGACCCCGCGATTATTGGACCAACCTACCACCCCACGAGTACTATTTACCCCACAATTATTCGATTGAATTTGAATTCGTATCAACGGAAGCATCAATTAGTGCTGATTCCAAAGTTGTATTGGTGGACCAGCCAAATATCCCTGGATTCAAGTGTACTAGTGAACGTATGTTTTGGCAATTTCATTCATGCGATGGCTTGGTCTTTATTTATCATACTCACAATATGATGTTATGGAATCCTGCAATACGAAAATACAAACTAATCCCCATCATGATGATACGTTGCAAAATCGGCCTTTGCATGGATTTGATACCATAATTTGATACCAAAGTACCACAGGCTTATTGACCTGGAATCACATGATGAAGATTCCTACTTTAGCCTCAGTTGTTGGGAAAGTTGGGTGCTATGGTCACATCATATGTGTTAAGGAGAACGGAAACATAGTATGGAGAAAGTTGAAAAAGTTTGTTGGTACTTTTATTGAGTACGATGTGCGAAAAAATGAATTCAATGAATTTAAGCTAGAAGATATTTCAATAGAGAGCGACTTATCACTTTTGCATGTGGAAAGTTTAGTTTCCTTCAAGATTCCATGGGATTGATATAGTAGCAATTTCTGAGTTTTGAATTCCTTGTGTTTGTTTAATTAATAATACTCTATTTTCTTCGGCTCCTTAGATAGGAAGGTGTGGAGGGCGCGGATTAGGATAGAAAGTTAGTAGGTAGGTTGGCTTCATAGTAGGGAGGAGTGCAGTGTCTTGTGGCCTGTTTTTGTAGGGCTACTCTTGTAGTTTTTGTTTCTTCTGCGTCGGATATTTGCTAGTGCTTCGTGTAGTTAGACTATAGTATTACCTTGTTGTATTAGTTTTGTGACTATCTACTGCTTTTGTTTATTTGGATATATATCTTAGATTTTGTGAGCCGAGGGTCTACCGAAAACAGCCTCTTTACTTCACCTCTGGGGTAAAGGTACGGGTTGCATACATTTTACCCTCCCCAAACTCCACTGTGTGAGAATTTACTGGGTATGTTGTCGTCGTTGTTTGTTTCTTCGGCTCATCGATTGGCACGTCTTCCATCAATATGGTTTAGAGGTGTTTGTGGAGTGGAGTCATCAATATTTCTTCATCGAGGTAGGGGGGAAAGGTCTAAGTACACTCTCAACCCTCCCCAGACCTACTTTGCGGGACTACACTGATGTTCTTTTTTACTTCATTCAGTGTCCTTTTAAGGTCTACGATAAACTGGCATAACTCACAACTTCTCACAGTTGAGCTTATGCCTTTTGGAATGCTGATCATAGTCCATGCACAACTAACACTACATTCTCTAAATGAATTACGTTGTGATCTTGAACTCTCGATATATCATATGTAATGAATGATCAAGTGAGCTATAACATGCATAATTACATAGATGTAGCATCAATGCAGTAAGTATCATTAGGAACTTGGAAACTATCAATGCATTAAAAACAAAACCATTAAATTTCTTTTAGGATTCCAATCAATATTTAGACAAAAGGGTGTATGAGGGCAAGGTGCTGTAAGTGAAAATTTAGCACCTGCACAAAAATAACAATGGTCTACATTTACATAATCTCACAAATCATGTGTCTATATACTCTGGAGAAAGTATTATCCTAAGAAGCTCTTTCAAGTTAGCTAGTACATGTCTTGGCCCTAAACTTCTGCCACCAATATAATTCAGAAGTTGTTCTATATCCTGCACATACCGGAAAAATAGAAGTTAGATTGACAAACTTAGTTTCGATCAAAATGCCAAAACCAAAGAAAATAAACTCAAGTGGGGAGAAAAGAATTCAATTACTGGCCACGATAATCAACTAAAGCTACGATAATCAAATGTTAAGCCAGATGATCTGTCATCCTATTCATGGCTAAAAGGACACAGAAGTCAATGTCTTAAGCATGAGGGTCAGTCAAGCAGTTCGGCTTTTCAGTCAGTTCTCATTGCCCCCCGTAGGGTGGTCAACTTGGAGGGTGCCCCTCCTCGATCGAAAATATAGACATGACAAGAAGTGTCAATTGGAAAGACACAACCTTGGTTAGCTTTCTGAGTTCTACCCCCACTACTACAAGTATCACAGCCTATACACACTGGTTGAGGGTAACTTGGCTCCAACTTGGCAAAATGGGCCAATTCAGTAGGAGGGCATAGAAAGCAGGGTACGTCATGAGTTGTAGGGAAGAGGTAACACATACATGAAAGACGACGAGAGCAAACTGTAGGAACGGTAGGCTAGTAATCACTTTCGAAACAAGTACAGAGAAAGCAAAGGTTGGTTTGGCAATATCCTAAGCAAAAAGAGGTGGACAACAAAATAAAAGTGTCGACTGAAAGCCAGTAGAACCTCTCAAGTGGAGGTATCAATCAAGCTTTTCAAGTGGTAGCATATAATGCTTGGTAATCACCTATACAGCAAGAACTATGAACTAAGGCTGCCAAACTGCTGTTTTGCATAGGGGGAGTAAGATAGGCTAGGTGCTTGTACTCAACATGGTCATATGATTTACACCCCTCTCTCCATGGCTAAAGAGGACAAGATTGTTAATGTCTTAAGCAAATAAGTGGTGACATAAAATATTAACATGAATAAAAGTGTCCATGAGAGGCTAGTAGCATTTCTCAAGAAGAACTTATCCTTGAGAAAAGAGAACAAGAAGAGGTGCCAAGAGTCAAGACAACCTACAAGGGCATCAAGTATAGGAAGCTAAAAGATCTCATTGACAATTTCAAGCATCTACTAACATAAGAAATTTTTATCCTGGGCAAGCGAATTAATGGAAAAACAAAGGAAAGAACAGAGAAAATTTTGCTAATCAGGAGTGATCATAAAATTTAAATATTACTAAAAGGTTACGAAAAGATTAATATTTAGATGGACATTCTAAAAACAGGTATCTAGATTAAACAAAATGCAAGTGGTATCAGAAATCATCAACTTTATAATGTTTTAATAACGGCTCACGCTTTTTTAATGATCTTTTTTATGGTTATGCCGGCGATGATAGGTGGATCTGGTAATACCTATACAGCTACTCCTAGTCAGTTGTTATATTTTTTCACTTTGAGGCTGAGAGGTTAACCCCTTCCACTCTCAACCGCCGGCTTAAGTAATGTAATAGGGGTCAGGTCAATAATAGCTATGTTATTGCCCTACTGATTTAAGGCCTCCGCCCGATCCCAAATGCACATTTTTCCAATTCCAATGAACATGTTGTATCACAAAGTTGTCTGAATAGATTGTACATGGAGCATTGATTTCTCAATAAAGAGAGAGCATGGATTTTCAATACACACTAGGCCCTAGCTGGATATGCAGAGGTAAGAATAAAGAAGCAGACCTTATTCAGCAAGAATACAGCATAAGCCGCTCTTGTTGAGTCTTGGCCTTCTAAAAATAGAGGAAATTCCACGGGCCTTGAATTTGCAGAAACTGAGGAACTAGATGTTAAATCAGATGATGACGGCTCTATTGAAGGTGCATAATCACGGATATATGATCGAGATCCTCCTAACCTCAAGGGATAACGAAGAGGAACTTGTAAATAAGATGCAATAAGTGTGACCACCTGCATGAAGGTCAATAAGCTAGATTAATATACACTAGCAGACTGATGTTTAACTTATAAGGAATGATCAACAGAAGAATGACACAAAGGAAACGATGCATCACTGGTAATTTCCCCTTTTTTATCAGTACAATTATCGTTGGTGTATCACAAAAAGTAATAGAATGACTTCCAATGCAAATGAATACACACACAGAGAAGACACAAGCTGAAGAGCTACCACAGGATAAGTTCATCGCTTCTTAGCTAACTCTAGATAGAATGTCTTCCTTGACTTCCCACTCGTTTTAAGACAAACTAACTGACACTTCGTGATAAAAAATAGAACTGAATTTGACACTTGATTAAGTTGTCTGTGGATATCTGTCTGTACATGTTTGCACAATCTTTTTTACTATTGTAGATATTTGGAACTGCAGAAGTGGAGAACTTACATTCTAAAAGTCATCTAATAAGAAGTGAAACACTACATTGATTAGAAACAGCCAAAATGGGAAAAATACAATTTAAAACGAAGAGTCTGTGAAGCAAAGAGAAAGAACACACATGTGCAACATATCCCAGTGCACTTGCAGACCTCTGAACCTCCTTCTTATCAGTAAAGAAACTCATCTTCGTGAACACAGTTAAATGTAGACCCGCAATGGTCAAGGATCCGTGATCTAGAGGTTTTTCCCCAGCAGAGTTACCTGAAAAGGCAAAAAGGAAACTGAGATGGGCTTGTCTAATCTTGTTTTCTTCTTCATATTTTTAACAGATGATATCATGATCTGAACTACAAAAACTATTACTACCAAACAATCAGTATATTAGGCAGGAAGACAGCACAATTTCCAGACTCTAACCATCAGCCAATTGGTGTAATCACCTATAGAATCTTCACACATAACCATACTAAGAAACCAAATGAAACAGAAGTTAAGGTATTTATTTCAAAGACGACATCGTAAGAAATTTGATATGTAATGCAACATCCAAAGGGACAAAGCAAGGATTCTTTTAGGATGTAAAACTAGAATTAATTCCTGAAATTCATGAGTATCTGTAAATAGAGCCTTCAGGCTTCGTGGAACATAAGAAGAATTGTTCTCAGGAGAGTGCGCTGAGCTTCCAAACCTTGAGTCACTGCCAAGTGGAGATATTTTGGCTGCAGCTTCTGGGGAAGGAGCAGGGAAGTTGACAAACAGCAGAAAAGGGAAGGGTTATGGCTGATCAGAAAGAACAAATGCCATGGGTTCTCTTAAAATGAAGCTCAAAAACAGACCAGCAAAAAGAAACCAAACTCAGCATTAGGTTCAGGTTTTTTAATCAAAACTGAGATGAATAGCCCTTAGATGCAATCAAACTAAAGGAGAAAAGTATATTACGAAAAAATTTACACAGGTGTGGACAGCATTCATCTAAGTTGGCAACAGTTTCATCAACACTATGTACAAGCAATTCACCATTCAAAATTCAGCTTACCATTTTATTTTGTAAATTGAACATATTTTTATCAGGAAAGGTGGTTTTTGCAAATTCAACACCTCAAGGGGGATATCAGCTCAAGAGCAGAATCACCTAATGCACTGAACTACCCCCATCTTTGTCGGATTGAATTCAAAAATAGGTGTATTTTTAGAGTACTCTACACTTATAAACAGGTAATTTTTCATATTTATACATACCATGTTCACCAGAAAAGGTTCTTCTCTCAATACATTTTCTCCATTAGTTATTTAATCCCTACTATAACTCCACTTGACTTTCTCAACAACAACAACATCATACCCAGTATATTCCCACAGAGTGGGGTCTGGGGAGGGTAGAGTGTACGCAGTCCATACCACTACCTCAAAGTGAGGTAAAGAGTGTTTCCGATAGACCCCCGGCTCAAGACAAAAACAGTCTAAAAAAGGACATAATATAAGAATACTATAACTCCACTCGACTTTCTATTTATGATAAATGAAGGAATAAAAGCTAACAAGAAAGATCTGCACTAATGAGGAGATTATTCTCAGGACAAATGACTAGATTCTTGTGGAAACACTAGTGTGTGCGTCTTCAATTTCCTTGACATAATGCATTAAATGCAAGAATTAAGGAGAATCTTGGTCCAACTAATATAGCAACAAAACCAAGTCTATTCCAGATACCAGGCAAGAGGAAACCAGAGGACTTTGCCTAGCAATCCATACGTTAGGGTTTCAAATTCACTCAAGTAACAGCCATGTTAGAAAGATCTGAAAGCTTGAAACTATAAAAGAAGCAGAACAAGCTCTAAAGCCTTTGTCTCCAAGAAGTGCTTCTCAATCGCATCTGTGGTCCTATTTCTAACAAGTGAAAGGTGTGACAATGTAGTATCACAAGGTAACTAAACTTTTGATAAACTCTGCCACGATAATCAACCCTTTTTCAATTTTTTCATGCAAGAGCACACACGTGCAATATTGACAAAACAAGTCATCATAAGATCCATTACCTAAGTTGGAACTATTGTTGAAAGATTCAAGTTCTTGCTCAGATGTCTGTCCAGTTGCAACCCTCACAGGATAAAGCATGTGAACTTGAGACACCATATACTGTTGTCTCGTTCTCAGTACTCTCTGCAAGGTTCTGAGATGCCCATAACCCCTTTCTCCAGCTAGGGACCTACTTCCATCCTGCATGGAGAATATGAGACTTTTGGTTATATGAAGTCTTGAAAACCAGGGGGAAGACAGATAACAAAGTAAACTTTTAGCTTAACAAGGAACTTAGAAAGATAAAAGTATGTGCAAAAAGGCATAAGAAAACCAATAGTTGTCAGGACGGCGCCGCTCAAAGGAGTAAAACATAGGCACAGGCAGAAACAAGCAGCGGTCCAGATGGCCAATGGCCCCATGAAGTACTCAAAGGACGAGTAATACATCAGAAGAAAAATAACTGAGAAACCCAATTACCAGAGAATAGAGTTATAGAGCAACATCCAGGTAAATGCAGGACAAGGCCAACTACCTACTCTCGAGATCAGAGAGAAAATATAATTATTTTGCCACAGATAGTCCTATTTCACCAACAACCAAGTAAACATGCTATGTCCTTCACTGATTTTTTATAGGATACAGCATGTTTAGAACGGACTTCTATCAAAATGTTGACACACCCATTACATAATATTTTGGTCTCCAAGCTCTATAGTTCAATCTTCCATTTGACATGACGAACACAACACTGTATGTTTTCGTCTGACCAAAATATTCTTAATTTAGAAGACCAAAGGCATCGAACCTAAACCAGAAAGGAAGAGTGTATGAAAAACAAAACAAAAAAGGGAAAGATGGAATGCATCATTCAGGCTCTATCAAGAAGACTCATGGAATAAACCAACAGTGTCATTTCACAAAAACAATAGAAAATTCCATATATCCAGCTAAAAATGCTTAAAGAAGCACAATTAGGAATCCGATAGACAACCAGTTGAGCAAATCAAATTGAAGGAGCTAGAATGCAAGCCACTCTGAAGACAGGCTTCATCAACTGACAAGAATAAATTGGTAGGTGTTCCTCGAGTCAATTGCCCCACAATTTCAAGATCACATAAAACTTAACTGTATACCACTTTCATGCATCTAAAGTTTTCAATCTCATTCTGAGTTGCAAATAACGCAAAGCGGGTCAGTGAACAGTCTTTTGGGGATGGAACACATTTATAGAAGGTGATGTAGATACATGTATATAGAGAGGGGGGAGAGGGGGGCAATAGACAGTTTTCAAATGCTAAGATACCTGCAAGCGCTTGCTAGCTGCAGAAAGAGAAGTTCCTGCAACCAAAAGTGACCTGATGTCATTACTGAGTTGCTCCTCTTGCTTCTTGACTTTCTCTTTGACAACTTTAGAATGCATCGACATGTTTCCCATCACCAATTTTCTAGAATCCAGTTTTTCTTTCATCTCATCGAGCTCATTCAAACGACTTTGTGACTCTGCTTCGACCTAGAACCATATCACCACCCGCTAACAAGCGGGCTAATTCATTAAAGCCCACAAAATAAAAAGAAAAGGAGAGACAGTATGAGAACATCGAAGTCAAAAGCATTACAAGAGCACGTTATTATTTCCACTTTTCTGAATTTACTCGCACAAAATGGTTAGAAGAAAGGGAGATGAGACTACGCCGTAAAAGTATGGATATCATATTCTTTTACTTAAATTCAACTTCAGGAATTTACCAACCCAATATTGAGGCCAAAGAGAAAGAGAAACAAGTTGTACCACTTATTAAGACTAAAGAAGAAGAACCACTAGAATATAACTGTGATAATGGAGAATTATGCAACTACATTGGTACTGTTACTTTTTCAATAAGAACAGATAACTTAGCAAATAAAAATATGTATATTAGAAATTAATAATATAATGTCACAGTCAGGAGGCGTTGTCATCCAATACTATAGCGACTCTTGCACTTCAAACTCATTTAAATCAAAAGAGAGGTAAGACAAGTCTAAGTAGTGGACTCCAAGAGACTAGTGAGGGTCCTGGGGGATACCTGGAGGAAAGGACCCTCCACCTCTAATCATGAAGTTGGAAGAAATGATGAGAAGTAGGGAAAATCATTGTTGAAAGGTCCCTGGCGAAGGGGGTCCGGAGAGTGATCCTTACCATATCAAAAAAGAAAAAAAATAGTAGAGATATTCCGAAATCTTATGTTCATTTTACAACTGGAGTTCAAGTCAAAATGAAAAAATCAAAATTAAAAGTTGTTGAAGACATAATTAAATTAAAAAAAAAGTATGCCCTCTCTAACAACTTAAGTTTTTAGATGAGTTGATCACATAATTCAACATGGTATCATCAGGAATATATTCCGAGTTCAATCTTTACCTCAACCAATCATCTATAAAAAAAAAATCACATGCTTGGTCCATGGAATAAAAAACATATATGCACGTGAGGTGGCGTGTTGAAACATAATTAAATAAATAAAAAATGAGTCTTCTCACAGCTTAAACTTTTAAAGAAATTGATCGCACAATTTAACAAAAGTTTCAGATGTTATAGAGCCAAAGAAAAAAACAATCACATTGAAGATAAAATCAAAATTCTGATCTTGTTTGATTTTGTTAGCTCTTTACTATCCAGAGTCATGTTATGGCTTCTCCAGATTTTTAGGGTTTTTTGACTAACTCCCGGGTCTTATCATTTTATCATGTAAAGGAGCTAGCATATTTACTTTTGTACTCTTTGCATCTTCTTGATGCCAGAAATGAAACAACTTACTTCATTTTAAAAAAAATCTAATCTTGTTACCTATATAGTGAACCCCTGGACCCAACATCAGTTTACATATACACCAAAGAAGATAACATATAGACTTGATACTTTGAACTTTGGTCATAAAGAACTTAAAAACAACGAAACTTCCTCATTTTCATAGTACTGACCCAACAACCAATTGAAAATGTTATGCTTGTATTTTACAACCTAATCTACGATAGGATCATTCCCTCTTATAAATTTGAAAATACAGAAAGACAAAATCAAAATATGATATTCAGAATCTGCCATAACCATGCAGTCATCCACTGTGATTTCTTAGTAAAATTATAAATCTTTTGCTTCAACATTTTAATGAAACCATTCATTATGATCTTAGCTAATACACGTTGTATCAAAAAGGCATCTCATTTACCAGATTATTGCTCTTCTTTACACGATATGTTAATAACCAAGAGAAAAATAGATAAATTTAGTTATAAAAGAAATCAGTAAAGCGATGAACTGTCATACAGGAACAAGAAAAGGATAAACCCCTCCATCCTACTGGTTCAATTGAGATGATTTAATTGGCTGTTTTTCGTTCTACCATAGGGCATTATTCTATGAGCTTTTGAAAGTAAAAAGTAAACACAAAGAAACTCCAAAAATAAAAAATAACAAAAGGAAGTACCTAAAACACTTCTACCTACATATATCTTAATCTATTCATAGACACTTGTACGCTGGCAAGTTTCCCACTAGATTAATACATATATTACCTTCTCAAAATGACAAAAATTTATTAAGATCACTAAGGTTCATGAAGAATGATGGTGCCCCTGCGATTAGAAATGATTGAAATTTATTAATATGCTAATGTTCCCGAACAATCTCGTAACCTTTGAAAGAAAAAGAAAAGAAAAAAACTGATAAAAACAATAACATGTCTTCTTTTAGCGAAACTCTCTCTTGTTTCTTCCATCAAAATATGGGCTGGCTGATCCTTACTTGATTGTGGAGTGTCAAATATTTAAATGTGTTCTATTATAAAGATAAGTTCTATTATAAAGATAAGTTTTTCTGAGTTAACACTAAGCCAGAGTGCCTTTGAGGCTAGGCAAGCAACCCCTTTGTAGGAAGACTTTATTTTTTTGATCGCCGTGGTGTCCGGGTCAGCTTTCGTGTACCTACTAATTCCACAGGATATTGTCACCTCCCACCAGCAACAAATACCAAGGTACCAAGTAACTTTGTCCGCCAAAACTAGGACATATAGGAAGAAATCACCTAGTTTTTATCTATCTTGGGATTTGAAGCCGAGACCTCATGTTTTCAACCCACTTCATTGACCATTAGGCCACACTCTTGGGTTCTCCTTTATAGGAGGACCCTTGTACAATAATTCAATATCTACTATAATTTTTATTATTCTACGATTCCTAGTACTACACTCACCCCTTGTGGCTCATTTTCTATTCAGTAAGATTGGAACCTACAATATCATGTCAACTTCAGAGGCAAAAAAATAAATGCATAATACATAAACAGACACAAAAAGCATGGCATCAGCCGGTAAGTAAGCTCTCCAACTTTGAGAGTACACATCTAGACACCTCAACTTGGACTCAACTGACAACTAAAACTCCAACTCATCCCCACTATGTCTCGTGGACACTCGACGCTGATGTGGCACATAAATTTTGGACGTTTTAATACATAAATGTGCCCTTTAACTTGTTCTCAGCTGTCATTTATGCCCTCCAACTTTGGGTGTACACAAGTAGGCACTTAAACTTGTATAAAGTTGAACAACTAAACACACACGTCCTATGTGGTGTCTATGTGGCAATTCGTGTGAGTTTGTCATGTAGATGTCACATAGGATGTGTGTGTCTACCTATTCAATTTTATACAAGTTTAAGTGCCTACTTGTACACACTCAAAGTTGGAGGGCGTAGATACCAACTGAGGCCAAGTTAAAGGGCATGATTATGTATTATGCCTTTATAGATGATTATTTTGTAAGTTGGGAGTATTCAACTGACACAGCGGAGACAAGTTAAGTTAAGGTGTCTAGATGTGAGTACAAATTGTCTTTTTATGCATTATGACAAAAATAAAAGTAAAAATTCTACTGATCAAGATTTCTGAATAGAAGAAAGCCCAAAAAATTTACCTGTATAAAGGATTGTAGTTTCTGCTGAACCAATTGTTTCTTGTGCTTAGCTTCATTAAGAGCAGATGTAAGGCTACACAAACGAGCTAATTCCTGTTCATAATCTTCCCACTGTATTACCTTCACATTTTTGTCTTTTTTATGATTCTGAATTTCCCCAAATAAAGCTACTTTCTTTGATTCCATTCACAACTAAACCACTTTGATTTTGATTGAATCTTTGAATAATTCAAAAAGGGTAGTAGGAATTCATGGTTTTGCTCCCACCACCATATTCTTTTCATCATGATCTTCCTCCAAATCTTGAAATTCTAAGGTTCTAAAAACCCCATTTTTTGAAAAATTTATGAAGAATTCTTTGAATTAGGGTTTGAGAATCAAAGGGAGGAAATGTGTTTTGGGGGAAAAACCATGGAGTTGAAGAAATTTGTTGAATCGAATGATTTTTTTCACTTTCTTGAAATGGGAATTTGGTTTCTGCGATTTGCTCTTTGGGAAAATGAATTGGGGGAATTGGAATACTTTATTGTATATGAAAATGTTTGGCTTTTTGAAGGGAATGATGGAATTTCCTTTATATGAAACTTCCCTTTTGACTTTTTTCTATTATTCCTATTTCTATTTTTTCACCTAAATAAAGAAAAAAAGGAAAACTCTATAGTTTTCTTTTATTTATTATAAAGAGAAGAAAGTGCCTCATAAACTTAAAGGTAAGTAGCGTGGCGGTTAGACCAGCTAAGTTGTATGGGACGTATTGTTGGCCAGCTAAGAACTCTCACATCTAAAAAATGAAAGTGGCGGAGATGAGGATGTTGCAATGGATGTGTAGGTTTACTAGGAGAGATAGGAATAGAAACGAGGTTATCCGAGATAAGATGGGAGTGACTTCGATGAAAGTCAAGATGTGAGAAGCGAGGTTGAGATAGTTCGAGCATGTATTGAGGAGGATCACGAATGCCCTAGTGCGGAAGTGTGAGATGTTGGCTATGGATGGTTTCAAGCAAGGTAGAGGTAGACCGAAAAAGTATTGGAGGGAGGTTATTAGACATGACATGGAACAGCTACAGCTTACCGAGGATATGACCCTAGATAGGAAGGTATGGAGGACGTGAATTAGGGTAGAAAGTTAGTAGGTAGGAGTGCGCTAGTAGGTAGAAGTGCTTTGTTTTGTTGTCTACACTCGTAGTAGTAGCGCTACGCTTGTAGTGTCTTGTTCTTTTATTATGTCTTTGTCTTGAGCTACACAAACAGCCTCTCTACTTCACCTGTGAGGTAGTGGTAGGGACTACGTACACTCTACCCTCCCCAGTTTTCAGACTCCACTTTGTAGGAATATATTGGGTATGTTGTTGTTGTTGTTATAAAGATGGGGGAGAATGTGCAATTTTATTCTTCCACAATAAATTCTGGACGATTATCTCTACCTTCTATAATTTACGAATTTACGTTCATAATTGATTTGGTATAGTTGTCTTTTAATTTCTCTTGTGTAATTGTTACTCGAATTCGCGCAAGCATGTCCATTACTTGACGAGGAATCCTTTCTCGTGAACAAACACAATCCTTATACATATCTATGAGCATCCCTTCCTGCATATTCATACAACTAAAGTAAGCGGGTTGAGTTACCTACTACTCAGAGTACCCTTTCAAAAGAAAAAGATTTGTATGTCAAACTCGATTCTTCTTCTTGAAAAGTGAGAACATTTTCTTTGTTCTTGTTAGTTTGTGAATAACTTAAAATTAATTATATCATTTTTCTGTACATTAAAATTTAGAATCTTTCAAGAGTTATATAGCTTAGATATATCTAAAGTAAAAATATCATTTCACCGAGCGCATCTTCCCATATTAACAAATGGTCTTCATGTTTCTTTCATTTATTTTCTTCACTCTATTTAAATTGTGGATTATGAAACTCTTATTTAAATTTGTAAAGGAAGCATGTACAAGATCAAGCGAGCACACTTAGATGAATTTATAAAGTTGTTACCAATCTTATTTACGTTATTTGTAATAAGTTTTGTACTTCAAAAATATAATTTTATCACATTGATCTTATAAATATAGTTCGTATATAAATTGGAATCTTTTGAAAATGTGACTTTTTATAAACGGAGTGAAATCAATCTACCAAAACTTAACTAGATAATCATACATTTTCTCTTTTCTTTAGTGCTTCATGTATGTACTCTCAAAATAATCATTGTATATAAATTATATACTAATTATATTCTTTTAGTTGATGTACAAAAAGTATACACAGTTATTTTTTAGTTCAATTATATATTTATTGGTTATTTTTAATTTTTAAAAAGTTTGGATAAGGGACTATTTAAGTTAAGGAAAAAGAACACTTATACCCCAAAAAGAAAACTATTTACCCTCAAATACCCCATTATTTTCATACCCCTTTTATCCTATAATTGCATTTATTTTAAAAAAGAAAAACGCAGGCTGACGTCAGCGCCCACCCTTTTTTCCCTCTTTGATACCATCACAGTATATATATACTCTGAGAGTATCAAAGATTAACTGGACAATGACTTCATTGAAGGACTACTTCTTCCTCCTTGATACCATCAAAGTATAATATACTCTGGTGGTATCAAAGAGTAACTGAACAATATTTCATTGAGATTTGCTTCAGCCCTTCGATGAAATTACTCAATCATCCATGATACCATTACGGTATATCTATATACTGTCATGGTATCGTTGAGGTATGCTTCATTTCTTCAATATTTTAATTTAAAAACAGTTAAAAAAAGAATCATAATTTAGATACAATTTTTTTTTTAATTTGCAAAAAGAGAAAAAAATATAAAAATATATTTTTACTAGTTTTGAGTTCAATAAATAAGCTTGTGACTTTAATAATTTTCTCTTAATTATTTTTTATTTATTTCTTAAAAAGAAGCCCACTCCTATATGATACCGACATGGTATCAATATACCGATGGAGTATCACAAAGGATTAACCTCAGTCTTATATGATACCGACAGGGCATCAATATACCGATGGAGTATCATAGAAGATTAAGCTCAGTCCTATATTATACTGATAGAGTATCAATATACCGACAGAATGTCACAGAGAATTAATTCAAGATAGTGACGCTGAGGTCATATTGACGTCATGCGCGAAATAAAAAAAAGAAAGTGGGCAAGTAGGTAATTAATTTGGGTTGAAGGTCTATTAAGAATAAATACTTTGGGTTGAGTCTATTTTGGATAAATAGTTTCACAATTGGATTCAATTTGTATAGTTTTCCCTTAAGTTAATGACTTCTTTTAACATATATTATAAGAGCTCGTTTGGAACTTAATGTATATTAAATAAAATTATTATTTATAAAAAAAGTTAACAAATCAATGAAGATAAAATATTTGTTAAGCCAAATAAGTGAACAATAATAAGTTGAGCAATCCCAACTTATTGAAGCAATCCGATTGAACTTATTGCTTTTGACTAAAAACGCTTAGCTAAAATTTTAAAAGTTATTATAAATTTTATCAAACGCTCTTAAAATTAGAAAAAAAAATTAAAACACATTTAAGCCTATCGTGCTCTAAGAACCTGTTTGAATGGATTTTATGACTTAATTACTATTTACTATTTTTAGTTTTTTTTTGTTATTTTAACTTAAAAATAGAAACTTTTAAATATATATTTTTTTACTTATCTTACTCAAACACTATAAAAATACATAATAAAAAATTATTTTTAATAAAAAAATACCTAAAATAAGTCAATCCAAATAGTCTCTAAGGACCCATTTGGCCATGATATGTTTTCACTTTTTTTCTCGAAGTTGAACTCCAAAAACACGTTTGGCTATAAAATTTCAGGAAAAAATTATTTTACTTTTTTTTAAGAAATTTTAAACATTCCAAAAACAATAAAAAGTTATTTCATATTTTTCAATCACAAAAATAAAAAAATAATTAATTTATTTCATGACCAAATACAATTTTAATTTTTAAATATTATTTTTTACTCTAAAAACAAAAAAATAATAATTCAATTTTCACGATAAAACATGACCAAACGCCTACTAAGTGCATGTTTGAATTGACTTTTGCTTTTTAGCTTAAAAAATTTAGTTTTTAACTTATTTTTATTATTTTGACTTAAAACAAGATGCTTATAAATACTTTTTTATTGTACTCATATACTATAAAAATATTCTAACTTAAAAGTATTTAAAATAAGTCTATCCAAACAGGCTCCAAAGAAATCCCAATTAAACAAAAAGCAGGGAAGCCAAAGCCACGTCACCTGAAAAAAAAAACTATAAATACAAAAAAAAAAAAAAAAAAAAACCTCCATACAGAGTCCATCAACTCATTATAGAGAAGCAAAAAAATTGAAAGGGGAAAAAAATTAGCTTCAACTGTGCAATGGCGGCAAGGAAATTATTGCAGTGCGGCGATTGCGGAACTCTGCTGAATTCCATAGAAAGAGCACAACAGCATGCTAAGAACAGTTGCCACACAAACTTCCGCGAGTCCAATGAAGACATTCTCTATCTCGTTTGCACTGTTTGTGGCAAAATTTGCAGCTGTAGAACCGTAAGTTATAGTTCTCATCTTCTGTGTGATAATCGAGAATTTTGTTATTCCGATCGTAGAAACTGCATTGTTTAAGGTATATTTATAGGTGATGACCTGTTGCTGCTGCTGGTTGGGAGGTGAAAGGTATCACGTGAATTTAATTGAGTAGTGCTGCATTGGTTAAGGTGTATTTATAGGTGATTTTTTTCACATCTGTCGTTACCTGGTGCTTGTTGCTGGTTGGGAGATGATAGGTATCACGTGGAATTAATTGAGTTGTGTTGCATTGGTTAAGGTGTATTTATAGGTGATTTTTTTCACCTCTGTCGCTACCTGGTACCTGATGTTGGTAGGGAGTTGATAGGTATCAAGTGGAATTAATTGAGTTGTGCTGCATTGGTTAAGGTGTATTTATAGATGATTTTTTTCACATCTGTCGTTACCTGGTACCTGTTGCTGGTAGGGAGTTGATAGGTATCAGGTGGAATTAATTGAGTTGTGCTGCATTGGTTAAGGTATATTTATAGGTGATTTTTTTCACATTTGTGAATAAAGTTATCTGGTACATGTTGCTGTTGGTTGGGAAGTGACAGGTGTTCTGTGGAATTAGTTGAGTTGTGCTGCATTGGTTAAGGTGTATTTAGAGGTGATTTTCTTCCTATCTTGTCCTAGCGCTGATAGATAGAGTTATCTCATGTGTTGATGGTTGGGAGGTGCATGGCAGATATCCCGTGGAATTAGTTTAGTTGTGTTGCATTGGTTAAGGTGTAAAACCGTAAGTTATAATTGTCATCTTTAGAGTGATAATTGAAAATTTTGCTATTCCGAGCGCAGAAACTGCATTGGTTAAGGTATATTTATAGGTGATTTTTTCACATCTGTGAATAAAGTTATCTCGTGGAATTAATTTGAGTTGTGCTGCATTGGTAAGGTGTATTTAGAGGTGATTTCTATTTCTTCCTATCTGTCCTAGCATTGATGGACAAAGTTATCTTTATCTCATATATGTTGATGGTTGGGAGGTGCATGACAAGTATCTCGTGGAATTGGTCTAGTTGCGCTGAGTTATCTCATGTGTGTTAGATGGTTGGGTGGTGCATGACAGGTATGTCGTGGAATTAATTCTAGTTGCGCTGCATTGGTTAAGGTGTATTTAGAGGTGGTTTCTTCCTATCTGTCCTAGCGTTGATGGATAGAGTTATCTTTATCTCGTATGTGTTGATGGTTGGGAAGTGCATGACAGGTACTCCGTAGAATTAGTCTAGTTGCGCTACAATGGTTAAGGTGTACTTAGAGGTGATTTATTCCTATCTGTCCTAGCGTTGATGGATAGAGTTATCTTTATCTCGTATGTGTTGGTGCATGGTTGGGAAGTGCATGACAGGTACTCCGTGGAATTAGTCTAGTTGCGCTGCATTGGTTAAGGTGTATTTAGAGGTGATTTCTTCCTATCTTTCCTAGTGTTGATGGACAGATTTACCTGATACTTGTTGTTGGTGGGAGTGACAGGTATCCCGTGGAAGTAGTCGAGTTGCGCTGCATTGTTAAGGTGTATTTAGAGGTGATTTTTTCCTATATGTCCTAGGCTTGATGGATAGAGTTACATGGTACCTGTTGCTGGTTGGGAGGAGACAGGTATCCCGTGGAATTAGTCGAGTTGCATTGCATTGTTAAGGTGTAGTTAGAGGTGATTTTTTCCTATATGTTTAGCCTTGATGGATAGAGTCACATGATACCTGTTGTTGGTTGGAAAGAGACATGTATGCCATGGAACTAGTCGAGGTGCACACAAAAAGAAAAAGTGAAAAAGGTGTATTAATGCAGATTTCATTGTGATTTTTGTGTTGATGTAGTGTTGTTATTGCTGGAACTGCTAGCCCTAATACTCCAAATTTGGGGGATTATAACTTGTGATTGACCTCTATTAGATCATGATTATGATTGAGGCGTAGTTGATTGATTGATTGAATTTTTTCTTTTTTTGATGACGGCGGTGTTAACTTAGGCCGAGGGTCCATTGAAAATAACCTCTCTACCTCCACAAGGTAGGGGTAAGACTGCATGCATACTACCCTCCCCGAACTCCACTTGTGGGACTACACTGGGTATGTTGTTGTTGGTGGTGTTAACCTGACTATTCCACTAGATATCCGCAATCAACCATGACTACGTGTATTGGATAACTCTGCGCAACAAAAGCTTAGACAAATAGGAAGAAATCACCTACTGTTTCTTTGGTCTCCTCTAGGATTTGAACCTGAGACCTCATGATTATATTCCCACGCCCTTGGTGCTTGATTGATTAGTTAATTGATGATAACTTACAAGCTACAACAATAGCATCACGTTTACTTGGATAAAAATCATGAATTCTAATTATCATAAGTTATGCCGTTGCGATAAACTTTTGATATAGGTTAATAATGCTAACATTCTAATGTGATGAACTGTGGATGTATATATAGGTTACAAATGCAGCCATGCTTTTATACTCTGAAATTCAATGGGAGCTAAGCTATTGAACTGTTGATATTGTTTAGGGAATGTAGTTGATGCAATTTCGGGAACTACCATGCGTAACATTCTAAAGTTTAATAAAATTGGGATGCTGATAGTTATGATTATGTTGTTATGAGAATTGAACAGAGTATATAGCTTGAGAATATATACATTGCAGTGTAGCTGAATTCTGTATCTAATAATTTAAATTTTGACGATTCCATTTAGAAAATTTTATGAAAATTGTACTATCCATATAGCTTGGGAATGTTGTCACTGAAATTCACTAAATAATCCAACATTTAAGGTGCAGTATTATCCATGTACTGTAATTCATATATAGTTTGTCTGCTTATCGAACTAACCCTTTGTTTAGATGGGAGTTTCATAGTTAAATTATGGTATTATGTTCAATTGTTGGTATCGCTTCTACGTGCGGCTTATGGGAACTTTTGGATTGTGATATGTGAAGGAGAGTGATTTTCATAGGAAGAGGACTGGACATGCTGAATTTCAGGACAAGACGGCAGAGGTGGCGGAAGAGGAAGAAAGAAGAGCCAGGGAGAACTTTCTCCGGACAGTGGAAGCACTTGCTCAATTGGTTAAGGTTAGAAATCCTAACGTGTCCTAAGAATTTTGAGTTTGCTAAGAACATGTCAACAAAGGCTGATCCAAGATTTGAAGTTTATGGTTTCTTCCAACAAACTCAATTTAATATATTATAGTATCTGGTTCACTGTAAAAAAATTTATGGATATTTAGTGAATTTCTTAATATCTATATTCAAAATCTGAGCAAAAGCTACTGGTCCCGTGAACCCATAGCATGTGCTCTAGATCCGCCAATGCATGTTAATCAGTTATATGTTTATTGCTAAATGGCTAGAAGACAGTTTAAGTGGCATCCCAGAAGGTTGAGAATATAGAATAAGTGAAAATTTGCAATCGTAGGTTTGACATAGATTCTTTTGCATTCAGGTGTGAGAACTTGTATATCGATTTTCTACAAATATTCTTGGTTGAGACTTTCCCCACTACTAATTATCTTTCCGTTGCTTCTTAGCGCATCCATTTCTTGCTCGTTAGCGCTTGACTAATAAGATAGAAAGAGCCTTTCTTGCCTTTTTAGTAAAGTCTCGCTTTTTGGTTGGAATTTTTAATAAGCTGCACTGGCAATTTTGCTCTTTGTAACCAGCTGTGACCTGAATTGTGATGCACCAGGTCAAGGAATAGTGAAACGTAGTGTCTGAAGTTGTACTGTTCTGGCTATTTCTACTGCATCTTAAACACACACTGACTAGAAAATGAGCAAATTTTATTTACTTGGTAATTTTGTGGCTGGCTTAATGGTTTTATTAGTCAACTTGTCATTTTCCTGTTGCATTAAGCTGACTCCTTTTTACCTTTTAATGGTTTGGGTTTCGGGTGATAGAGCTTCCTGAGTTTACTTGGATACTGAACAATGATTATTTTCTTAACATAAGTATGCAAATAATGTCCTTAAGAGAGGTGTGCAATTCCTCGAGCCATTTGGTGGATAGCAGAGTTTTTGAAGGCAATAGGAGAAATATTCATAGCCTTAAAGAAAGATGTATTTTTTTGCTAGCTTTTTGGTGTAATCTAGTTATTGTACAGGATAATGATGCAATTTTAGATACAATAGGGGATCTGAACAACCTGTAATTACGCCTTATCGCACTAGTTTCATGCAAGCATTTATAAAATCTTTGATTACTTATTTAAAAAGTTATTGCCGTATTTTGCTTAACTATGACACCTTTATGCAAACCTATAATGCACTCCACTCTTGTTTTACCAAATGCTTGCATTCTTTACCTGAAAGAAAACAGAAGCTATAAAAATGGAGATAATGAGGTTGATCATTTGCAGAAATAGAATTTGAACTGTCTAGGAAGATACAGCCTAATCTTTCTTTGTTTGTCGTTCCATGTTTATAAAAAGGAAGGGCAATGGCAAGAATGGTGGAAAATGTGTATGATTTGGTACATCTAGGAAGATGTAAGGTCTAATGTTGCTCACGTTATACTATTTTCCCTTGATTCGGATCTTTCTTTTGTTTTTTGTTTTTGATTTTCTCTTTGAAAGTGAAGTGTATTGATGAACATTCTTGCTTTTTATGATCAACTTGGCCAATGTGTTAACGATCACGTTGCATCTCATCCAAAGCAATCAAGTGCCATCTGATAAACATAATTCCCTGTTGTCTTTTCTGAAGTTATAACAAATACATTTACTTTACAGGAAGAAAGAAGAAGACAACTGCTTATTTTGGAGGAAGAAAAGGTAATGTCTGTTGAAATTTGTGGATATGGTTTTGCTCCAATTTGGACATGCTTATCCCTACTCAAGTTGCTTTTTAAATTAATTTTGTAGAGTTCATTGCCTCCAGCTACAAAGGCCGAGCAGATGAGTGAGTGCCTGCGGACTATCAAACAGAATCACATGGTAATATTTCTGCCGTTTTACATCGCAATCTTCTCTTCTTTGTGACCATTAATAAAAGGCAGATGCTTTTGAAATGTAAATAACAAGGGTCTTCATACAACTAGCACACTTAGGAACTGAGATGGCCAATTGTTTGAGTCGCGCTTTTGTTCAAGAACTGAATGAATTGTCCTTTCATTTTTTATTGTTTAAACTGACTCTTTGTCAATTTTCCATTTGGTGAACTAGGATGATGAGGCCAAAGTCAAGACAGCTTTCAAGACACTACTAACTTATGCTAAGAATGTCTGGATGAATCCAGATGAGGAGAACTTCCGTAAAATTAGACTCAGTAATGCTGCTTTCCAGGTAAGAATATGAATTACAAAACTATTGTCCCTTGTTTTTGTTATTTATTCAATTCTAAGTTGTGTTCTTTCCTAACCTTTAAATTCAGTCGAGGGGAAAGATTCGTTTATCCTTTTTATACCTCGTTAGAGCTCAAATTCGTATGTAATTCCTCATATAGAGTTATAGTAGTGAAGCGGTTGTTTTTAAGAAGTGTGAATCAATAGGTGTTTTCCTGAAAAGACACCAACCACAGAGGATGCAATTTCAACAGACACCTTTTCACATTGAATATATTGCGACTTTTTCGAAAAGACGCAATAGCACTTGTTCACACTACCCTTTGTTGGCTATAAATACATGTCCTTCCTTCAGTTTTTCCACTACAAAAAATTTGAAATTCTCTCCTCTTTCTGCAACACTTCGTGCAATTGCAAAGTAAGTTCTAAGTGTGATTTGGCTGTTCCTTGAGTTCGTTGTACATTGGGGTTTGAAGTACCGCTACACCAATGTGGTTTATCCGTTTTGTCCTCGGAGAAAATAATCCTATACCTCGGGTACTAGGAGGGGATTAATTTTCCTAAGGACACACTGTGATTCAGCGGACTTGGATATATTTTGTTTCATCCACATTTCTGGTTTACTTTGTTTAAGTTTTTTGTTTTACTTGGTTTAAAGTTTCAGTATTTATTTTTGAATACAACAAGGATAATAGTTACTTGGTTCAGGATGTTTTATTACAAAATCAGTTCCAAACTCCATAAAGACTATTTACCCTGATCCATTTTTTCAATACCCCACTCTTTTTTGTATCCTGTTTCTTTTGTTTCAATTTGTTTCCAAAAGGTTCTATGGGGATGGTGGATCCAACCACGGGTTTGCTAATTCGGCAGAATTCCGCAGGGTAAAAACTTACCTGCACCGGGTGTTTTACACCTACCCAATGAATACATGACACATGTCTTTACAAACATGGTTATCACTAAACTATAGCTTAGGACTTACCATGATAAATTAGTATAGTTTGGTGTAAACACAGTTGTAGGTAAGTTTTTACCATCCAATGCTTCAATTCGAACTTTTTATGTGCAAAGAACATAGATAAGAGTTCGATATACATTTCAAAACCCGCTCTTTAATATCTGTTTCGACATTTTGATAACAGGATAGACTTGGCAAACTGCGAGGAGGTATCGAATTTCTTGAGCTCTGTGGATTTGAAAAGAGTGAAGGGGGTGAATTCTTGTACTTGCAAAGAGAAAAAGTGGACGTGGATGTGCTTTTTTCAGCTGGGAATGAGTTGAACAATGCAATTGAAAATCTTTAATATAAACAACAAATCAAAGTTTGTCAAGTTGTGCAAAATATAACATGGTTTCTCTTTATATGGATAGGGATTTCGAAGTGGTGATGGGTACAATCGATCTCGGTTTGTTTGAGACTGAAGTGTAGTTCTTATCGTTGTTGTGCGTGAATTGCCTTTCATATACAGAATTTAAATAGAAAAACATGATAGTGAGAATTCATATAGTCGATCTCGGTTTGTTTGAGACTGAAGTATATTGTTGTGGTTGCATGAATTATCTTTCAAATACAGAATTTAAATGGAAAAACATGATTAGTGAGAATTCATATAGTCGATCTCGGTTTGTTTGGGACCGAAGTATAGTTGTTATCTTTCAGATACAGAATTTAACTAGAAAAATATGATTAATGAGAATTCATATAGTCGATCTCGATTTGTTTGAGACTGAGGTATAGTTGTCATCGTTGTTGTTTCGTGAATTATCTTTCATATACAAAATTTAAATGGAAAAACATGATTAGTGAGAATTTATATAATCGATCTCGGTTTATTTGAGACTGAAGTATAGTAAATTTTTTAATATATATATATAAAATATGAGCAATCGAGTTTCTAGATCCGCCCTTGACACAGGCATATTCGCATAGAAACATACATGTATAGTGTATACTATTTTATGTATCATTAATTAATGATAAAACATATCTTCTCACCTCTTAAAATTCATAAGACCTTTTTTAGCCATATTTTCAAGCTAAATATTTTTTTTTAAAAAAAACATGTTTGGAACTTCATTATTTATGCTAATATTGTTTATTTTTGGTTACACAAAATGGAGTTTCACCCAAACCTTTTCTATCACATATTATCCACCAAGGCATTCGGGATTTTTTGTGATTGAGTTGGCGAAATCTATCGAAGTTAAGCAGATAAATAGACTCATTTTTCGCTGTTAAGGGAGAGTAAAAAAGAAAATCAAATGATTGTTTTTTATAGAGTGCGCTCTTTTGGGTATGCATGTACTAAGAGTCTCACCACCAATCAACAGACATCATTTAGCCGAGTCTTGCCGGTATCAACAACGAAGAAGAAATAATCAGAAACAATAATTAACTGTGACTTTTGGCTCAGACAACGTCTTACGCATAGGGGAGATCAGAGCAACATGGACTCTTTTCTTCCTGAATTGTAGTAAGTAGATTGAGAGGTCGTTTCGCCTCTTGTCCCTAAATATGGGGAATATATTTTCAAAAAATCTTGCCCCAATCTGACCTAGTCGGCAAGCAATCTCAGTTCACGAAAGAGATGAAGACAACAAGCGAGCGTACTTTTATTCACTTTTTCTCCACTAAATACGTAAGTTTAAGGATAATTGTAGATAGGTGGCTACCTAATTAAAATATACACTAAATCGTCATACATTTTGAAGAATGAAATAATAAAACATACACAGTTGAATCCTCCTGTGTGTAATACTCCTATTTTGTTTTTCTCATTTGTGAATCTGTTTACTCTTTCTTTGCTACAAACCCAACATTCTTTTTCCAAAATGAAAGCCATTAACAAGCTCAAATTCCCAAAAAAATCACTCAAAACCATCAATCCTACACCCCATAACAACAATTTCCAAGAACCCCATTTCATATCTCTAATCCACAATTCCAAAAACACCCTTCAACTCCAACAAATCCATGCCCAAATCATTCGCCAAAACTTATCATCAAGTAGTAGAATTGTCACTCAGCTGATATCTTCAGCTTGTTTAAACAAATCCATTAGCTATGCTTTGTTAATCTTTAATTGTTTTCTTGATAAAAATTTGTACTTGTTTAATGTTTTGATTAGAGGGTTAAAGGAGAATTCTTTATATGAGAAATCGATTTTGTATTTCAAGAAAATGGGTAAAGTGGGTGTTAAACCTGATAAGCTAACATACCCATTTGTGTTGAAGTCAGTAACGGCATTGGGTGAAAAGGGGATTGGTGGGGGTGTTCATTGTGGGGTTTTGAAGATGGGTTTTGAGTATGATGTGTTTGTGAGGGTTTGTTTGGTTGAAATGTATGTGAAAGTTGAGTTGGTTGGTTTTGCATTGCAGCTGTTTGATGAAAGTCCTGAGAGAAATAAAGTTGAGAGTGTGCTTTTGTGGAATGTTGTGATTAATGGGTGTTGTAAGATTGGGCGGGTGAGTAAGGCGTTGGCGTTGTTTGAGGAAATGCCTGAGAGGAATGTAGGTTCTTGGAATAGTTTGATTAGTGGGTTGTTGAGGAATGGAGAGGTGGATAAAGCAATGGAACTTTTTGATGGGATGACGAATGAAAAGAATGTTGTTTCTTGGACTTGTATGATTCACGGGTTAACGCTAAATGGATTGCATCAAAAGGCTCTTGATTTGTTTTTTAAGATGGTGGAAGAAGGTGTGAAGCCGAATGGTCTAACTGTTGTATCTGCTCTTTCTGCTTGTGCAAAAACTGGGGCACTAGAGGCAGGGAAAAAGATTCATGATAATATTTCGAACAATGGGCTCCATTTGAATACAGCAGTTGGTAATGCTTTGCTTGATATGTATGCGAAATGCGGGTATATTGAGTCTGCAAGCCTGGTTTTTAGTGGATTGAAGGAGAAGGATATTCGTACATGGAGTATAATGATATGGGGTTGGGCAATACATGGACATGTAGATAAAGCTCTTAGGTGTTTTGAACAGATGAGATTGGCTGGTACTTTCAATATACTGTTTTGTCCATGGAGTTACTTGGATTCTATAGAAAATTGTTTGACAAAGTAAAACATTTTTTTTTCTAATGGTTGCAGGAATCAAACCTGATGGAGTTTCTGTCCTTGCTGTTTTAACTGGATGCTCTCATGCTGGACGGGTGGACCAGGGCCTTCAAATCTTTGATGGCATGCAGCGTGAGTGCTCAATTGAGCCCACTATGAAACATTATGCTGCAGTAGTAGATCTACTTGGCAGGGCTGGCCGATTTGACGAGGCCTTGAAATTTATTGAAAATATGCTCTTGGAGCCAGATTATGTTATTTGGGGTGCACTTTTTTCGGCTTGCAGAGCTCACAAGAACATTGAAATGGCAAAAGTTGCATCTGACAAGCTCCTACAGCTTGAGCCAAAGCATGCTGGGGGCTATGTGTTTCTGTCTAATGTATATGCAGGAGCAGGGAGATGGGATGATGTAGAAAGAGTTAGGAGTTCAATGAAGAACAAAAATGTTGAGAAGGATCCTGGATGGAGTTCAATGGAGGTGGATGGTGAATTGCATACATTTGTTGCTGGTGATAATGCTCATACACGTAAGCAGGAGATATACTCAAAATTGGAGGAAATTATTACGGGAGCTAAACAACAGGGTTACATGCCTGAAACTGAGTGGGTACTTCATAACATTGACGAGGAAGAGAAGGAAGGGGCATTGGGAAGTCATAGTGAAAAGTTAGCACTTGCTTTTGGGCTCATTAGTACTGGTCCTGGTGTGATCATTATGATTGTGAAGAACCTTAGAGTGTGTGGCGACTGCCATTCTCTGATGAAGTATGTCAGCAGGATGAGTCAAAGGGTGATTGTGTTAAGAGATATAAAGAGATTCCACCATTTCAAAGATGGAGTTTGCTCCTGTAAAGATTACTGGTGAACTAGTAAGTGTTGCCCGACTTGCAATGTCATCTCAAATTTGCTAGTTCAGCTTTTAAACTGTTCATATATGTCATTCTAGACTTATAGCAATTTGTGGAAGCCGTTGTGTATGACTACCCTTTTGTTGCTTGCAGTTTTACTTTGAATTTCGAGTAATTATTAGAGCAACCAAACTAATCGACTTCCAGTACTAAGGCCCCAATTAGTTTGGGATTGAAAGCATAGCAAATTGATATGTTTTTTCTAGCATAATTATATCTGCTGGAAGTTGGACAGACCTAGGGTGAAAAATGAGTGTAGTTAAAAGGCAAGCATAAATGTTCTTCTCCAATTACAGTTCTAATGCATTATCTGGATGTATATACAGATCCTGGATTTTCTTACTGGTTTGTTTGCATATATATGAAGGTTTTGTTAGATTAAGGTCTTTGTAATTTTACTTGGCCTTCAAGATTCTCTTTGCCCTCTATTCACTCTGGACTCTTCATTTACTCTAAACCTTACAAATTCACCATCTTCTAGATAGCAGGAGTCAAGCATCCCATACATCTCTCGCGTTCAGTGCCAAACTAATCAAAGATGGGATCTTAAAACAGATGGATTACGTAGGGAGTGTCTATCATGTAGTACCCTCAACGTGCTAAGACATGATGCTACATCATACTGTTAGCGCAGGTAATTTTATGTCTATAATCATGTTTGATTCTCTGTGATATGATAGAGGATTTTCTGCAAAATTGATTCTCTTTCAGTAAAGCCTTTCATGCTTTGTTAAGTCTCAAATCTAGTAGAAGCAGTTGCCCCAGATCCCACTAAGTGATGAACTTTGTTACTCTTTATTATTTCTTATGAGGAAATAGCTTAATTTAATTACATGGTGCCTATCAAAACGAAGAAAGGTTTGATTAAAATGACATGGTATTTTATTTAACGTGCTGCTTACAGGGTTTGGCAGGACTTTCCTGTTCTCGTCATCGTCAGCATGGTTGCCTACTTCTGTTTACTGGAGCAGCTTTTGGTGAGTAAAGACTACACCGTAATGTCATCCTATTCCACAAAAAAGGTCTTAAATAATGCTTGTTTACAGGTTGCCGGAAAAGGATCATGTCCTTAATGATTTGCAAGTTTGTCACATTTCTCTTGTTTCTTGTGTGGAAAACAGCATGGAAAAATAGATTCTTATTGGCATTAGGTAAATGTATTGGCATGTCTCTGTCGTCTGCTTTATGTTTTGTTGTGAATTGGCTTATGCAATGCGATTTAAAGTGAGCCATTTCAGAAAACTATGTTGGCTAAGCTGGCAATCACAACACAGAGAAATGAGAGTGGATTTTGTCAATGTTATTTATTTGGTCACAATTTAATAGGCATTTACATGGTTTATGCTAAATCATCACTCATTTTTCTTTGCTAGTGTATGTGACTACTTGCTTGTGACTGTTACATGGTTTCAGTTTCAGATCATTGGCATTGACGAAGCTCAGTTTTTCTGCGATTGGGCTGAAGTTAAGAATGTCACTGGTTGCTCCAACTGCTAGAAATTCACATATTCAAGAGAGACAATAGTCGTAATGGATGTGGCATTTGGCATCATCAATCTTGGATAGCATTTTGTGAAGATCCAGATAGACTTCAACCTCCATGTGTACGGAGTCTATTCTTCTGTACAAGGCCACATTCCCCATAGGCCATATCTTGTGCCCTTGTTAAGCAGGAGCTGTGTCATCTGCTTAGCAGGTGTAAGAATTCTTGTTAGAGGGCCACCTCCCAAGAACAGGGAACAAAGCAAACCCCAAACTTGCCCGCGCCAATACCGCAGTCTGATAATGTGAAGAAATGGACCTCAACCTAACTCAACCCCAACAACTAGCTAAATAAAGTGAGGATTGACCAAAAACCATATAAGGAGGCAAATAATTCGGTCTCACGCCCAAGACTGGACATTTGGAGTGTGGACAATATAACACGGGGGCCCAAACCAAGAATTGGAGATGAGGCAGTGATCATGTGCTTTAGTGATTTGCAAGTTTGTTACATTTCTCCTGTTTCTTGTGTGGAAAACAGCTTGGAAAAACAGATTCTTATTGGCATTTGGTAAATGTATTGGCATGTCTCTGTCCTTTGCTTTATGTTTTGTTGTGAATTGGCTTATGCAATAATATCTGATTCTTTCATAAGAATGAGAATGTGATTGGAAGTAAATTATTTCACAAAACTGTATTAGCTAAGCTGGCAATCATATAACACAGAGAAATGAGAATGGATTTTCTCAATATTTATTTGGTCAAAATTATAATGTTTTGGGTATCGAATACTGGGTGAGAAATATATGACTTTTTTTCGTTAATTACGGTGGTCAGTAGTTTTTTTTTGTTTGATTTTTCAAATCGGCATTGGACCGACTAAATCCAGATTCGTGTATGCACTATTTTTTAGGGTGACGTTTCAAATCGGATTTAGTTTTTTTTATTTTCAGGGACCCAAATTCGAGATCTTTATGGAAAGATCTCAACGATCCCACCATAATGGTGATCAGCAGTTACCATTAGTAGCATAGGTCACGGATATTTCACTGGAGTCATAATTTCAACTTTATGTTCGGCCACAACATATACCACAGTTCAGTCAACTAATTTGTTAATATGGCAAATGCGATAAGTAGTCTTTTATTTAATTGTATAAATATAATGAATAAAACATTGTAAACAAAAGATAAACTTGCAACTTTATTTATGAATCAAATTTTTTTTACTAAACTACAGGAACATAATTTGATTTTTTCCTCTTGGGCATGATTTTTGGAAAATGTAAAGTATCCAAACCTGTTGAGTATGGATTAGCATAATTACCTCTTGAATTATTATCGAATTTAAAATCTTTAATAACAATTTGTTGTTGTTTAGGGTTATAAATGGAAATATAGCAATTATTTGGTCCATGAAAGATAATTTCACCATTCTCCATGCAATACAAAACACCAATATACACAGCCCTCGATGGTAATTCCCTCGCATATATATATATATGACCATGATTTATTAATTCGTGGGGAAGTTGTTTTCTTCGTCCAAATTAAATTTCTCGCAGGGTAGACAAGATAAAACAGCTTATAAATCAATATATATAACGTTGTAATTATCGGTGGTAGGATCATAACACAACCCAGAACCACTAGGAATTGTGTAAGTGTTCAGATGTGGACATGATGGAAGCTTTATGCATTGTCTAGTCGATAGATTCCACAAAACAAACGTCTTGTAAGCCCTAGCGTTCTTTAATAGTACCAAGCCATCGTGTGAGCATAAGACCTGAAAACGTTGAAATCCCTTTAGAGGAAATAGTTGCTGAACTATGGCAATTACTCGATGATTTTCCAAGTTTATAAACTTGAATACCAAGCTACTATATCTTTGTAACAAGAAATTTGCACGTCCCAACGTTTTGGATTGATCACAATAGACTTCCTTTTTCTCTATAAATAGAATAAAATAGTTAATCAAAATATATATTATTACCTGAAAGTTATTATTTTACTACCATAAATTAATACTAGTTGGTATATTACATTAGTTTCCCTTCCTTTAGTGTTGGTTAAATTTTTTGCTATATATTATTACCTAAAAGTTATTATTTTACTACCATAAATATATTAATACGAGTTGGTATATTACATTAGTTTCCCTTCCTTTAGTGTTGGTTAAATTTTTTGCTTTTGTAGGAAAAAGAAAGATAAAATATATTCGGTATTTAAGCCAATCCAAATTTTGTTCACATTATTACTCCCGTCCCAATTTACATGACATACTTTTTGTTTTAGTCAGTCTCAAAAAAAATATCTTCTTTTTTTATTTGGCAAATATTTAATGGCATCATCTCCATTTTACTCTTATTGAATCCATTTAGCACTTTATTGTGAAGAAAAGTCAATTAAAAGTAAGCCAAAAATAACTTTAATAAGGGAAATTTGGTATACATAATAAATTCTTCCTTATTTTTTAATCTCCGTACTCGATCAAACGATGCCATATAAGTTGGAACGGAGGGAGTACCGTATTATGTTTTGCTGCTGTTGGATATATATATATATATATATATATATATATAGGATTCTTTTCATTTAATTGTTTGTATTATAGGAGGAGAAAAATGATGTCAAATAAATATACCTATAGTTATTCGAAATCCAAATTCCATATAGTTAAATTTATTAAAAAGGAACCTATAATTAAATTTATTTACAAAAATTTAACACAATAGATCGAATTACACCTGTTTGAGCTTACTTACATTGTCAATCTCAAACACAAATATAGAATTAAGTTTGGCTTAATTTTTTATTTTACCCAAACACGATAAAGGTGTTTAAAAATTATTTGGCTTAAAAACACTTAAAATAAATTAATTTAAGCAGACCCTAAAAGGGATCTTATCCGCAAAAAGTTAGTCGAATTCACTATTTATTTTTCTTAACTGATATATAGATAGTGAACACTTGGTATATATGCCTACACGCATACTATACATAAAAGGTGTATTTGGTATGAAGGAATAAAAAATCATGTCAAGAGAATTTATATGTAATCTAGTAAGATATTATGAATTTATCTCAAATAAAATGTTGTATATTGAGATATGTGGCGTAATACTTTATGTTGTGCTGTATATCTTTGAAAATTCCAAGTTTTGCTTTAAATCGCATTTATCTAATGCGTTTTATGCATTTGTTAGTGTTCTTCCCTGCACTTCCTTGTGGTCCCTACTTAATAGCATAAATTTCGTCTACTATGAAAATATTTGGTAAATGAAAATTCATTTGACTTTTATGACTTCATTCATAATAAAATAAAATATACTCCCTCCATTTTATTTACTTGGTTCATGTACAAACATTAGATGTTTCATTTTAATCAAGAAAGTTTTATTAATTTTTTTTTCATATTATTTTTAATATTAAATAACTAATAAAGTAACAATTGTTAAATTTAGAGTTATAAAGTATCATTAATAATGTTAATTTAGTACTCTCTCTTTTCTTAAATAATTATCACGTTTCGTTTCTCGAGAGTTAATTTGATTAATTTTCAAAGCTAAATTTTATTAAATTAATTTGATATTTTAAAATTTAAGTATTCAATAACTATACGGTAAGTACTATAAATTATAAAAAAATTACATTTTAAAATATTGATCAAAGTTTATATCATTTGAATCTCAAAAAGAAAATTATGACAAATATGTTGAAATGAAGGGAGTAAAATATAGTCAGATCTCTCTATAACGGTCCCTCGTTATAACAATATTTCACTATAACGATCTGATTTTCTCCAGAACTGATTTTTCATGTTATATTTTACTTTTCCATAACAACAATAACATTCATTATTGCAGTACACTCTTTGAAAAATTATCCCTCTATAATAATCATAATGAAATATTGTGTAATAATATTTTATAAGAAATATATTATGTATAAAATAAAATATTAAAGTATTTATGGTAGTCATCATTAATGTTATGCATATTGTAAATTTTAATTAAAAATATCTAAAAGAAAAAAAATTTATTTGTATGGTGTCCGTCAGTTATGGTCATAATTTTACGAGTAAAAAGACTATTGATATTTGCCTTTTGTACATTCATATTTTTTCTAATTTTTTATATTTTTGTGTATAACAGCTAAATAGGATTTAAACGTCAAATGTTACTATACAGATATAACAACATCTCACTATAATAACCATGAAATGCTTAGATAAATATTGTCACTATAGAGAGGTTTTAATATGCTACTCCTTTTATTTTAATTTGTTTGACCTTCTTTTCTTTAACAACTCTTCAATTTCAATTTTTCACATGGCATGATTAAGACCACAAGATTAAAGGGCCTTTTGGTACATTTGACATATCTTTAATTTTTAACCACAAGGTTCAAAACTTCTTTACTTTTTTTAAACTCCGTGCCAAGTCAAAATAAGCCAAACAAATTAAAATGGAGGGAGAACCTTTTTAATTAAATCTTTCTTAAAAAACGTGTCAGATCAACATGAGTCGAGTAATATGAAATATATAGACTACATTTGTCACGCACCGAGACTACCCTCTAGGCACAACATGATGCTTAGAATCATAAGTGACCCCAAGCTAACCCATGGTCTGGCATATATTAACATTTTGATTAAAATAATATATGAGCGAAAGCTAAACTGACGTAAAAATATAAGTCTGGGAATATAAAACATATTTCTGAATATGAGAATAATAAGTCTGAAATATAAACTGATTGCAAGAGCTGAAAACTGACTTTATGTCTGAAAGCCTCTAATAAGATGAGTTGTTGAGACAAGCCCTCAGCTAACTCTAATGGTCTAAGAATTGAATAAAATAAAATGAATATAAATCCCGTCCTCAAAATATGAGGACTCACCAACTCTGTTGCTGAGAAGTCTGGAGAATTATATTAACCCCGATTTGGATGTTGAGCGCCTGAACCTATATTATCTAACAACATAACGCAAGAAGTATGCGATCAGTACTTTGAATGTATCGAGCAGGTGAGATATGCACAAATCTATACATACTAGGCATGAGAAGATAAACTGAACATAGGAAGGCAAGTTGAACATGAGACTAGAACATATAAACTGATACAATGACCAAGTAAGTCAACATACAACTGAACAATACTGAACTGAATAACTAACTACCAGGTCATGCAATAATTGAATCTGAACTATGGAAGCTACTATTAACTGACAAATCCCAAGCTGAGCTAACTATGGGGCCAACCTATAACCTTGGCTGGGAAGGGTGTTTATACCTTGTCAAGGGTACGAACACTGGCTGGCGTGGATCACTAATCTGATGTCCAAAATGACTAAGGTGTCAAGCCTAATTTGACAAATGACCCTTTAGAACCATCGGTGACGCCGTGGTTGTGGGACTTAGGGACTTCTACTAAAGGTTTCAGTCCTAACTGACGGGTGAACTTTCATACCTTCGTTCGCTCGGTGCTAAGTACGACTCTCAACTGAATTATGTGTGTATATAAACTGACATAGTGGATATCAAAGCACTAACTTTCTGAGAGTGAAAACTACAATGCTAAAACTGAAATCACTTTAATCATTTAATTTCGAAAGACTGAGTATCTGATTGAAAATGTATGAAATTCTAAATTGATCGGGTGTTCATAACTCACCATTCTGAAGAATTGAACTATTTGTAACAGTTCTAGAATCTGAATAAAACATGCAGTTCACAATCATAGTTCAAAACTATGAATAATACAACATGTTGAGGGTTTGAAGATTTTGAGAATATAATAATGCTAGACTTCGAAGAAACATGCAATAAAGATTCATACGTAACAAGAAAACTGAAATATAAGGGATTCACACAGTTTAAGAATCCTAGGTTCTGAAAACTAAACTGAAACTGAAGAACTGGATTAACTTAGGGACTCAATGGTTGAAAGGATACCCACTGATGAATTCCCACATACTTGAGAGCAAAACTCTTGGTGAAATCCTTGGGTTTAGAGCCTGGAGTTGAAGAGCCCTTCTGCTTGCTTTGGAGATGAAAGAGACACTCCTTTTCTCTGTTTTGTTGAGTGTCGGATTATTTTTGAGGAAATGAGGGATTTGGGTAGTTCTAGGCTTAGTAATTAGTCTTAGGCTTATTTAAACGACACCGTTTAGCTTTTAAAAGGAGTAGGAAAGATCTGAAATACCCCTGAAAAGATTTAATTAAAACTGCTAAAAAATTCACGAACTAGGTTCCACGGATGGGAATCACGACACATGGATGGTTCCACGAGTCATAGAACCCTGTCGTGGTTCCTAGCCCTTTGGATAGGCTGCAGGTCTGATTTCTACGACCACCATCCACAGCCCGTGAAAGCTGATCGTGGATTTGAGCTGAAAGGGGACCCTCAGGTCTGATTTTCACGAAGGGCAACCACGGCCCATGGTTTCATCCACGGTCTGTGAATCCTTCTCGTGGATCAGGACTTGAAGTCTAATCTGCAGGACAATTTTCACGAGACCATTTCACGGCTCGTGAACTTAGTTCGTGGATCATGTTCTGAGCTCTGACAGCTGAACACTTAGGATTTTGAACTGGTTCTAGGCTTAAAATTTTCTGGGTTGTTATAACATTTCATTGAAATTTGAAATCATAATTATTTAGCAATGTGCATATTAGACTTTTTTCATATACCCAACCACAAAAGGTTCATTTCCCCCACGTGACTTTCACGTGACCACTACATTATCTACCTGGCAAACTTCTCCTTTCTCTCTCTAAAACTCTGATCATCTACGATGCTCCCACGACTACAATGACACCTCGCCGGAGCATCCACACCGCCGCCGTCCAATCCCGCCGTCTCCGCCGTATTCACCGCCGCCAGCTCCGCCGCCAGCTCCGCCGCTGCCGTTATTAAGTTTTTACAATATGGTTAACAAACGCGTTCCCGATTGGCTCAACAGCTCACTTTGGTCGTCTCCAGGTCCACAACCCTCAGTTCAATCTCCGCCTCCGTCACCGTCACCGGCGCCGTTAAATGACGATGAAGACCGGTCTACTGTTACCGTTAACGCCGTCAAAGCTAGTGGTTCGGCTAGTGGCGGAGAGGTTAAGGTGGAACGGCCTGGTTCAATGACGTCAGCTCCGGCTGTGATTAGAGCGGAGACTAGGCACGTGCCTACACGCGCTAAACAGGAAATTAGAGATCCTTTGAGTAGTAGTAGTAATTACTACCATAGTGATGAAGAAAATGGAAGCTCCGCTGGTAGTACGACGACGTCTGCATCTGCTGCTGCAGCAGCAGCAGCTATTTCTTCAGCTGAGGATATTTCTCGTCAGGCTCAGCTTTGTCAAGAGGTTAATTTCTCCATTATGTTGTTTATGTGATGGTTTATACCTGTCTATGGCATCTTAATTATACTACCTTTATACCAATTTATGTAGCACTGTTCGAATTTCAAGAGTCAAATAGTTTAATTTTGAAATTTTTTGAAACAAAATTTATATATTTGGAAACTACTTAAAAAGTAGTATAAGTCACAATGATTGATAATCCAGAATATTTACGGTCAAAGATAGACTTGTTTGAATCTCGAAATCCGAAAGGTGCCACATAAATTGGGATGGAGGGAGTATGTGTTTTATGATAAATTCGACTTACTATTGTGCTGGAATTAATGTTCTCTTGTTGGTTTGGAAAGGCACCTTGTCGTAACTGGTAAAGTTGTTGCCATGTGACCAGGAGGTCGCTGGTTTGAGCCATGGAAACAGTCTCTTGCAGAAATGTAGGGTAAGACTGCGTACAATAGACTCTTGTGGTCCGGCCCTTCTCCGGTCCCCACGCATAGCCAGAGCTTAGTGCACTGGCTGCCCTTTTGTTGCTTTGAGTGCTAAAAAGTTTGGAGACTCCAGAAAATGTAGAGAACCTAATCCCAAATTATTGAACATTTGAGCAAGGCAAGGCTAAGTGGGAGTGGAATAGATAGTGAGAATTCATCTATTTAATCCAAATTAGCTTGGGATTGAAGCATAGATGTGTTATTGGTGTTGTTGTTTTCGAAAAAAGGATAGGTAATCATTTTTGTTTGAGAAATATGTGGATATTAGTTGGAAAGGTAATTCTTGTCATATGATAACTGGACACTGCTTATGATTAACACAACTTATTTATTTGGAAATGTTGATTTAATTTGAGAAAGAAGATCAAACCAAACAGGCTATAATCCTAATATAAGCAGCTCATTTCGGGATATTGAAGTTCCATTGTATGGTGGTTTTGCAGTCTTGTTGAATAGAGTATTCATCAGCTTTTTCTCTTTTCATTTTTTAAATTTAGTTGTCAAGAAAGATTATAAACATGGGAGAAGTCAGGAGGCTAGCATCACAAGGGATACCAGATGGAGCTGGCATTCGGGCTACAGTGTGGAAGGTATAAGATTGATTGTCGAGACTTAATTTATGCTGACCCACATTTCCGGACTTAATACTCCTCTGCTCATTTCTGTGGAATGTGTCTGACTCTGTAATTGGTGTAACTTCTTATCCAAACATTTTGTTGATAGGGAAAGGTTTTAGCTTGGATGTGTCTCAGTGTGTACTTTCCTCCTAATTGCATGTACTTTGTGCAGCTACTATTGGGATATTTGCCAACCGAGAAAGCACTATGGCCAACAGAGTTGGTTAAAAAGAGGTCTCAATACAAGCATTTTAAAGAGGAGCTTTTGGTGAATCCTGTAAGTTCAAAATTTTATTGCTAATGCAATGATTACATTCAAACACGTTTAGGTTATTTTTACTTGTTTCCAAACTGTTGTGCTACCGTTTATTGGTTATTAAAGAAGATGCTCTGCTAATTGGAACTGTTACATTTCTGTATATCTGAAACTGTGGCTGCAAAATTTATCCTTGGCATGACGTTATTGATGAAAGTCATGTCGTTGATGCTTGCACACTTGCACTTCTTGCAAGTTCTCAGAGTTTTTGGTTCTGTGACAATAAGGGCAAGTTATTTGAAATTTTCTTTCATGTTGATGCATTCTCTGCTCGACTGTCATAAGTTTTAGATCCTGTGTGATAAGAGAAAATATCCACATATACCGTTTGAATAAAAAATAATGTTCTGGTTGAAATGACATCTCATTGTATGATTTATTTTAGTGTTCTTTTTCCTTTGAATCCTTGCAATGGACATGTTAGCCAGATAACTTAGCCAGAAAATGTTATGTATCTTTTTCTTGTACAGATATCTCATATCACATTAATCGTGTTAACTGCCCCCGTGATATTGTTTGGTAGTCCTTACTAAAAAAACTCCGTCGTGAAATTGACTCATCACTTGGGGGTTAATTGGAAATCATTATAGAAGCTCTCTCATGGATCAAAATCTTTTGGGTCTTATAGTGTACATTATATCTTCAGCACTTTCTTGGTTCTTTTGTGAAGCCTTACCTATAAAAAAGGGTGTTGCATATCTGGTGAATTTACTTATCAAAATATATGTGGTAACTTACATGAACTTGAGCATTGCTTGTTTTCGAATGTTCGGAATCTGAATGTTAATATGGCTAGGCAGTCGGAGATTACAAGGAAGTTGGAGAAGTCGGTAATTCTTGAAGATGAAAGAACAGTGATAGAGGACAAGGGTGCACTCCCAAGATCAGAGATACCTCAAGGAGAGCATCCTTTAAGTCTTGGGAAGAATAGCATCTGGAATCAGTTCTTCCAGGTACAACATTTAGAGGGTGTTCGGATTGACTTATGTTTTAGTGCTTTTAGCTTTTAAGCACTTTTTAAGTTTTGGTGGTGTTTGGCAAAACTAAAAAGTGCTTTTAAGCACTCACTTTTAGGCCAAAAAAGTGTAAAAATGAGCCAAAAGTTGGGGATAACTAACTTTTGGCTTTTGGCTTTTAGCTTTTAAGCTACTTTTTAAAAGCCAATCCAAACACCCTCTTATTCTTCTTGTTCATTTCCATCTTTCACCGCAATGTTTATGTGGAGTTCCTTTCGGATCATAACTGAGAGCTGTATGTTATCACAAGATGGTTGTGTTTTTGTAATCAAATTCATACATCCTTCTTTTATTTATTCCTGTAGATGTTCCTCCTAAGGTTTTTCACTCTCACTGATTATACAACTCATTATCGGTGTGGTCAATGGGCTCAAATGAGGGAAATGGATCAATTGCTTCTGAGAACATCCTTCTCTTTTTATTCTGTAGGGAATTAGAATTGCGAGATGATAGCGGGTTTTCCCAGATTCGAACCCGGAACTAGTCAGATGGAGTAGATAAGTTCCTCGTTAAATAAAACATATGTTAGATTAATTAAATAAACAAGTAAAGCCGCCTCCCTAAGCCGCAGGAGAGAAATCAAAAGCGCCAGACGAGGAACCCTTTCCCCCGTTGCACGCGGCTACGGTGCAGTCAACAGAAACTCGAATAAATATTTGACATAATCAGAAGGAAGAGAGCGGCCCCCTTTCTTTCCCTTTTCTGTGCTAATATCCGAGGCAAGAATGTGCTGTTTTGTGGAGTCAACTTGTGTTCCGCTTTTTGTTCGTGTCTTGAAGCTGTTGTCAAGTACTGTTGGTACATTACACTGGATAACTGTTAGCACAAATATATCTTCCAACATGAAGTCTCTATCTCCAATTATCTGACAGTTGTATAATATTGAAGTGACTACTAATTCTTTTATGCTATTTGCTTCCAGGACACGGAAATAATCGAACAGATTGATCGAGATGTCAAGCGCACACATCCAGACCTGCACTTTTTCTCTGGGGACACACCATTCGCAAAATCTAACCAGGTAAATTCTAGCCTTTTTGACTTGAGAGTTAGTACAAATCTCTGTTGATCAGCTAATAGTATATCTTGTGTTATCAGGATTCTCTGAGGAATATTCTCATTGTTTTTGCCAAACTGAATCCTGGTATAAGATATGTGCAAGGGATGAATGAAGTATTGGCTCCACTATTCTATGTATTCAGGAACGACCCCAATGAGGAAAATGCAGTAAGTGATGCCTTAATACTGGATTAAATTTGCATTAGCTAAGTTTTGCAGATCGTAACTTAAGAGAAATAACAGCTTTGTGACCAAAGTTTTCCTGAATATGTTGAGGGCAATGCTCTGAATTCTGTTATGCTTCAGATTTACCACTGTCGATGTCAACAACCAATTCTAATTTCTAAGCACATTTCTTTCTTTCTTTTTGTTTGCTTGTCTTCTTTTTCTTCCCCATAAGGGCTTTACTTTTTTTTAATAATATGACATCTTACTCTTCATTTATATTAACCAATAACCATTATTACAAATTTAATGGTGTGTACCTTGAATAATTGGAAAATGTAGTATTGTTCTTTGTTTTGTAGACTTCGGTCTCATTTATTCATATATCAGTTGCAAAATTAAAAAAAAAACACATGTTGAGATGAATGATGATCACATCTGTACAAGTTATTCTTTCAGCTTTTTCCTGGATTGAAGTGTATGTTTATCAGTTCAGCTCTGTTTATCATTTTCTATTTGCAAGCTATGCAGGCTTCTGCAGAAGCAGACACTTTCTTCTGCTTCGTGGAGCTATTGAGTGGATTTCGTGATCATTTTTGTCAGCAACTTGACAATAGTGTTGTTGGAATTCGTTCTACGATTACAAAGTTATCACAATTTCTGAAAGAACATGATGAGGAGCTCTGGCGGCATCTTGAAATGACGACCAAAGTAAGATCTCTTTTATGAATGAAATACTTTTACTTGATCAAAAAAAAAAAGTAAGATCTCTTTTATGCTTAACTTTAGATAGCTGCATTTGTTACTACGGCTAAAAATGTCTGCATTATTACTCTCTGATTGCCTATTATGCAGCCTGCAAATTTACACCACCTAATAACATATATATCATTTGGATTGCTTAGAGGATGATGAATGTAATTTTAACTTATTGTTCGATAAGTGTAATCTCTTTTGATTTGCATCTTCTTGATGCCTTCAATGATAACTTCTTACTTCATGAAAAAACAGTCTCAATGCCAACAAAGTAAAAATATCAGGCTGTGCATTCACATTTTAACATTTGACCGTTGATTTGTTAACTATTCAAAGAAGATGCAGAAGTTAGGGACTTGTCAACCTAAAGATTTCTCGTTTAAGGCACCTTAGTTTCGACTGAAGGTGACTGCCTAAACCTAGGAGAACTCACATTTAAGCTCAATATTTCCATGAACACACGTTAACTTTGCTCACTATTGAAATATTTCCTTCAAAATTAAATGATGCTTCATTCTGCTTTATCAAAGTTTTATTGCACCTTTTAGATATTCTGGGCAGCTGACCTGACATAGAAGAATTGATTCAAATGTTGTATGTTTGTAGCTTGTCCTGTTGATGCGTCCTGTATTCATTATTGAAGCAATTGGTAGCCTTCCACTTCTATTAATAGGATTTTTCTAGTGTTTCTTTCTAAAAGTACTTTACGACAACCCAAATGATTGCATGCATGTCTAACTTAAATCTATATATCCTGATTGGGCTGTGCTTTTTAGGCAACTGTTTTATGCCCCATAGGTGTGTGCCTGTGCATGTGACAAGACATGTCTTTGTGTGTATTTCCTTTGGCAATTGCCACTTTTACTATTGTACTAGCATATGAGTGATAAAACAACTGAGTTCTCTTGTTTTTGCCTTCACCTGATGATGTCATAGTTAGTACTTTATTTATATTGTGGATGTATTAGTGATCTTTATGTGCCTGATGTCGGGTGTAACAGGTGAATCCACAGTTCTACGCATTCAGATGGATAACACTTCTGCTAACACAAGAATTCAACTTCCCGGACAGTCTGCTTATATGGGACACACTACTAAGCGATCCTGAAGGACCTCTGGTAAGACGTCCTGGAAGTAATGTGCTTTTGCAGCTATATAGCTTGGATAAGATTTTTTTTTTTTTTTTTTGCATGAACTGATGACTTGTTTAATTATCTATCTTCCTTTCAACTAGTTGGGACTAAGATTAAGGCTTAGTCATGTTGCTACACTACACTTACCTTAGGTCTTCTTGCTGAGTTTGTTTGATTTGTATGTCGGTAAAAAAAGTAGAGAATTTATGGTGTTTGAGAACCCCATATTTTCTTAAACGACGAATTATTTAGTATCGGAATGGAACTGGTCAAACCAAGCAGAGTAGATATTGAGGATTCCTACAGCCAACCCTTTTTTTTTGAAAAAAGGATTCCTACTGCTGACTTCACCTAGTTTGGGATACGGGTGGAGTTATTGTTGTCTGCTAGTATATTTTTTGGTTTATTTCCTTTGTGATGTGTGGACATGTCATAGGAGGAGAGAAGTTCGGAAATCCCAAATTTGATGGTTATGTCTCAGTTGTCAGACTGAAAACACGAAGACATGGTCATGGGGACAGTGTGGTTGGGTCCCTATCCAGATGGCGCAATGCAGGGTGGGGATGGGAGAGTGCTTTTGGGGGCAGTTAAGGGGAATTTTAGTTTCCAACCAAAAGGCTTCAACTTGCAAGGTATCTGCCTGTCATTGCATTTGTAAAGCTGGCATTTCTCAAATCATGGGACTTTCATGTCTGCTGTATGTCTTTTGCCATCATGATTTGAGCTAAAAGAACTTACGAGTGTCTGACAGAAGTACAAAACCAATAGTTTATAGCATCTTGAATATTTACAAGCTTATGTTTCGTGGGTTCAGTGTGGTCAGGTGGGCACGGTGTGTTTGGGGTGGTTTGCTTGAAGTGAAGAGAGAGAAAGGAAAAATACTGTACAACAATGGTTAGGAGGAGGTTATGCAAGTTGTGGACTAGGATGCATTTCCTTTGGGTTTGGGGGGACTCCAGATCATGTCCCACACTGATCCTGCAGCCTTCCCTCATCCATAAAAACACACAAAGGATTCTGTGTAGTTAGCACTAATTTGTTTTAAAGATGTAACATGTAAGTGTACTTGGCACAGTTTGGTAATTTCTTGAGTATAGTGTAGCCCTTGCCTCCGAAATTTAACCATGAATTTTGTTAGCAACTCTTGTTATTGGAGTATTGGTAGTATATAGCAAGTAAACTAGGTTAGAGCATTTTTGTTATAACTCCATTATTTGCGTCGTTTGCTGCATGTTATTTTCTGAAGCTTCTATCAATTTAGGGGAGTGCTGAATGAAATTCCCTACAAATTTGTGTTTCCTCCAACCCTTTCAAACTGTACCCCCTGTATTAGCAGTCTAGCTAGAGATCCATTTTTATCAATATCTATGGTGCATGATGAAAACAATGATACCATTCTCAAGTAGGAAAAATTCTATTCACCCCAGGCATTGGTCTAGTAGTAAAAGCGCAGCGCGTGATGTGTGGATTAAGCGAACATTGAGGCTGCGAGTTTAGAACCGCGCCACTAGGGATTTCTCAGTCATAAAAAAGAGAAGTAGTACTCAGAATTTTCTTTGACTTGCAGGAAACGCTACTTCGAGTCTGCTGTGCTATGTTAATTATTGTGCGGAGGCGTCTACTTGCTGGGGATTTCACCTCTAATTTGAAGCTACTGCAAAATTATCCTTCCACAAATATCAGTCATCTCCTCTATGTAGCCAATAAACTACGCGTTAAATCAGGCTAAAACTGTCGAGCAGAAAAGAGGTTTTGGTTGTCCAGTCTAATTCTTTGTATTTCTTGATATTGTCGTGTTAGAGAATGTAAATGTCTGATCAATTCAGTAGTAGGCATCTGCAACCCCCCCCCCCCCCCTCCCTCTCTTCCCTTCTTTCCCAACCATTCCTCTTGCATTTTGTTGTGAGTAGATTGAAATAGAATGTATGGTTTGTTCTCGTGTTTACAGTGATCAGTGAGAGTTTAAAGCTGTTGGTTTGGCTTTGGAAATCTTTATTGTATTAACAATTAGTGTCTCTGGTAAAGAAAATGTTGATAAATATCTTTTTCTATTAAAAGGAACAAAATCTCCTTAAATGATTGTGAATTATTTTTACGTATAAAATGAAAGTATTGAAAGTTATGTTTTAGGAAGAATATTTTGGAGATAACAAAAGATAGTAGGGATGAAAGTTGAAACTGAATAACTACAACATGCCCAGTGTAATTTCACAAGTTGAGTCCAAGCAAGGTGGTGTGTGTACACAACCTTGCCCCTACCTTGTGAAGATAGAGAAACTATTTCTGATAGACCGTAAGCTCAAGTGAAGCATATGCCAAAAACAAGTACGGGAAAGAAATACAGTAGCAAAGATGTCATGCTAAAATAAAGGAGAAGGAAACAATAGCAACAACAAATAATATGGTAATTGAGTCAAATGAAAGAATATGTAATAATAAAATCGAAGAATAAGATAGTAAGAGAGTAATAATAGCAATAACAAGATCATCGCTCGTCTAACGTTTCTCTTCTTGGTCTCCATGACATTTGCCAATACCAACATTTTGAAATTCTCTTATGAGACATCTTTGCAGTCGCACAAAAAGTTACTTGAAACAGAACTAACAAATCATTTCAATGGAAAATATGAGGCCATATAAATCACGTAAAATTACACTTCATGATAAATACATATTTTCATTTGACATAAGCCAATTAATCATCTGGGAACCCAAGATATCTGCTGATAAGTTTAGCCACTGGTTCTGCATCACCTGGCTGGTATGGTATGAGAAATTTTGTATCCATATCCGCGATAGTCTCGTATAAAGTTTGGGGACGAGAACAGAGCAAATGCTTTCTCTCTGCAAGTTCTTCCGCTAGTTCACTTTGATGGTTGTCCATCAGGTCCTCATTGACTACAACTATCAATGGTTTGCCCAGACGCAATGTCTCAAATATGCTCCCTGAACCTGCAGGCACCTTCAAACATGTGATTTTAACTCACTTTCAGTCTAAAAAATTACGAGAACAATTTCTAATCCATGCATGTTTTAAAGTCCTATTATAACGAGTCTTCCTTATTCATGTGTTGTTTCATAGTACATGCCTGATGCCACCTCAGAAACAGTGGTGGAGCCACATGTAAAAATCCTAGTTCTGCCACTGCTCAGGAAAAACTACAAGAAGTTTCGCCAATGAGGCGGCCAGGATTTATTTATAAAACTTTTGCAAGGACGACCACGGTTGAAATCAAATCCAACTATCACATAAAAGATATAGAGGAAAGCTTGTCAAATTACACAATATGAACTTTATTCCTCTGCAGTAGATATATGAACACTGTCATGAACACCGGAACAGAAGGAAAATGTTTAAAAGCTTTTACATGAGATTGAATATTTATCGGTGTTTTCTTTCCTTTTGCACATCAAACCAAGAAAGGGCATCTAGAATTCACAGATACTTGTGTTTCCGCAATCATGCAAGGTATAATCTTATGAATGAATAAGCTAAATTCCCCAATTAGAGCAAATATATAACAACTTCTAATTTGTAAAGCAATGGCGATATCCAAGAGGCTAATTGACCCCAAGGCATAGGAAGGATACCTAAAGACAAAATTGACTAACAAGTCGAATTAGCTGTCATCCCTAATATACCTGCATGACTGATGACAAGTGATGCTTCCTTCAAGTAGTCAGCTATACTTGACGAAAATGTGAAGTACTCCAGAACTGCAGACCCATTCTCAACCGATGACTGGAAAGATCACAATAAGATTTAAACAATGGGAAAATAGAAAGAAGAGTCATTAGCGGGCAAGACGAGTTGCTACATTGGGCTGGACATGTTAAAAACAATGGTATCTGTGAGCGTGTCAGAACAAGAGTGAGTTCCAAAGAAGGCACGAAGAGATTTTCCATGTTGCATTAGAATGTTTAACTAGAAAACCATTCCATTAGGAAGGAAAACTTGACCTCAAAAGTCAAAATGAAGTACTTATAAACAATGTGATCAAAACATTTTGCAGTTTAACCTTGAATTCTTATTTGCATTCAACAAGTTAAAACCCAAACACCAAATGTGCAGATGAGATATTAGCACCTACAAGAACCAAGACGCAGTACCTCATAATACTGGCAAAAAATCTATCCTTGGATTGGCATTCCAAACGCGCATATGATCTCAGATTCTGAAGTAATTGAATCCAATACACTAAAAATCAGTCTCCAGTCACGCTAAATCTACGTCCTTTTACTGGCTAAAGCTACACATCAACATTCTGCAAGATTTTCACATTTTAGATTTGGTTTAAGCAGTGGTATCTTCTCTAAAAGGACACACATAATCTGAACAGAGGTAGAGATCCCTGAGCTTGGAGTTTACAAGTGAATATATGCTCTACCATCTGTTACCGTCAATTTGTCCAAGTTTCACTAACACACATTATTTCCAAGAACTCTAGCAAATCTGGCCAAGTTTCACTAACGCATAATTCTTACCGTTAATCAGTCAACTCACTTTCAGTTTTTGAACTCTTAACCCTTTTTCTTCAGATCAAGGGCGAAATGATTCTGTATACAGAACAAGAATAGAAACCAAATGTTGCAAATTATAGTAGACTATGTTCAAAGTAAAATGATGTTGAATGAAATGTCGACTTACCTTGGTGGGAATGTATGATCCACGACCCATTTGAACCAGAATATTCGTGTATCCTCTCTTGAACAATTCATTCTTAACTTCTGGAGTGTCCACGGCTCTCACTAGAGAATCAAAACAAGTCGTTCCAACCGTCACAAAAACTACTCTCTTCTCCTTGGTAGTACCACTCTTCTCATCCATTTAGATATCCAACGTTTATTTTCAAGCAACTTCAAAGCTGCAATAAATACGAAGGACAAACCTGAATTTAGATTTGACGAGTTCAACCTTTAAGTTCTTACCATTGAATCCATTGTACTTTTAAATAATGCATTCAAACTTTAGTATTTGTTGAGAGTGTAATGATTTTCTACGTATATTTATGCTCCTTGTTAAGAACACTAGGTTTAGTTGAACCCAGCAAACAAGGTTGCACCCCCCACTGAGCTAACATATCAGACATCATATTCGCGAACACGAAAAAAAGCTTTGAAAAGTGATTGGCAGCTAAAAGAACAATAGGTGATACATTAACACCTAACTTTGTAGAACAAGACAACCAAAGCTATAAACATAATTAAAAAGATAAAGGGGTTCGTGTGTCCTGCATTGTTGGGCATTAAGAAATTAAGAGGAGAGAAAAATGGGTGTCACCCAAGGATGTCGCCTAGTGGTCAATGAAGTGAATTAAGAATCATGAGACCTCAAGTTCAGATCTCCGCAAAGGAAAAACACTAGGTTATTTCTTCCTTTATGTCCAAGACATAGTTACCGATCCTGTGCCGATGGGTGGTAGCAGGTACACCAACAACATACCCAGTATAGTCCCACAAAGTGCCTTAGAGGTAGAGAGGTTGTTTTCGATAGACCTTAGTGGCGGTTGCAGGTATTTCGTGGAATTAGTCGAGATACGCGCAAGCTGAGAGCATGGTTGTCAAATTAAATGGAATGCAATTTAATCAGCTCAAACAAAATACAAAATACAAGAATGAGTGCACTCAAGGGCGTAAAATAAAGTGGTTGAGCCTCATAAGGTGTCAAGTTCAAATCCCAGACAAAAGGTGATTTCTTTCAAATCTGTTCTAATTTCGGTGTGCAGAGTTATCTGCTAGCTGTTTGCCAATAGGAGGTGCCAGGTATTCCGTGGAATTTGTCGAGGTTACATAATGCTCATCGAAAAACTCCCAACCCCAAAATTTCATGCTCCAATATAACAAAAACAACTTGCAATCACCATCACACACACAAAAAAAAAAAAAAAAAAAAAAAAAAAAAAAAAAAAGATAAAAAATTCAGGTGAAATGCATACCTTATAAAAACGTGCTCTAAAGACCACCATTAAAGAAAAGCTTCGGAATTCTGATCAAATGAAACTCCAAATTAGCATAAACGAAAAATCCCAGACAAGAAATTCGTATTGATTTGCATTATTTACTAAAATTAAGCAAAACAAAAACCTAAATGTTGAAAGAGATAGATCCGAAATCGATCGGAACAAAATTGGTTAATGAATTGAAATGGGGAATTTTAAAAAAAAAAATCAGGAGAGGGAGTATAAATAAATTATTGTTTAAATAGTACTCCTCTTTAGCTTTGTTAATATAGGGAAAAAGTCAAATATGTTGAATTATTAGAAATGGCTCTCCATGTCATTCGTTAAAAGTTTAGCTCATCTATTTCATTATCATTATAGAAAAAGGAGAAAAGACATCAAAATCACCTTAAACTATATTTAAAAAGTCGAAGACATACCTAAATTATTAAAGCGACCTATTACACCCTTATCTTTATTTTTTGTAAAACTAATACCACATTATCAGCTGATATGACAAATAAATAAACAAAAATAAAAAGAAAGCGAGTGAAATCAAAATTAAAGGCCAAAATAATAATAAAATTTTAAAAAAAGAAAAAAAAATGACTTTCCCCACCCCCCAACTGGCAACTACTCCATATCTGGAGTCTTCTCCCCCTCCCCTTTCTCTTCTCGTCCCTCACCCCACCCCCACCCCTTTCACCATTGTTTTAGCCGAAAATGGAGATGACTGGTTGTCCCTTTTCATACTCCTTCAACTCCTCTTCTTGTTTTTGTCCCTTCAAAATCTAGAAGCTTTTAATTTTCTCTATTCAAAATTTTGAAGAACCATCAATGGAGGTCTTATTAAAAAATTTATTTTTCATCTTCTCCAATTAATAGTTAAATAAATTTTAAACTCCAATTAAACTTTGATGAATTAAATTCGAGAAGTTTTGTAAGAAAAGTTTGTGATGATTGATATGATTTTGGGTGGTGAAAGATGTGAGTTTGTATTCGGGTGGGTGAAATTAGCAATGGTGATATAACGGGTTTAGTGATAATGTGACAAACTCGGTGGTAGGTAGCAAACTCAGATGTAGTTATGAGTTTTGGTGGTGAAAGTTGTAAGTATGATAACGGTGCGGTGTTAATGGTGGTGGATTGTCAAGAAGAAACAAGATGATGACATGGGAAAAAAAATTTAATTTTTTTTTACATTGTATTGATGTGGCAGTGACATGAAAATGACATGGAGGCGAGTGTAAAACACTCTCTATTATGCAGCTGATGATATCGCTGGTAGGGTGGTATTAGTTTCACAAAAAAATAAAGATAAGGGTGTAATAGGTCGCTTCAATAGTTTAGGTGTGTCTTCGACTTTTTTGGTGTAGTTTAGGGTGATTTTGATGTCTTTTCCCTAGAAAAAGTTCATTTCTGCCATTATTATTTAACGATGATTTTATAAAATCATTTTTTTCACGTAAAAATCATTTGTAGTTTTATCTTGTATTTTTATCCTGTATCATTGTTACGTCCTTTTTAGCCTATTTTTATAATGTTTTGTCTTGAGCCGGGGGTTTATCGGAAACAACCTCTCTACCTCACCCCTGAGGTAGTGGTATGGACTGCGTACACTCTACCCTCCCCAGACCCCACGCTGTGGGAATACACTGGGTATGTTGTTGTTGTATTTTTTTCACTTAAAAATCCAAATCAACCAATATTATTTAAAATTAAAAATCAGACTCAGTAAAATAAAATCTGACCCATACCCTATCCAATTAATGAATCCAATTTATTTTAATGAGTTTGACTTTTATTTTAACGTGTGGGTCAAATTTTATTTTAATGAGTCCGATTTTATTTCTTTCTTTTTAAGTAATATTGGTTGATTTAGATTCGGTGATCATGTGGGAAAAATAGTTTTACAAGACCATCGTCAAAAAATAATGGCAAGAATGAAACCTTTATGTCATGACAGTGACATAGATGAGCAAAATTTTCAATGACAGTAACATAAATGAGCCAAACTTTTAACGAATGACATAAATGAATCTTTTATATATTTGAGCTTTATCCCTTATATTATATGGGCCTCATTTTTTCACATAAAAGACAGTGGGCTCGTTGAAAAAAAGTAATTTGGGCTCATAAATTATAATCGGCCCAACATTTTTCCTCTACCCCTGCTTCTTCCTCTCTCACATCGGAGCTCTTTCTCTCCCAGTATACTCCAAAAACCTTCTCTCAAGTTAAACCCTAGCTAACCCTCCAGCTATAAGGTGAATTATTTTTCATACATTTTCATTGGGTTGTTGTCAAAATTGCATTTTTCGGACCTTTTTCTATGTGTTCAGTTTTTTTTTGGGGGGTGGGGGGTTATGGGTTGTACTGAAGAGTATGAACATTTGATCCTTGTGAAGTTAAACCTCTTTTTGTCAGATTGTATTTATAGTATGTTATTTATTTTAAGTTCAAGAATTTCAGATGTGAAAGGTTGTGAAATGTCTTATTTTCAGTGATTTTTTTTTGTTTTTTGACAATGTGAAAGTGATGTTTATTATGTAGTGTGAAAAGAGAAACTGATTATTGGAGTGAAGATGAAGATGGGTCAGCCATTTAGTGGCAACATGAAGGCAAGCTCCTTTTTTCACTTTTTTGTTATATACAGCTTTGATTATGTAGCAGGTTTCAGTATTGCATTTATTAGAGATTGCTTGCATTATAGTGTGTTTTATAGATATTTGTGCAGTTACAAAATGTTTGGACTAAAACCCGAGGGTCTATCGGAAATAGCCTCTCTACCTCCCAAGGTAGGGGTAAGGTCTGCGTACACTCTACCCTCCCCAGACTCCACTTGTGTGGTTACACTGGGTATGTTGCTGTTGTTGTTGTACGTACGAAGATCAAGCGAAGATCCTATCTTTATTTGCTAAAATTAAGTAAAAATACCATCTTTTACTTGCTGAATCTGTTCCTCCTACAGTACTTTCATTTTTTTTCTTCCTTTTTGGTTGAAGCTGTTTCGGGACTAGATCGATGGAAACTAAAGGAAAACGAAAAAGAAAGGTTTTTGGGGTTCTGTTGAGAGTTACTCTTTTGCTATGCTCCTGGTCCATCTTGATAAGCTGCCCATTATCTTTATTCTTGAGTGGTATTTTCTTACATATTACACCAAAAAGTTCGCCTATGACATAAATGTAGTAGGTGAACCTTTTGGCCTGTTTTTATACGATATTCATTTGTAATAGTTGTAGCCGTGGGGGTGGGGTGGGGTGGGGGGTGTAAGTTTATTTTCTCAATACTATGAAACTAAGTGCTTGTGAAATTAAGAACGTACCCCTAAAAGAAATTATCTAATTTACGGATAACCAAAAATTTAACCTTATTATTTCAATTATGAAGTCGATGACATGAAATCCAGCTCAGTATATAGTTAACCACACTTTGAGGTAAAGAAATAATTTATGAGTTTTTGGTCAGTCAAGGACATGGTACCAAGGATAACTTTGTTCACGCTGATGATCCCTCAGAGACTTGAATAAATTGATTAAATTTGACATTACAGTAAGTGTTGTTATAAAATGCTTGAAAAGCTTACATTCCTTTTGCCACCTTGCAAAAGAGGCTGAAGAAGGGGTGCTAGTGATTGCCGTTTGACATTTTATTCACTGTGCTTTCAAAACTTTGTGGAGCTCTTAACATTTTTTTGATAAACTTGTCAAACTCATAACATAAATGATAGATTTAAGGCACATAGCTCATACGCTCTGTAACTTGTGGATCATTTAATAGTCAAAAAAGTTTCATTTCATTTCATGATTTATTTTCCTTTTAGCCCGTCGTGCTACTTGAGATATTTGCTGCTTCTGCCTCATGACTGATAAAATTTATTTTATGATGCTGCAGAAAGCTCTTGCTGGCATAAGACGTATCAATTTGGAAGGTCTGAGATGGAAAGTGTTTGATGCCAAAGGCCAGGTTGGAATGCCCTTGACTTTTGGTTTAATCCAATTTTAAAAAAAGAAACAAATATCTCGGTGAAATAAGTTAGTTAGACACTTAGGATGGCATGCAAACATCTATGTCCTTTTCCTTTCCGTTTGACTTTTGGGTTCCTCTATTGTGGGAAGTGAAGGTGTTATTGTCTTATTGGGATTTATGCTGGAGTTCAAGGATGAGTGTATATAAAATGTCATAAGTTGAATACTCATAGTTCTGACTTCTGATAATGAAGTTCCACGGTTTGTACTTACCCCGAAAAAATGAAATTCCAAGGTTTGTCATAATGCTCTACATTACTATACTAGTTGTCGATTGAGGATCTTTCTTATATTTCTTTTCTTTTCGTATTATCCATCTTCCTCCATTCAATATCTAGCAATGAGATAATATTCTTTCAGTGGTCTTTGCTCGAAGACTGCTCATGCTATATATCTTGAAGCATCAATGTGGACCTGTTTTCTGTCTAACAATAGCAAAGTCCCTGTCATATAGGTCCTGGGAAGGCTAGCATCACAGATATCAACCGTGATTCAAGGCAAAGATAAACCGACTTATGCACCTAACCGCGAAGAAGGCGATATGTGCATTGTGCTCAATGCAAAGGACATTTGTGTCACTGGGAGAAAACTCACGGATAAGTTCTATCGATGGCACACTGGGTAAGTGTTGTTGTTATTACACATGCGATATTGAATTATTTGTAAAAGTGATGTTTCATGATTATGGTAAAAGTAAAAGCAAATAGCTGAATAAAGCGTACAAGCATAATGTGCAGGACTCTTTGTAATATTTTTTCTTGAATGACTTTATAGTTACATAGGCCACCTCAAGGAGAGGAGTCTGAAAGACCAGATGGCTAAGGATCCAACAGAAGTTATTCGCAAAGCTGTCCTGCGTATGCTACCAAGAAATAAGTTGCGTGATGTAAGTGATTTGCCTAGTATATCTTTTTATCTGCCAAGTTCCTGCATGACTCGCTGATTCCTTATTTATACTTTGGGGTAGAGGGAAATATCTGGGTAATTCCTGCCAAGGCTTGTCATGACCGAAACATTGCACCATAAATATGTGGAAGTGTGTGTCTTCATAGATAAGAGCATCAAGAAAATGTGGTGGACTCTTAGTTTTGGCTTTCACTTCTGAGTTTTCCATTACCTTCTTAACGCACTATCTGTATAGCAGCTATCTGGAGAAATAATTTATTTCTTTTTTGAAATGACTAACTGGAGAAATGAATTTGCCTGACGAGAAGTGAGAAAAATGACGGAAAAAATCATCACTGAGCTCTTATTTATCAGTTAATTATACCTACAATAGTAAGAAAAAATTGCAAAATTTTCCTATACTTCTGTATATCTTCTTCTAAATAATGCTATGCATTATAATTTGCAAACTATGAACTCATATGCACGCCCAATTCTGTAGGATAAAAAGATTGTCTTTATATATATCTTGAATTCTAAAATGGCCCTGCTGCGGGACTTGAAGGTGTACTTAATAGTTTGATTTGACTTGCTATAACTTTTGTAGAATTGTTTTGTCAAACTATGATGTGAGCACTCAGCTATCATTATGATTGGCACCTTTTTCAACCCTACAAAATTAGATGGGATGGGAAGCGGATGGGGAAGAGAAATCCATCTTGCTAGATGGGTTGAACATTTAAGTTTCTTAGCACTATCTAAATGGTACTTGTATGTTATTATTGAAGCCCCATATCCCTGAGGTACCTATGTGATTTCTCATAAAAGTTCTAAAGATAAAATTGCCCTGCTCTCCTTCTGGTAACGGTAGAAATCCTAGAGCTAAATATGTAAATTTCTTTGATCATTACACTAACATTCCAAATGGAGTGAGATGTATAATGAGGATTCGTATAGCCAAACTTGACTAGCATAGGACCTTGAAATTATGAGTTCAAATTTTGGTATTTGTAGTCTTGCCTCTTGCTAGTCCTTCCAAGCAGCATAGGAGCATAACAAGGTAGAAATTTCTCTTAGAGATGAAATCAAAATGTCCTCCTTCGTTTCTCCTTGTAGCAACCGTGAAGTGATGTTAAAATTAAACAATTCATCTGTGAAGTTTACACAATTTTCTTTGTTTAGCAATAAGTTAACTTCTGTCAATTGTTTCTATCTTTATATCAATACTTTTTCTTGGTTATATAGGATAGAGATCGGAAGTTGAGGATTTTTACCAATGATGAACACCCTTTTGGTGACAGACCTCTAGAGCCGTATGTGATGCCGCCTAGACAAGTTCGTGAGCTGCGTCCTCGTACAAGGCGAGCCATGATTCGAGCTGAAAAGAAAGCTGAACAGCAGCAGCAAGGTACAAACAACACAAGTAAGAGGAAAAAAAACAAGGATGTGGAAGAAGAAGCAGTGAGCACATGAAACACATGAAATTTCGAGTTTGGGCTCCATTTTCCAGCCATAACGCGATCTTGGCGTGGCTACTAAGATGATTGAAAATTTCCTAGTAGCATATTATGAGCTTGGAATTTGTTTTTTTTCTGGTTAGTTTGTTTACATGTAATTGACATTCACTTTTGTTTGATGTTATATTTGGCTGGAGATGAACAAGGATAAATGATACACTTGAGCATCAATTGTTTCCATATGATGCACCAATAAGCTCTTCTTCTTAAGCTCTAGTCAGTATGTTATTTCATATATAACTACTATAGTTAGTAGAGAAGGTTTAAACTAATTATATGTAGTCAATATTGACAATTGTTGTTTCCTTAGTCAAGCAAAACCTCTCTTATTAACTTGCACAACATTAGCAGTTGTTACATGTTTGCATATTTCTCATCTGGTGTTTGGTACTTATTTTGGGTCTGACTAATCCGGATTTGCATCAGGAAGTCCTACTTTGAGATTAAGCACTCACAAAAACGTGTAACAAAATAAGACATGTCTAAAATAAAAAAGACGAACATGAAAACATTTGATAGTTGAAGTGTTTTTCGATAAATAGTTGGAGATAGTCCAAACAGAAAAAATGAACACACAAAAACGTGTAACAAAATAGGACATGTCTAAAATAAAAAGACGAACACGGAAACATCCTGATAGTTCAGGTAGGAAAGAAAGCTCAGAAAAAACTTGCAACAAAACAAGACATGTCTAAAATAAAAAGACGAACATGGAAATATCTGACAATTGAGGTGTGTTTTGATAAATAATCGATGATAGTACAAGTAGAAAAAGGGGACACATGATAATTTAGATAGAAATCTCACAAGAGCGTGATACTTCAAGTGTATATTTACCATTATCTCTAAATTATTGATAAATAATTAATGATAGTTCAAATAGAAAAAGTTGACACATGATAATTCATTTAGAAAACTCACCAAAGGTTGATACTTCAAGCGTGTATATATCATTATCTCTAAATTATTGATGATAGTTCAAGTAGAAAAAGTGGACACATGATAATTCAGATAGAAAATTCACTAAAGCGGATAAGCGGATACTTCAAGTGTGCATTTACCATTATCTCTGAATTAAATTAAATTGAAAATAAATATCTTAGTGAGGATTTAAAAAAAAAAAACTGAAACCTCCTTTTGGCGGGTATATATATAAAACAAGCAAAGCCCTTAAACCCTCTCTTAAACCCTTCCCCATTGCCAATTTCCCCCCAAAATACTCCGATAAAATGTCCGGACAGCCACCGCACAACGGCGGCGCCGGCGCCGGATGGCGCATCCCTCCTCCACCGTCACCTTCACAGCCACCATATCCAGGGTTTCAAAATCCCAATTTTTTCCCTTATCCCTTCTTTCCCAATCCCAATTTCCCTATTCAAAACCCTAATTTCGTCAATTTTCCAATCCAACAAAACCCTAACCCTAGTTTTCATTTTCAGCAGCCTCAATTTCAGCAGCCTCCTTCTCAACAGAGTTTCCCAAGAGTTGATGGAGCTGTAGTTAACGTCGGTATACATGATAATGGTAATAATAAGGGTGATATTGAGAGAGTTGATAAGGCTGTAATTAAAGCTCGTAAAGAACTTATAGAGGCAGGTAAAAATGTGTCAGCTTGGAAAGTTTCACAAGCTGCTTTGGTTATACTTAATGCTGATACTTGGGATTCTTTGGGTTTCAAAGTACAAGAAGTTCCCTCCTTGCAAAGCCTCATTGTTACTGAAGGGAAGGTAACAACTTTTTGTATATTTATATTTATAGATTTTGGTAAATTGAGTTTTTCATTTCTTAAGAAACTTGAATAAATTTTGCACTATTAGTTGAACTAGTGCGTTAGTAGGTGTGTTATGGAAATGGTTAAAATGCAGTCTTTTTGCTCAACTTGGTTAGTAGTCTCCAAGTTTGAGCATGAACATCTAGACTCTTTAACTTATCTTTATAAAGTGATCATCTCGACAACTTCGAAATTTGTGTGCCATGTCGGCGTCTGGTGTCCACGAGACTCAGTGGGGACGAGTTGGAGTGTTTTGTTGCCCGTGGAGATAAGCGCAAGGTTGGAGTGCTTATTTGCCAGCTGAGGCCAAGTTTGAATGTCTATTTATGTATTGTTATGCCTTTTTTTGGGTTTTGAAGGCTAGCCGCAATTCATTTGCGTTGTGTACATTGGGTTCCATCTCAACTTTTAGATGCACTTGTTTTAGCCTTTTACATTTTTCTTATGTGCCATTTCACCCATCAAGCGGCTTTCTATTTCCGACCCCCTTATTTCAAATGGGGGTACATTATTTTCAAGCTGAAGGGAAGAGGCTAGTAAATCCTTCATCCCAAAGCAATGTGAAATTGGAGCTAAGCTTTGGTGGCAATCAACCTTAAGTATACCATTTTTTGTACTTTATTGGATAATTTTTTTGTGAGTATTTATAGGTGTAAGGTTCTTTTTCCGTGCAAAGATATTTTATGAAATTCTAAATTTTCATTTCCCCATCTCTGTTTCTTAGATTAATGCTTTCATCCATTGCTTTGTGGGTGTTCAAAGTATTACCACATTGTATGATTTGGAAGTAGCAATATGCAAGAATGAGGAGGTTGAGCAGTTTGAAGATCTGGAATTGGGTCCGCTGGTGAAGCACCCACTTATTATCCATTATTTTTCTATCAATAATGATGTTTCAGAAGTTTTCAGAATAACGAGCGAGGAGATAATTTCCTTCCTTTCTGAGTTTATGGATGCTGATAAAAGTAGAAAAGTAAACATAGATGAATTTTTGAACTTCATCACCGAGAAGAAATCTGTTGGAATCAGAGAGAATCTTTGTGTGCGGATTCAGAGCTTGAGGTATGTGGCATATTTTACTCATGCAAGATTTTCTTTATGCTCTATTAATATTGTAGAATTGCTTCATGATGGAAACCTATTATTGTTATGAATTTTAGGCAACCTAATGTGAAAATTAGTTTATACCATACATGGTATTTACCTAAGTTAAAACTCACTATGAACATAATTTAGAGCTACAGTTGTTGTTTACTGTCCGCTAGTTGCATGGTGGGATACGCCACTACTTAAACTAGGGTCCATGACCATCGGTGTAGCTGCACTAGCTCTTATGTGGGTTTTGTGGAGGGAGAGAAATAGGATAGAGTTTGAAGGGTTGGGAATGATTCTCTACATGCGAGAAGTAGCCTCTTGTCTTGAGTTTTTTTTTGGTGCATCCATGATGTCCTCCTTAGAGAAAACTATATTTTGGTGTAGGTTTCTCTACTTCTTGGTATACGTCGTGTATACGGGATTTCCCCAACATTAAATAAAATATTTATCTTATAAAAAGAAGTAGGGTCATTCGGTTGATAGACATTTATAAGTGCTGAAATAATTTAATAGATTAGCATTTACATGTTTGAGTAGAAGTGTTGAAACTGATAATAAGCGGTTAAAGACGGATAATAAGTACATTTTTCTCTTTTTTTTTAGATGGAGTACATTTTTCTATTACGACTTAAATGCCCTTAAAATTGTTTACATTAACACGGAGTTGATTATTACAATTTTTTCTATTCCAATTTGATTGAACTACAAATTAAATTACATCTCAATTTAGTTTAAGTTCTAAATTGATTAGATAAGATTATTTCTTATAAATATAAGTTAATTTTTACAAGATATAATAAACGAATTATAATTTACTTGAAGTTAATAAAAGTTATACTTAATTATTACACCAAATAGTCATACATAAGATTAAAAATACCCTTAGATAAAGGATTACTCGGAACATTACCCGAAAATTTAAAACAAGTATCTTTTATACAAAATATTTAGCCAGGTGTTTTCTTTTTGCCAAATTTGTCACTGCGTGAGATGGGAGGGCATCAGTTCGAGACACCTCAATGAATGATAAGTTCACTAACTAGTGAAGTTGAAATAATTTTTTTAATTTCACAATATATGATTAAGCTTGCATTATATGACAATGTCAAGGAAAAAAGTTAAACAATTCTTTGAAAGAGTTTTAAAAAATCCAGATCAGGCATCAGGAGTCGCTGAATAATTTCTCTCCATCTTCCATTCTCTATGTAAGTAGCACACTTTTGCTTAGGTTCAAATCCATTAGAGACAAAAATAGATGATTTCTTCCAATCTATCTGGCCTTGGTGGACAGAGTTACCTAGTGCATGTTGTTGGTGGGAGGTAGCAGATATCATGTGAAATTAGTCGAATTGTGTCGTAAGCTGATCCGGACACCACAGTTAGTAAAAGATTCTTTGAAAGGATTACAATCTCTCACAACTACAAAGAAATCTCGGCAGAAGAATGGTGTTGGATTTTGAAAGGGTTTGTAAAAAGGTGGAAGATGAAGTTACAAAGAGGGTGGTTTTTTGTTTTAGCAAGGATATTTTTGGAATTATAAACAATAATAAAGGATAAAGTCGTAAAGCTTTTGGACAAACCAAAAGTGATTATAAGCTAAAAAATCGGGTGACTAACTTCTGACTTATAGTTGATTTTGACTTATATGCATTTAAGTACTTGATATTTTTCAAACGCGTAGATAAGCCAAAAAGTGCTCCTAAGCTAGTTTGATAGCTTATAAGCTTATCCAAACACCCTCTAAATAATACTTCTAGTAAATTATGTGAAATCAATGTGTTAACAGTTAGGGGAACCCATAGACAAGCAAACGTACGCCCCACAAAAAAGAGAACCTACACCAATATATGGTTCTTGACGAAAGAAAACCGATCTTCTATACAAACCATCTATTCCTTCCCTTTAATTTTACTTGGTCCCCTTACTAAATATAGTTGTTTCAATTTACTTGTCCATTTTATGAAATCAAGAAAAATTTACCATTTATTCCCCATACCCCTATCATTAAATGACTATATAAAGTACTAGTAGTCAAATTTAGATTCCCAAAGCATAATTAATAAGGTTAGTTTAGTAAAATAAACCCCTAATAAATGTTTTCTTAAGGGGTATGCCGAGTCAACATGGGCAAGTAAAATGAAACGCATGGAGTATGTATTATTTTATGTGAGGTATAATGTGGAACAAGCATACGCATAAAACATTCTTGTATATCGATAATCCCTTCATTATTAATCACCACATAACACTTTATTCATTATTAATCAGCCTTAACACCCTCGCAGGACAAGATAAGAGTTGCAATACATGCTTCGTTAGAAGAACGACTTTAAAACATTACACAATAAAATAACCTCATGTGTCAATACATATATCATCAAACTTACTTTTTTGATCACCAAGGAAATACACTTGCTTCCCTACTTTGATCAGGTAAGACTAGTTCCGTCTCATAGCTATTACTCTCTATGGGTGATGCATTACTTCAATACTGCTCCTTTTTGAGGGAATTGTGTGCTGCTCTTTTTTGTTGCTCTTAGTGGGTGACATGGAGGGGATACCGCTACTCTTTCTATGTAGTGGGTATTATATCCTACTATACCAGTATTCTTTGAGGACAACACTTATCCTTATAGAAGCTCGAACTTCCTCCCTAGGCCTTTGTTAGCTAACCTCTCTTATAATTCTTACTCCCTCCTTCCTAATTTATGAGTTAGTTTGACTCGGCACGGAGTTTAAGAAAGAAAGAAAGATTTTTGAAATGTGTGGTCTAAAATAAGTCATAGATATTTGTGTGGTTGTAAATCATTTCATTAAGGGTAAAATAGGCATTTTGAAATTAAATTGTTACTAAATATAAAAATGTGTCATTTTTTTTAGGACTGACTAAAAAGGAAAGTGAGTCATATAAACTGGGACAGAGGGAGTATTATTTATACGACGTAGCTTTGATAAGGACTTGTGTGTATGTGGGTTTTTCTGACATTACATGAATGTAGTAGGTTAACACCCTCCCTATTTTCTGTTTATCCAAATTATCTCTGCCACTACTTAAATTCCTTGATATAACATTAGTAAATTATGTGATTTCGGACAAAAAAATAAAAAGAATTGTAAGTAGACCACTTATCATTATCCTCTAGAAACTAATGCCCATTAGAAGCCTCTTCCCCAACCATTCTAGACCTTCCTCCTCTTCTTTCCAGTGAATTCCTCCGGATTATTTTTTCCTCCGGCAAATAACCCCTTCCTCATTTTGCCCAGTCATTTGTTTCCTTACTCATGGATATATCCATGAAAATGTATTAAAAAACACTGTGAATTGCTCGGCAATGGCATAAATTCGTGTCCCAATTTCGTGCCATCGCAATAGTCAGCGAGAAGCTTTACAAATTTCGAAGGATGCTATGGAATGGTTGCCGAAGTGCCCAAACGACCGCAATCAAATATCTTAAATCCTAGCTGGGACTGGGATAACATGAACCACCACGACAATTTGGCATGCAGTTATATGTTACTTTTCTTTTATGTTAGATAAAGTATGCCATGTCAATGTCCTCTGTGTATGTTTTTTTAAATAACCATGATGTCCGGTCCAGCTTTCGTGCACCTCACTAAATCCACGGGATACCTGCCACCTCCCACAATCAACAGATACCAGATAACTCTGTCCACCAAGGCTGGGACAGACGGGAAGATCACCTAATGTTTTTTGTCTCTGCTGAGATTTGAACCTGAGACCTCAAGTTTTCAATCCACTTCATTGACCACTAGGCCACACCCTTGGATGCATCAATGTCCACTGTGTATGTGTGGAGTTTTAAGTTTGGTATTGTGTTTCCTTCTTTTTTCTTAATGTTTCCAAACCACGACAAACTTTAACTTCCAGTTAATTATCGAACTTTCTGTAGTTCAGATATGCTTTCCTATTTTTTTAGTGGATTAATTGAGAAGTACATGACTAGACTGTCAAGCAGCTTCCACACTCAAGACCTTTATTTCCGTCTTTTGAAGAAGTAGATACTTTTTCTATTAGTGTCGCTTCAATAAGTCCTTTGGTGTTCAGTGCTTGAGGATTGATAAAATCTAGTTAATCTTGGTGAGTGAAGAGTGACTTTATGTCATTTCTTGTTTGCAACAAAACCTTTTACTGTAGTCTAGCTCACGACTCACGTTAACATGTGTTTCTCATGCTTCTTCAACAGCTGCTGCTTGCTGATTTTGGGACATTTAATAGATGATATGGCTCTGACATCTTTGTTCTGTTTTCAGCCGAATCTGATTATTCGTATTTCCTCATGGGCTCTTTCCTTTGCATTTCAGGATGTATATTACATTTATCCAGGAAGCAAGGCAGTTCGAAACTAGCACTGTTAACAAATATATCCGTATGGTGAAAAGAAAATCCACCAAAAATATCAGGAATCGCCCTCTCCTATCTGCAGAGAAGAAGCAGTTAGATGAACATTTCAATGCCATGTGTGAACGTGTCAAATCATTTTCCTCAGCTAAGGACTTTTGTGGTAAACACACAAGGTTTTTATCAAGTTCAGAATATGAGAGCAGTGATGATGATCAGGATGAAAGTGCTGCACAGAGCCCAGCTGGAAACATCAAAAGTTCGGACATACCTACCACCTGTCCGTACCCATCAGCATCTGAAGAAATGATACGTCTGGGTTTGAAAGCTGAAGATGGTGTTGGCCTACTTACTGCTAGTGGCAGTGATAGATACAGTAAGGATATTCGGCATTCCAAGAGTAAAAGAAAACATGATGATGTTCAGAGTTCTATTGCGTTACCCAAAAAAGCACCGAAAAGAGATGTGGTTTCTCACAGGAATACAAAGGGATCAAAACTTTCTCTGACGCGGAATGAAGAATCCGATGGTTCAAATGATTTTTCACATGGTGATGATTCGATTAAAAGTTTCGTTAACACTTGGAAGGAGGCATGTCGGACAAACAACGTAGATGAGGTATCATTTATGCAATTGCTGCTTATCAAGCAGAGAATACTTTATCATACATCTCTTTGAAATGATATTGTCTCCAAAATAACTGGTCTACTTTTATTAACAATAAAAAAAACTTACTGGTCTACTTTTATACTGGCTTGCTGTTAAAATTTGTCCACTTTCGTGAAAAGAAAACTATTCAAAATTCAGAACTTGTATAATATGTACTGCCAAAGTGGTGTTAGGGTGTCCACTTTTACACCTAAAAGAAAGTTGTCCTTTCAAAAGGTGACTTTCTCTATGCATTTGGACCTACTTCCATTTAGCACTAACAGCTTCAACTCTTTTCTGGGAAAGATAAAAGTTCTACTCCGGCATTTTCTTAGTGCTGTAGGGCTACTTACTGTGCAAAAATAGATCCTGTTGTGAACTCGAGGGGATCTTTGACCACGAGTTGCTCATTCTGCATCAATTATAATTGCATCAATTGTAATTACTCCCTCCGGTTCAAATTGATTGACCTGTTTTGACTTGGCACGAAGTTTAATAAAACAAAGAAGATTCTTGAATTTTGTCGTCTTAAATTAAAGATATGTCAAATGTACCAAAATGCCCTTTAATCTTGTGGTCTTAACATGCCATGTGGATAGTTGAAAAAGAGTTGCTAAAAAGGGAAAGGATCATTCTTTTTTAAACAGAGTAAAAAGGAAAATAGGTCAAACAACTTGAAACGGAGGGAGTACTTTACACCAAGAAGTAAACAGAAGTGTATAGTTATACTTGATTTTCTGAGTGGAGTTGGCTTTGTCAGTAAGTGCAAGCAGAGACTGCCTTCCGGTATTTCTCCTGGCCTTTGGTCGTTCCTTTCTTGTGCCAACACCTGAGCAAATCAGATACAGCTATTGACATTGCTCAACGAAGTCCCACCATGTTTAAAAACAGCTGCCGTAGCATACAAAAATATATGATTGTTGCTTTCTGGCTTTTCTTCACATAAATAACATCTGATACACAGTAAAAAACCTTTCTTCTGTAAATTTTCTTGTCAGTCAGACATCTTTAGTTTCTCGCCATGTGAAAACAACGACTTTGTGTGTGCTGTTGTCTCCCACAGCTTTCTGCAAGGCCATCTGTTACATTATTAATTTAACTTATCAACTATAACTCAATCCAACTTTATGGTGTTGTGAATTGATAAATGATTCCAAGTTGTGCAGTTCGAATTTCGAATTGCTAGTGAAATTCAATTTAGTGAAAATGCTTTCCGGTTCTCTCATGTTCGGTTGGTTAAAAATTTTGGAAAATATTTTCTTTAGGAAAATAAGCTCTTTGAAAATAAAGAAAATTACTTCCTTATTGAAAGTAGGAAAATAAGTGGTATTGTCTCCTCTCAAGTCCCACCCTCACCCTCACCCCTTGCCCCACCCACCATCTCACTCACCATCCCACCCGTCCACCACCCTACCACCCCCACCCCCACACCCGAACCCACCCCTACACTCATAATTTTTTGTTAGATATGTACAAATGCTTTTAAGATAATATTTTTTTTTTTTGCATGCCGAACTCAAAAAAATAAGTAAAATACCACTTGTTTTTCCAGAAAATGTTTTCTTGGAAAATATTTTCCATGAAAAACATTTTCCTCCATACCGAACACAACCCTAGTGTGAACCGTTGGATTTCATCTCTAAATTTTTTGACTTTACAATACAACTATGTTATATAATTAATTTAATTGCATTTAAATTTAGTTTCTAATGTAAACTAATAATTCAAAATTTAGTAGCATTAAAATTCAATTGTCAATTCGTAATATTGTTTTTACAACAACAACAACATACCTAGTATAGTCCCACAAGTGGAGTCTGAGGAGGGTACTTACCCCTACCTTGACAGGCAGAGAGATTGTTTTCCATAGCCCTCGGCTCAAGGAAAGCAAAAACACAACATTTATGAAGATAAAAGCAATAACAACATGATTGTAAGAAAATCGAGGCATAAGAGGCAACAAGTAGTAGTACAAAACTAAGACTGAGAAATGCGAAAATAGTAAAACAATAAAATACCGAAAATAATACTAATACTACTAGCAGGAAAGACAAGACGCGAAACTATTTACTACTAGCCTACTCCCTCTTATCAAGGGTCATGTCCTCGGTAAGTTGAAGGCTTGCCATGTCCCTCCTGATCACCTCTCCCCAATCTTCTTCGGTCTACCTCTACCTCTCCTCAGGCCCTCCAGCGTCAACCTCTCACACCTCACACCTCTTCACTAGGGCATCTGTGCATCATGCCCAAACTATCTCAGCCTCGCCTCCTACATCTTGTCCACCACGGAAGTCACTTCCACCTTCGCCCGAATATCTTCATTTCTGATCATATCTCTCCTAGTAAGTCCACATATTCATCTCAAAATCCTCATTTCCGCAACTTTCATCTTCTGAACATGAGAGATAATATTGATATTGATTTTACATTTTTCTTAAATCAATCAGTTAATTTTGAATTTAAGTTTTTCTAAAGTAGTAACCAAATGTGACCAGACAAGTATTAAAGACTTGCTCGGAGTAGGCTTAAGTTACACTATTGATTCTCTCTTAATTAATCAATCAGGTCGGGTTCGGAATCACATCTGATGCTTAGCATCGATGAACAGGTAGCTGTTGGGGGTGGGCAAAAATTGGATGTTCCATTTGTAGTTTTATAGGATTTGGAGTGATAATAAAAAATATTTGGCTTGTTGTTTTCACATTAACTTTATTTCTTTGCCTGCCTCTCTTGCTATATTCTCAAATAATTCAGGTAATGCCTTTTTTCTTTCTTTTAAGTTCCTATTTTGGTATTTGGCCAAGCTTCAGGCGTTGACAGTCAAATTCAATTCTATTTCAGGTGTTTCAGAGGATGCTTCAGTTCTACAAGGCAAGGAAGAAAAATAAAGTGACAAAATTGTTTTCATCATATCCATATTGTGGGTTGCTTCAAGTTGCTGTAAGTTTACTGATCATTTTGAGAAGTATAAATTAGCCAAAGGACATCTTAGGAATACTGCTTCACACTTGTGGAGGATATGTATTTCTTCTTTTTTAAGTAAACTTATTTCAAATCAAGGGTCTCCTTAATACTCTTTTATGATAGGCATTCGTTTAGTCACCTTTCTTTTGCTTGTATTTTTTGGTGTATCTGGTTAGAGAGAAATAAGAGATTCTTTTGATGGGGAGTCAACTCCTTTAGGTCATTTAAAGGCAAGGTGTATTGCCAATTTGTTTAGTTAGTCCAATTTGTATCCTGTTACTAATGCAGAACATCTGTTGGACTTTATTAGCTCACTAGTTCTGGCTTTGATAGTTCTTGTACAGTCAGCCAGTCATTTTTTGTAAGCTCAAAATATCTTGTGATTCTTGCACCTTCTTGATACCTTACATTAATACCACTTACTTCATAAAAAGAAAGAAGTAAAATAAGAATATGTTCGTGCTTCTTTCATATGCATAATGCAAGTGCTTGATTGATCTTCTTCAAGATTTCATGTCCAGCAAACTTCATTTCTTTTAAATACTCCGGTGTACTTCTTTGAGTGTAATGACTTTGCAGGTTGCATCTATTAAACGTGGAATGTGGGACAGTTTGTATGATAAGTTCCAAACATTTCAGCACTGCGGAGTGACCAACAGAGGCACTGAAAATTGTGCTGATTCCATATGCATTGAGATTGAATCACCTGAAAGGGATGCTACCAATCTTTTCGAGAAGATGTGCGAAAGTGGTGAGTTGTACACCACAGACTCAGAGATTTTCCTTTTGCCCGCAAGGTGTTACATTTATTTATTTTTCATTTCATATGTAACTCACATATGCCATTAGCCAGCCAATACTTGAAAATAGAGAAGGAAATAGAAGTCTGAGGTGCTCGAAATCTATAAATGGTTAGCCTGCTTCAATTGGCTGCAGATTAACAGATTTATGTAGGATAATGCATTATTCTCCTAGATTGGGAGAATGTTGGCATCTCCTTGTGTGGTCCTAGGTAATCCTCACCTCATGCGCTAGCTTTTGAAATTGATAAAAAATGATCCATTTTCTTTACATAGTATCTGAGCAAACAAGAGGTCTTGGGATCAAATCTCACAATCACCCGGAAAAACAAAAAATTATTTTCATGTGTCGGGCCATGAAAAAGAATCTAGCCCGCACGTGAGTGGTTATGTTGACCCATAATTAATTTATTTATTTTTTGAAACAGGAAACTTTAACCATAAGTAAAATTATAGAACTAGTTCTATGCTCTCTTTAAAAGTTTAAGCTTTTAGATGAGAACAAGACTCCTTTACTACTACCTCTCCTAAAAGAAGTCTTTTAACTTTCATACTGCTAATAACATGGTTACAGTCTCTAAGCTGTGTCTTTTCACGATTATACTTTTGGGTTTCCCTTTTACTCTTTCCCACTAAAACACTTACCCTTTGTTTTGCTTATATAGGTGTCACCGTTGAGGACATACTTGGTAAAATTATTACATATTTTGAGGGTGATGATAATGCCTTGTCCACTGCAAGTTCATACCATGAGAAGTTCTTCTTCCTCTTGAATAAGTTTCGCAAGCTTGAATCTTGGTTGACAACGCAGTTCGCCGTGAAGAAATTTGAGTCACTTGGTTATGGGGATATCTGGCATTTCCTGGAGAAAAATATGCATATGTTTTGTCATACTTTACCAAGGTGCTTAACAGATGAAATGCACGAGAAGCCTCCTCTAGAACCACCTTCAATGCTTGATTATCAGTTTGATCTGTTGTTATCACAGGCTTCACAATGCCTATGGGAGAATGAAAAAGTAGACAAGCGAAGGATTTCGGAATTACTAATGAGACAATTCCCTTTAGTCTGTTTAAATGTAGCTGGAAGTGACTTAATGATAGATATAGAGAATTTTATGAAGGCAAAGAAAGGCAATATGACTTTAAAATCTGTCATATTCTCTGAAACATTGCTCAAGGGATCTGCAATGGGTAAGCATAAAGAATATATATTAAAGGAAACAGGTATGGAGGATGATGTAGGACATGGAGATTGGATACTGATGTCCAAAGATGCCATGAAGGTCTTGGTCAATGCTCCAATGTTGATAGATCTGAAATTGTGGTCACACTGGGACATGGTCTTTGCTCCTTCTCTTGGTTCTCTTGTGGATTGGCTGTTGAAAGATGTCAAAACCGAAGAGTTATTGTGTTTGGTAACCACATGTGGAAAGGTTGTCCGTGTTGATCATTCAGCCACTATTGAGTCTTTTGTAAATGTACTTCTGCAAGGAAATCCTTTCGATACGGCTGTCAAACTGGTATCTTTGTTGGTCTTGTATGGTGGTGAAAAAAATGTTCCTAATTCACTCTTAAAATGCCATGCACGCCAGGCATTTGAAGTTTTAATTAAAAATTATGAGGAGATGAAGTCACATGACATTCAGGATTCACTCAAGCATGCCACATCTCTATGCAGACAGCTCATACATGATGAAACTACATCGACTATGAACAAGAAATTACCAAGGAGGGATCGGGTTGGTAAAATCACGCCTTTGGCATTGAGGTTTATTCTTGACTGTCTGGGCTATCTGCCTGTTGAGTTTTGCCATTTTGCTGCAGACATCTTGCTTGCAGGGGTGCAACCTTTTGTTAAAGATGCTCCTTTAGCTATCTTAGGTGAATGTGAACTGTTAGAGCAACGTCTTATGCTTCATCGAGTTGGAATGTCTCTGGGCATAGTGGAATGGGTTGAAGATAAACACAAATTGAGTGCCTGTTCTGCCACTAACTTGTTAATGTCTTCTGGATCATCATGCTTGAAAGTCTCAGAGCTTGATTTCAGCAAAGACTCAACCTTTATGGAAGAAGTATCAAGCAAATATCCCTCGTCTGGAAACGAGGTTAGCCTCTCCCAAGATCCAACACGGAAAAATGAAAATCGAGATGCAAGTTGCTCTGCAGGTGTTATATCTTATGTTTCTATTGATAATTCGGCTGATAGTGCCAAACAACACTCATATGAGCTTGAGAGTTCCGCTGCCAGAGTTATTGAATCTATTCAGCAGGAAGAATTCGGTCTGCAGCCTGGTCTTCCACTAGTTGAAAATGCAATATTGAATAAGCAACATGCTCGCTTGGGGAGAGCACTCCATTGTCTTTCGCAGGAGTTATATTCTCAGGATTCACATTTTATTCTAGAGCTGGTTGGTATATTTATATTCTAAGGATTCACATTTTATGCTTAATGGTCTTATGTGTTTAGTATTTACCTTATTGTGCCCAATTCATTTATACCTGGCTAATTCTAGTGTTAGGTTACCATTCAATGTGGCAAAAGATGGAGATTTGATGTGGATTTGTAAACAAAGGTTTATATTGAGTTGGGAATAATTTACGAGAAATTGGACGTTAACTAACATGTAATAGGTTTTCATCCAAAAAAAGAATACTAACATGCATTAGATGGATGGCTATAAAATGACTTAATGAAAATTATTTGCTTATAAAATAGTAGTACCTAGAAAGTAGTAGCATGGACAGAAGATTGGCATGGTAGAAAGATGGGAAATGTTTGAGTATATAGTCAATATGATATGGCACCTACCATGATGTTATCGCAGGAAGAGATGTAATGTACTTCCTCAGTCCCATTTTACGTGGCACACTTTCCTTTTTAGTTTTCCCAAAGAATAGCTCTGAAACAATCTAACTTTAAACTTTTCATTTTACCCTTGATACGACGATTTATAGCCATACAAATGTCAATGACTTATTTTAGACCACAAGTTTCAAAAGTCTTTCTTTCTATCTTAAACTCCGTACATAGTGAAACGATGCCCCACATAAATTGGGACTAAGGGAGGAGTAGCTATTAAATAAACACTACATAGTCCATATTGCTGACAAGTACTGAAAAGATCCCAGCCAATACCCAAAGTGGTATGGAAGGTTGTCAGGAAATCAAGGACATTCTATCCCCCTAGCATGTATTTTAAAGGTGTATTAGAGAAGACAACAGGGCTTTTAGCAGATGGAGGAACTGTGAAAATGATGCAACCTTTGTAGCCCAAGCTTCTAGCTGCTCTATATTTCTTACCAATATCAACCAAGGAAATCAATGACACATTCTATGCCTTTACCTAATGACGCTCTTAGTGCAGTAGAATCCGGGACAAGGTTCTTATCAGATGGAAGGACTGATTTATAATATGCATATTTCTGCAACTTTTAGTGCTGCTCGTTAGTAATTGGATTTAATTTCCCTGAAGAGCTCAAATTCCCAAGAATGAGTGGACTTCTTTAGATTGCAATTAGTACGAATTTGTGGTTATGTGATTTTGTTATCACTGGAATTTCTTCTAATAGGAACTGTAGAACTTTGTTTCTACTGAAGAATTTTATAAGATGAAGTTCTTTGTGCCTCTGTCAAAGGGATGTAACTGATTGCTCTCTTTACAATGGTACATTGATTCAGGTTCAGAATGCTGATGATAATATCTATCACGAGGATGTCGAACCCACTTTAACTTTCATTCTTCAGGATAAAGGCATTATAGTTCTAAACAATGAACGCGGCTTTTCTGCTGACAACATCAGAGCACTCTGTGATGTTGGCAACTCTACTAAGAAAGGACGTAATGCTGGATATATTGGGAAGAAGGGCATCGGTTTCAAATCTGTATTTCGGGTAATACACACAAACTTGTCTGCTAAATTTTATTTAGTACCTTGTATAAATTGTATGAGCTTTTAAATGAATTTGGAAGAAAGTGAGTGACCTAGATTATGGGACTATAAGAGATGCCGAGAGGACAATGTAACACACTTAACACTAAAACTGTGCCTACTATTATTATTGTAATTTTGACACAAGAGTGGCTAACACTTACTAGGTATCAAGTACACAAATCCAACATGTTTATTGTCTAGCTCTGAAGAACACAGCACAGTACATGGATGGTTGGAATCTGGACAATGGCTTTTTCTTTAAAATTCCTGAGGGGCAGTGGCTCGTGGTTCGAGATGTGATGGATAATGGACTTGCCCCGCTATCCTCCTCCACTTAAATACCAGGCTTTTGTTTGCGGCAGTGTTAGAACGTGTGATGTGCACCTAACCTACCCATCACAAGTTGTTCTCTTACCACTAGAACAAAGCCCCGAGGGCTTGGACCATGCCCTTTACTTTTTGGGGGCTTGGACAGGCCACTTTAGATGGTGCTTTAGTTCTCCATATCATTTTCCATGCCCACCAATCTTCTTCTTCAACCCCTTGTCTGTGAAAGTTTGGTACTCCTTTTAACAGAAACTTCCCATCTCTCTTTACCGTTCCATCTATGAAATCGTTCCCCAAATTTCCAATCAAAAGTTCACTCGTTTCAGTGTCTCAATCGTAAAAATTCCTTCTGAGTTGTTGGTTCCAATACCTGTCAATCATGCAGTTGCAAATGTACAATTTTATCAGCAACAGGATTATATACTTTTGAGAAATGCTCTTTCAGTGCAGTATTCTCCAACTATTTGTCTGACCACATTCTAATCTTTTCCCTGGAGATGGATCACTTCTCAACACTCTTAGCCAGAAGAGGAAAGAGAGAAGATGACAGGAACTACTTGGCTCCTCCTAGTATTTCCTGCTATCAAATATAGTTGAATTTAAAATGAGACTATTCTAATCCAAGCATAGAAAGCAGCAGTAATAAGAATTTACATTTGCTAATGTGTTAGCTTCCTATCATAGAATTACCACTGCCTTTCTGCACCAAACTGCTGAAAAAAATTTCTTTTTCGCTTTTACCTATGCAAAAAAATGGAGGTGATCTAGTAAACATGTAATCATAAACAACTCATGCTTATGTGTAAAAGGCTACATAGATTGTGGCTATTAGCTTTAGAAACAGTACAAGCTGCTGGAATACGTGCTCATGAACCTTTTTCTCTTCTCCTATTTAATCACCTAGAAAGCATTAACGTTTGCATTCATGAGCCTGCTTCATATGCTCTGCACAAGGAACTGCTCCAAATCTTTCATAGAAGGGGCAGCACAAAGTAAATCCAGAAAAGGGCACTAGCTGATCAGAATCATAATAACTATTACAGCAACTCGGCATAGCAAGATGTAAAACTAAGGAACTTACTAATTCATGATTCACAATGTTCTCTTCATACCAAACCAAAGGGAAGTTACTACCAGGTAGAGTCCTCTTTGTGTGTGTCACTTCAGTCCTCTACCAGGATTGTGTTGGTATCTTGAGTCTTCTGTAGATGTTATAGGATCCTTATGAGACTAAGGAATAGGAGATCTTTCTATATTCCACATTGTAGTTAGGTTTTGACTGCATTAGTTCTGGTGCAGTTATTTGATATGAATACTACAGTTGTTGCTTTCTCAAAAAAAAAGGACGTACAGTTTTGTCATGCTGTTCAAAGTTCTCACAAATTAGATGATTTATTAGCCTGCTGATGCTTTTGGATGTACTTTCTGTTATTATTATTGCTTTTCGAATAACAGAGTCAATAGTCTATGGCGTAGTATTTTATCAACTCTTGATGGATTTCAATCCTTGCAGTATTTTTCACTTTCCAAGCCTCTCTTCAGTTCCCTCTGAAGGGTCTGTACTCAAGTCCACTGGTGGACATTTTCCTGCATGTCCCTTAATTTCCAGAATCTTTCTTTAGCTAACTTTTTCTTTCGGTTTTGTTTTTACAGGTCACTGATGCTCCAGAAATTCATTCCAATGGATTCCATATTAAGTTTGATATAACTAATGGCCAGATAGGTTTTGTTTTGCCAACTGTTGTTCCTCCTTGTGACATTGACTTCTATACCAGATTGGCCTCTTCAGGTTCTGATTGGAATTATTGGAATACATGCATAGTGCTTCCCTTCAGATCAAACCTCTTGGAAAGGTCCGGCGAAGAGAACATTATGTCAATGTTTGCTGATCTTCATCCATCTTTATTGCTTTTTCTTCATCGACTTCACTGTATCAAATTTCGAAACATGGTTAGCGATTCTATTGTTGTTATGAGGAAAGAAGTTGTGGGAAATGGTCTTATTAAGATTTCTTTTGGAGAGGAGAAATTGACTTGTTTTGTGGTATCCCAGAAATTACGAGCTGACACTATTCGTCCTGATACCCCAACAACAGAAATTTCCATAGCATTTACATTGCAGGAAACACTTGATGGTAGCTACAATCCACACCTGGAGCAACAACCTGTTTTTGCATTCCTTCCCTTGAGAAAGTACGGCCTGAAGTTTATACTTCAGGGGAATTTTGTACTCCCTTCATCCAGGGAAGAAGTTGATGGGGATAGTCCTTGGAACCAGTGGTTGTTGTCAGAGTTCCCTAGCTTGTTTGTTAGTGCAGCGAGGTCATTTTGTGATTTGCCGTGTTTTAAGGATAATCCAGCAAAAGCTGTTACAGCTTATATGAGCTTTGTTCCCCTTGTAGGGGAGGTTCATGGTTTCTTTTCAAGTCTTCCTCGGATGATTCTTTCTAGATTACGCACGTCAAACTGCTTGATAATAGAAGGTATGGAAAATGAATGGGTTCCTCCATGCAAAGTCTTGAGAAAGTGGACCCAAGAGGCTCGTAACCTTTTGCCTGATAGCTTGCTCCGCAAGCATCTTGGTGTTGGTTTCTTGCATAAAGATATAGTTCTACCAGATTTATTAGCCAGAGCTCTAGGAATTGAGGAATATGGAATCAAAGTTTTACTTCAGGTTATAACTTCTTTATGCTCTTCGGACGATGGTCTGAAGTCAATGGGTTTGGACTGGTTGTGTGTGTGGTTAAGTGCCGTTTATACAATGTTGTCAAATGGGAATAACTCAGCAGATTTTGGGATTGAATCGCATCTCATGAAGGACCTTAAGAATATTCCGTTTATTCCCCTTTCAGATGGTAAATATGGATCACTGAATGAAGGTACAATTTGGTTGCATATTGATTCAATGGGAACTGCAACTAATGATGAGTATGCCCTCGAAACTTTCTCAATATTCTATTCTACTCTTAGAACTGTGAATCCTGCACTACTTTCTGCGGCTGCCACTCTTGGCACATCATGCTCTGAATCATCAATAGTAGATAATGTTACAAGGATGCTGTACAGAGTTGGTGTCCAACGTTTATCGGCACATCAAATAGTAAAAACGCACATTCTGCCATTTCTTTGCAGAGATCAAAATGGACAAGGACATAAAGAAACAATGACAGAGTATCTTGCCTTCTTGATGTTCCACTTACAATCAAGTTGCCCTGACTGTCAATCTGAGAGGGACCAAATTATCAGAGAAGTGCGTGACAATGCTTTTATATTAACAAATCATGGTTGCAAATGTCCTATCAAGTTTCCTATCCATTTCGGCAAAGAATTCAAAAATCCCATTGATATGAGCAAATTACTCCATGCACTAGATTTTGAGTGGCATGAGATTGAGGATATCTATTTGAAGCATCCTATCAACAAATTGTTATCTGAAGGTGTGTTAAAGTGGAGACAGTTTTTCCAGGAAATTGGGATCACTGATTTTGTACGAGTTCTTCAGGTTGAGAAAAGTATTTCTGATGTATGCTCTGTTCACATGAATGCAACATGGGATAAAGATGTGATTTCCAGAGGATCAGTTGCAAAAGATTGGGTGTCTGAAGAGTTTGTCGGTTTGCTGTCACGATTATCTTCAACGCGTGACAAGGAAAAAAGCAAGTACCTCTTGGAGGTGCTTGATAGTTTGTGGGATGATAATTTTAGTGATACGGTTACTGGCTTCTATTTCACTTCCACTGGAGAAAGAAAATCATTCGATTCTTCCTTCACCAGAATCCTCCGTGATGTTCAATGGCTAGCATCGAGTATGGATAATGAGCTTCACTGTCCAAGGGAGTTATTCCATGATTGTGAGGCTGTGCGCTCAATTTTCGGTGACAACGCTCCTTATGCCATTCCAAAGGTTTGTCTGATCTTAACGAAGTTTGATATAGAGATATCAATCAGAAACCCCCCCCCCCCCCCTCCCCCCTCCCACTAACCTGGAAAGATCCAAAAAGAGAATTAAAAAAGTTTGACTTCGTGCATGTTCAGATGTTAAGATTAGTTTGACTCTTGGGTGTTTCATGTCTATAAACATCTCTATGAAGAGCTTTGACCAATTTGACTTGTCAATGATTGTTTGTACAAGATTACTGTCAAAGTGTAACTTGTATTAAAATATAACGTGACTGCTTTTTTTCCTAACCATTCTGGTAGTAAATTAGCTCTTCTTATTTTTGCAGTATTTTTACTATGGTAGGAAATTGACTAAGTGGTCTGCTCAGATCTAATCTAGTTTACTTATTTAAATATTTTTAGTTAGTTACGCTGAGGAGTTTTCACTATCTCTTCCTTCTCTTATGGTTTTAATTTTCCCAAGAACTGTATATTTAGAAGCCAGTGTGGGTTGATTCGACTTTCAGGACAAGCTAGAATTTATTCTGCTTGTTATTTGTCCATTTATGTTTCTGTCTTGCTCTTGAATAAACCGGCATATGCTTGTTGAGAAGACCCTTTTCTTCTTTGTTGGTTCATTCTTCTTCTTTCAATTAGCATTCGTAACCATTTTTATTATTTTTATTTGTTCTCCATGAATTTGTGGTGGTAGCTTCATTTTATTATTAGCTTCTTCCTAGTATAGGGAAGTTAGCAGAACTTATTTTTAGTTAGCTCATTTTAGTTTGAATTTTATTGGAGTTTCTTTATGACTGTTCTTAAAGAGCTAATGCTTCTGTTGTGAAACAGGTGAGAAGCGAAAAGTTGTTAACAGCTCTAGGTTTGAAAACACAAGTTACAGTTGATGACACTTTAGCAATTCTTAATGTTTGGAGAGCTAAAGTGCCTTTGAGTGCTAGGTAATTGATCTTCCTTCTGCTCTTAATTTTTCTCATTTGTCTGAAGAAAAATATGGTTTATGGTCTCAGCGTTTCTTTTCCCGTGGATAGTATTAGGAACTAGTTAACCCTAAAGTAGACCATGTTGCATCAATTGGTCTCATGTATTTACATACTGAAGTTGGAGGTGGTCTGTAACTGTTTGTCCATGTTCATGTTGTGTAATATCTTTTGTTTAGGACTCAACAACATCAATATACCTAGTGTAATCCCACAAGGCCCAAGGGGGATCTTGGGAGGATAGGATGTGTGCAAACCTTACCCCTACCTTTGTTTAGGTCTCATTAATGAAAAGTTGTTTACTTGATCAAAAAAATATCTTTTGTTTAGGATGTCAACCACCAAAGTCATTACGATGGTTGCTTGGCTAGATTCATGTTTTTGCCTTTCCCGATCATCAACTGGTTGTAATAATTAGTTTCCTGAGTTCCTTGCAAATGGACTCTGGATTTCAATTTCAAAAAATAGAAGTGTACTGTAGATTCTTTTAGATATAAACTGAAACAATGATCCCACATCGTTAATTGTCAGGTACTTTCTAGCCCTTAAAATGTCCCCAGTCCCCTTGTAACATCATTAGCGTCCTGAACGCTGGATAAAAAGCAGAAACTTTTATAGATGTCGGGCTTCCTTCATTATGAGCTCCCCTATCACATCATTCTGAAGTTTCATGCGCTCATCCATTGCTACTTTTTTCAGTTTGTCACAAATGTCAAAGTTCTACACTTTCATCTGGAGTAGGCTGAATACTTCAGAGAGAAAACTTGTGGAAGAGTTATGTAATGGACCTTTTGTGTTTGTCCCTTGTAAGCTGGTTGCTTCATATGAAGATGTTGTACCTGGTGTTTTTTTGTCATCTAAAGAAGTCTTTTGGCATGATTCAACTGGTTCGGTCGACCTAGTGAAGATGGTATGTCCGGAGTTCCACCCACATTCAGTTCAGCACCCCTTCACCAAAATGTTGTGTAGTGTGTATCCAACCCTTCATGACTTCTTTGTGAAAGAATGTGGAGTGGATGAGCTCCCTCATATTCATGGATACCTTCAAATATTGCTGCAGTTGTCATCTGCTGCTTTACCTTCACAAGGAGCTAAGAATGTAAGCTATCTTTATGCTAAAGTACTTCTATTGTAATCTATGTTGCGCAGACGGTTCAAAAATGCTGACGGGTGCATGTCAGATCCTTCTAAAGTAGTGCATTTTGGAGGATCAGACATGGTTCCGGGAACATTATTGAAATGTCCGAGCAACATAGATTGTACTAGTTGATAAGAATGAGTTTGATGCTATCATGCTACTGAAACAATGTTCTGATGAATATTTTATCTCAAGAATGACTTTGATACTTGTTCTTACAGGTATTCCATATATTTCTCAAGTGGATTGACGAGCTTAATTTAGGATCTTTGAGATCTGAAGATATTAGTTTCTTGAAGGAAGGTCTTTTGACAAAGGATTATGTGGTGCTTCCAACTGCAGAAGATAAATGGGTATCTCTGCACCCATCATTTGGGCTCATCTGTTGGTGTGATGATGATAACTTGAGGAAGGAATTCCAGTATTTAGACAATATTAAGTTTCTCTACTTTGGGCAACTCAATGATGAGGAAAAGGAGATTCTCCGAACAAAAGTTTCAATGTTCATGCACAAATTAAATATTCCTTCTATATCAAAGGTAAGCCAAGCCCTTTTCTTTTGTCTCCACATGCATATAGGAGAAACATTTGCTGTTTCTGAAAGAGTCGATCTAAGATGCCAACTAGGCTCTCCTATATCTGTGTCAGTCTGCTCTAGTGTTCATCGTGTGTGGTTTACGCTTCTTATGTACTCTCTCCCGACTAGCTTGTTCTGCTTGCCACTCCCTCCATTTCAATGTGATGTGATGGTCTTTCTATTTTGGGACATCCCAATATATTTGACATCATTCCACGATGGAGTGCATTACTTATATATTCGAGGAGGGTTTTACTGTAAATTGGTGTGATTTCAGAAGCTACTTAGCATATGGTTGATTAATTAAAGCAAACTAGTTTCAGAACTAGCAGATTAATCATACTTCTTTTTCTTTCCAGAGGAGATAATTTTTTATTGAAGTTGGTGTGATATCAGAAGTAATCTAGTACACGATGGAAAAATAAAAGCAAAACTAATTTAGGACTTGCAGAGTATTAATACTTTTCCTATCTTTTTCAGCTTTAGATATCACAGAATTTTCTTTAGTCAAACTAAGATTCATCAAAATAATCAACACAGTTGTCTTTGCTTAAATGGAATCTGAATTATTCTAATTCCCACATTGTGTATGCTACTATACTCTTTTGGTTATTGATGTTTAGTTCCTTTGTCCTACATTGACTATAACTATACCATTTTGGATTATTCCAGATGATGTCCACTTTTAAACAATTCTGTACTTTCTTAATATCCTACCAAAAAGGTATCCTTGGACCCACTTATTCATCAAAGAAAGTTGATTTTTTTTTTGAAAAGTTAACGTTCTCTCCATTTTGTTTTTAATCGAACTTGCTTAAATACGATAAAACTTCACTTTGCATAGAGGTATAGGAATTATACAGGAAGGAGTCCTTTCTTATTTTTTTTTTGGTATCAATAAATTCATTACCTTTCCTCGTCAAAAAAACAAAATTCACTTCACCTTAACACCGTGCCTAGTCTAATTAAGACGTTGTGACAGACTTAGAGTAGCTTGATTCTCAGATCAGTTTTTGACATTTAGTATTTGATTTTTGCAGCTTGTAACGCGTGAAGCAATATATGATGGTCCAACAGACTCTAGCTTGGTAGCCTCAATGATTAACTGGGTTCTTCCATATGCTCAACGTTATATATATAACGTTCATCCAGACAAGTATTTGCAGCTCAGCCAGTCTGGATTTCAGAACCTGAGATGTCTACAGATTGTTGTTGTAGAAAAGTTGTTCTACAGGAATGTTATAAGAAATTCCCACATAGCATCGAAGAAACGGTTCGAGTGCAGTTGTCTGCTAGAGGTATTCTAATCATGACAGCATCTACGGGTTCTTATATCCACATAATACTACATACTTGAGATGTTTCTGGAAAAGCTCTATGTTATTTGAATCTTCATTAGCTGTTCATGAAAAAAGGATTACTTACTAATCTAATGGTGAAGTTGAAATATATTAATTGTAAGACCACTTCCTATGTAGACCAAGACTGTAGCACTTACTTCTATACAGTGATATACAATTCTTGAGTTATGACTCCTTTGTGTTTTTTTGTTTGTTCTTCCTTTTCAATTCCGGATCTTTTATCGGAATATTTCATAAACTTCCAATACATGCCCCTGGTAGATATGCTTTTTTTCCTTTCCCAATCTGGTTCATGGAGATCTAACATTATTAAGAATGTGTAGAGTGTAGATAACACTTACTTTTCGGATAAGTCTACTTGTAACTCTGCCCAAATTTTTATTTGTGAAATCTTATTCCTTGTTAAAACGTAAAACAATGTATAGATAATTTAATTTTTTCATTCTGTGACAGGGAAACATCTTGTATGCCACTCAAGAATCAGATTCTCACTCAATATTCATGGAGCTTTCTCGTTTGTTATCTTCTGGAACTCCCGACTTGCATTTGGCGAACTTTCTTCATATGATCACAACTATGGCGGAATCAGGTTCCAATGAGGAGCAAACTGAGTTTTTCATTTTGAATAGCCAGAAAATGCCTAAGCCTCCTGCTGGTGAATCTGTTTGGTCACTCGTAAATGTTCCGTTGTCAACTGATAGGGAGACGGGGCTGATGAGTTCGTCCAGAACAATTGATGAGAAAAACCTTGTGACAATCAAGAAGAGACCAGGAATCAGCTCAAACTGGCCACCTACTGACTGGAAAACTGCTCCTGGTTTTCATCAATCTAGTGTATGTATCGCGAAAAAAAGGGCAGCCGCTGGCATCAAATCGACTGTGGAAGAAAGTGTAATGAAAACATCTGCACTGGCTCCAACTGAGATGACTTGTGTGGAGAATATGGACAACGATCCAGCATCAACTGCAGTTGTATTTGCTTCACAAGATGTTGATCATGTACCTGGTACTATGACGGAAGCATTTGATTCTCCTCGTGCCATGACTGAACCACATGACCTGAACAATAGCTCATCTGATGTGACGGAAAGAGATCAGCTGTATGTAGGCACAAATGGCATAACTGACGCTCAAAAGGAAACGGGCAAACTTGGAGAATATTTTGCTTTCAAGTACTTCACGGAGAAATTCGGTGAGCCTTTTGTGAAATGGGTCAATAAAGCCAATGAAACAGGCCTTCCCTATGACCTTATTGTGGGAGATGATGAATACATAGAAATAAAGGCAACTAGATCAGCAACAAAGGATTGGTTCCATATTACCTCGAGGGAATGGCAGTTTGCAGTTGAGAAAGGTGAATCTTTTAGCATTGCCCATGTTTTATTATCACCCAATAACACAGCAGTGGTGACAGTATACAAAAATCCATTCAGACTCTATCAACTTGGTAAACTTCAGTTAGCTCTCCTAATATCCAAGTCATGATACTTTATAAGATGTACATAAGGATGATATACTAAGATTCTTCGTTCATACAATCATAGAAGAAACTATTCATCTGGACTATAGTTTTAGCAGACGATAGAATATGGTACCTGCTTGAGCTGGATTGCAGTTTTTGCCTTCAAGCACCTTTGATTTCAGCTAGCTGCTTCTGTGTATACGGTAAGTCTCATTTTAGAAATGACATCAATTTTGTATACAAAGATGTTTATTTATTTTCTTAAGTATATCATTTATTCAAGAAAACTGTGTACTATCAATTTGTATACAATATTTAGTTTATTGTCCTTTCAGCTGATCAAATATTTGAGTTCCCTCGCAATTTTTGCCTAATAGCCGTCTTTATTTCATGAGATTCAACAACATACCCGGTGGAATCCCATAAAGTGGGGTTTGCGGAGGGTAGAGTTGTGGAGGTAGAAAGGCCATTTTCGGAAGACCCCGGGCTCAACCGAAGTAAAACAAGGTAAGAAAACATAACAACTAACAGGAAAGCGATCTCATGAGAGCCACAAAAGAACATAGTTGCAGTAGATTTTCTCTCTTTTATTGGGTTATTTACTATGAGTAGAGATGAACAAGGAGAAAAAGATACAGTTGAGCACTATTATGGTCATATGATGCCCTAATAATAAGTTAATTCCTCTAAAGCTCTGGTCTGTACGCTCTTCTATACTATGGTTTAGGGTTTTAAAGAGGGAGAAGAGAGGGGAAATTATATGCTTTGGAGCTAAATTTTTGAGATCTAACTTATTTTGACTACATTTGTAAGAAATGTTTTTTGAAAAAGTACTTTGGATCAGAGTAGCAGTTTGTATTTTGCCAAGTCATTTGAGAAGTGCTTTTGTTAATAATTTGTGTTTGATCAATATTTTTAAAAGGTGTGTTTAAGTGTGGCATTACGGAAAAGAAAGTTTACTACTTATTTTAATTTGTTAAATGTGTATTTTTGATATGGTTAATCTTGTCCTAGAAAGTTAAATCACTTATTAGCTTTTGAAGAAACTTTTTTTAGCCAATTATTCAAAAGACTTGCATCTTCGCCAAAAGTTTAGTCAAATACTTTTTTTTTAAAAAAAAAGAAAAAACTGTTTTTTTCATTAAAAATTAAGCACTTCTGTCTTATAAAAGCTTGGCACAAAAACATCAAATAGTCGAAAATAAAAAAAAAAATACAAAGAAATTTTTAAAGTAATTCTTCGACTATTAGTATGAAAAAATAAGCGAAACAAAATATGCCATTCTTTTAATACAAATTAACAAGAAAAATATATTACATAAAATTATGACACGTGGCCAATTGAAAAAGACCAAGGATCATAACTAATTTGTTTCTTGCGCCAAATATCTTAGGGAAAGACAAATGATCAACAATTATGGTTCTCTTGGGCAAATTGTCCTGATTCATGAGTAATCTTGTTGCCCTCCCTAAGCTCCTGATTAAAGATTTTAAAGTTTGAAATTTGAAAAATTAAGTTTTTAAAATTATGATTATTTGAAATTTGAAGTTGTGTTTGGATCGGATATGTGTTTTACTTTTAAATAATTTTAAGTTTTGTGAGTAGTAGTCATCCCAAAAACTTATCTGAGCTAACTTTTTGGAAATTTGATCAAATTTCACGATCAAACGGATATTTGAAGATACAACAATATACCCAGAGTAATCTCACAAGTGGAGTTTGGAGTAGGTAGATTGTATGATGCGTAGCTTACCCCTACCCTGGAAGGTAGAGAGGTTGTTGACTCTCGTCTCAAGAAAAAACAAATATATAAAAATAAATTTTTAAATTTTAATTCAAAATCTATGATGAAACATTAGCTTAAAACAAACAAGGTTTTCTTTGACATTTCAAACCTTTCTCAATCCCACTATTAAACCTCATCAAGTTACAAAATATCTCTCTTACCTTATCCACTCAAGCTCACTACAATAATGCATGCACTATAAATTAGAACCCCACTTCTCCTTCAAAACACATCAACTTTGAATTGAATTGAATTGAATTAATCATCTCATCAAAATGCAGGCAGCAGTTGTGTTTTTTACACCATCATCATCTATTCCCCTAGTGACACCATCCAAGCCCTTAGTGTCACCTTTGAGATCCATTTATACTCATCTCAAAACTCAAACTAGATATCCTCCTACTATTAAAGCAACTACAGTTGACACTTCCACAATTGACTATAGCTCCATGACCTCGTAAGTCAGTTTGTCGTGAATTTCTTACTTTATTTAGATTTTAATATAATTGTATTTTAGTTCAAAACGGTTTTATTTGGTAGAAAATAACTCTTCTATATCTACCTTTTTCTGAAGAAGTTTGAGACTTTTATAAATAGAATATTTTTTGTTCGATCTCATAACACAATAGTATTCACAACGTAGTCGTTAAAGAGTTCTGTTTAGGGGAAGATTATTTTCTCAGTAGTTTTTATGCTTTTTCTTATACTCCATCAGTTCCAATTTATGTGGCACAATTTGACTTGATGCAAACGTTTATGAAAAAAAAGGAAGACTTTCGAAATTTTGTGGTGTAAAACACTCTTTTGACAATTTGTGCGTTTATAAATCATTTCATTAATGGTAAACGAGAAATTTTAAAGTTAAATTGTTTCCATAGAAAAGTGATACTATTCTTTTTAGACGGACTAAAAAGGAAAGTGTGTCACAATAAATTAGAAAAATAAAGTATTAGTTTTGTCATATGTGTAGATCAATTAGTCAAATCATAGTAAATATTATGCTTATTTTTCGTATAATTTTATTTATCGTCTGATTTATTACCGTCATGATTTCAGATCAGTGTTTCCCGTTGAAGCTTGTGAGACAATAGGAGGAGAAGCTTGTGATGTTGAAATGTATCCTGAAACCAAACTCAAATCTGCACCCACAAGCAACACTGCACCACCTTCAGAGAGTGTAGATAGAGAATATCTTGCCTATAATGACCATAAGACGTACGTATTTTCTCTGTTTTAATTTACGTGATATCGTTTGATTTGATATAAAATTTGATTGTAATTTAAAATACTTGTCGACTATTTGATCTGTTGCTTTTGAATCCACTTATCCTCTTTTAACACTTTTTCGTATATCAAAGACTATAGAAATGTGACATTTTTTTTGGAACGGATTAAAAAAAATGTATAACACAAATTGGGACTTGTTTGACCAATTTTCTAAAATCAATTTATCTTGAAAAATATTTTTTTTTCCCCAAAAAAGTAGCTTTGGTGATGAGAAAGAGTTTATGTTTGACATTTTTTTAAAAAAAAAAAAATTTAAGCAATAATTAGTGTTTGATCAAGTTATTTAAAAGTGTTTCAAGTATATTTTTCGTTCAAAAAATTATTTTGAAGAAAAATTACTCTGTTTTAGCTTTTAAAAAATAGTTTCTATTACTCTCCATAAGTACTTATTTTCTCTCAAAAACTTAACTAAATACCTCATTTTTAAAAAATAAACACATTTAACCTCTCAAAAACTTAGGCAAACAAACTATAAATGCTATGAAAAATGTCCTAGTGTGTGTTCGGTATGTTCCAAGAAAATATTTTCTAGAAAAATGAATTGTTTCTTACTTATTATTTATACGCAAGTAAAAAATAATATTTTAAAAGTATTTGTATATATAATATATCTGACACGCACCTAATATTCAATTTTTTTTTTCCATATGAATGAATATTATGCAGTGTATTCTTAGGAGAAGCTTGTGATGACCTTGGAGGAGAATTCTGTGGAGCTGAGTATCAGACTGGAGTTTACTAAAAGTAGTAGTACTGTTAATTATTATTCATATCGATATGTAGATAATTAATAATCTGTGACTTTATATGTAATTTCTAAATATATTAAGTTTTATTTTAAGAAAATTAAAAATATTATGTTTCAATTCATACGAAGTATTAATTAATTTGAGTATCGTAATTCGAATCAAAATAAATAAATTAAAATTGAAGAAATAATATATTTTAATCCTACATACTATAAAAGTTTAACCTTCAAAAAATATAACACTCTCTTGATCGATCTGCCGCTCTTTGTCGCAGTAAGAGAGTCAAATATTACTATCATTTAAAACTAATTCATTATTAGCGAAGAAATTTAATAATTGATTATCATATGAATCACTTAATTAAATATTATTTTATATTTCTCATACTATTCATCGTGTATATAGAAAGTTATGGATACAGTGGAAAATATTTTTTCAAAAGTTTTTTCTTAAAATGATAAAAAGTGCAATCTTATTTGTGGTATCTATCAAAATCATGTTAAGTCATATACTTATGATCGTCAAAATATCGTTCACTTTGATTGATAAAAATTTGATAAAAAATAAAGAGATTTACAGACCATTTTTTTTGTATTTAAAATTACTATTAGTATCTATCTTACAAAAAATATAAAAATCTTAAAATACATACATACAATATTGACTAGGGATAGTATTAAGATGTAAAGGAAATTTCATAATGTTCCTATGATAATGAAAAATGAATATAAGTATTTAGGTGTTTGAAATTTTGAAATGAGACTTGTATAATGACATTTTCACGATTATTGATTGACTCAATTCACGAGTTACGTAAAACAAATAAAAAAAATATAATAATAATCGCTTGCTTAAAAAAATAGCTGAAAAATATATGATTTATATCTAACTTACGATTATAAATATTTTTGACTGAATGGGTATGTATAATTTCCCTTCCCCCCAAAAAAAGGGAAAAAGAAAAAAGAAAAACTCAAAACAATTTCATTTTGGCGGTTCATTTACCCATAGCCGTTTTGAGTATATAAAAAGACAAACGCTTAAACCCTCTTTAAACCTTTCCCATGAATACGGCAGCTATCGCCACCACAGGAGGGTGGAAGCCGGCAGCTATCGCCACCACACAACAGCAGAACCCGGCAGCCATCGCCACCACACAATGGTGGCACCCGACAACAATCGCCTCCGTTATCGCCACCACAGCCATGGGAAAAACATCGACAATTTCAAAGCCCCGATCATAATATTCATTCTCAATCTCAAAACAACAATTACTTCCCTTCAATTGAAACTGAAGAATGTGTACATAATTTGCTTTTTACCCTGTGGCAGGGAAAGATCTTGTATGCGATTCGAGAATCAGATTCTCACTCGATATTCATGGAACTTTCTCGTTTATTCTCTTTTGGAACTCCCGACTTGCACTTGGCAAACTTTCTTCATATGATCACTACTATGGCAGAATCAGGTTCCACTGAGGAGCAAACTGAGTTTTTCATTATAAATAGCCAGAAAATGCCCAAGCTTCCTGCAGGTGAATCTGTTTGGTCACTTGCAAATGTTCCATTGTCAAAAGATAGTGAGATAGGGCTGATGAGTTCTTCTAGAACAATTGATGAGAAAACCCCTGTGAATTTCAAGAAGAGACCAGGAATCAGCTCAAACTGGCCCCCTTCAGACTGAAAAACTGCTCCTGGTAGTGTAGCAAAGTCACCGGAAGCCAGTGGTATCAAAACATTTGCACAGGCTCCAAATGAGATCACTTGTGTGGCAAATGCGGACAATGATCCAGCATCAGCTGCAGCTGTACTAGGTTCACAAGATGCTTATCATGTGTGTAATGTACTCGTGCTTGGTCCTGTGAAAATGACATTTGATCCTCCTCATTCCACGACTATACCACATGACTTGAATTATAGTTCATTGGATGTGGCAGAAAGAGATCATCTGTATGTAGGCACAACTGACTCTCAACAGGCATTGTTAACTAGCAGACTCGGAGAATTTGTTGCTTTCAAGTACTTTGTGGGGAAACATGGTGAGCCTTTTGTGAAATGGGTCAATGAAACTAATGAGACAGGGCTTCCTTATGACCTTGTTGTAGGAGATGATGAATACATAGAAGTAAAAGCCACTAGAGCGACAGGAAAGGATTGGTTCCATATTACCTCGAAAGAATGGCAGTTTGCAGTTGAGAAAAGTGAATCTTTTAGCATTGCCCAAGTTGTGTTATCACCCGATAATACAGCAAGAGTGACAGTATACAAAAACCCAGTCAGCCTCTGTCAGCTTGGTAAACTTCAGTTAGCTCTCACTATACACAAGTCATGATACTTCTTAAGATGTACATATGGATGATAACTAATTCATCTGTTCATACAATCATAGAAGAACTACTTCTGGACTAAAGCTTTTGCAGATGATAAGATAGTAAATATGGTAAGAAATGACCAGGCTTGCCCCTCATTTTGATAGTTCTTCATTTTTGTGAACTTACTCTTTATATTAACCTTGCACTGTTGGAGAAACTTGAGCTTGTGTCAAGCCACCAGTAATTTCAGCTAACTTGCTTTGTGTATGCTGTGAGTCTTTTGGAAATGACAGCTGACAGCATTATGTATAGGAAGATGTTCCTTGTAATTATTTGCGTAATTACATCAATGGTTCAAGTAAAATTTCTGCTCTAGGTTGCCTATGGTGAATACACATTGGAGTTGGCATAATAGCATTTTTAGTCCCTCAATTATTGGTGAATTTCAATTGTGGTTCTTGTGCTAAATGACTCTAAACACATTCAACCTTTTGTGATTTAGAATGAAGAAATGTATTATATTTGAACCATCTTTAGAACTATATCACTCTCAAATAGGGAGTAACAATACAAGTTTAACATAACACATGGATAGTTAAATGGTAGAACAATCAATAATTCTATTTTATCGATACGCTCTATAGTTTTATTAGTGGATACTGCACATCTTATCCTGTAAATTTGAAAATATTATAAGTTTTTATCCTTTGGGTGTTGAAGAATAAGTGTGTTAATGTGATTCATTTTTGCGCTGAAGGATTAGTATATTAATGTTATACTTAGGCTTTCTTTCTTTTTCAAGCTCCGGAGCTTCTTTCAAAAACAACGCTAACGAACAAAGAGTGGATGTGCTAAGGCACAATAGTTTTCGTGTAGTTGTTATCCCCTTAATCGTATCTTGTTTAGTAAAGCAACCTTTCGAGCTAGGTGCTTACTTTTTTTGGTCCATAGGAAAGTTGGGGGCATAACATATTTAACTAAATACAAGAAATTGAGATGTCTGTTGTCGGTAAATCTTTTTATCATGAAAGTCTCATTTATTCAAATGACCTTTTATTTAATATCCAAATGACTATTGTTAGCGTGTTGTGGATTGACTAAAGTGTTTAATAGGTCAATCTACCCAAAGCAATTAAATCAAGCACATTAAATATGTTTGCTGAGTAGTTCAATATGACGATTGCGTTAGTAAACTGTGTTCAAAGCAGTAACTAAAAAATCGACATAAATTGAAAAACAGAAATTAAAAATTTTAACAAAAAAAAGATATTCAAGATCACATATTTCACTGTGTGTTTTTAAGGAATTTGATTCCCTTACTGTACTCGAGGTTATGAATTATTCTCTCCCAAGATAAAAACGGATATACCTGTTATTAATGTAGCGGTACCTCAAATTTCAATAACTTTGGCGAACTCAAAGATAGTCTCAAATCATGCACGCCTCGATTGTTGTGGGTAAGAAACTATGTAAAAGATGCAGAAATATTGATGCTCGAAAAATGAGGGAATACCTCTCTATTTCTAGCCAAAATTTTGAGTTGAAATGGTGTGAAAATATTTTTTCAAAACAAGTATGATGCTTGTTCAGAAAAAACATCTGAATATTAAATATGCCTCTCATAACAAAAAACAATCACAAAACATAAATTTATATTTTCATATTATAAATATCCAAATTATCCCCCTCGTGACTTCAGTTTCTATGAAATTTATGCTCCTATTTTTGGTCAAGAGATGAAAGCACTTTTGTGTAGAACCGGTTACGGCTACTCTTTTTAGATCAAACTTATCTTTATTAATAACTATAGTTATTTTTTAATGTATTTTCAAAATATTAAATTTATTATGTTAAAAAATAATATGGTAGATCATTTTATTTTCCTTTTATTAATCACTCTTTAGAATGTGTCAAATCTGGACAAATACTTTCTCCGTCTATTTTTAGTTGTCACATTTCGCTCTAAGAAGTTAATTTGACTAAACTTCAAAGCTAAATTGAAGTAGATTAATTTAATATTTTAAATTTTAAATTTAAATGGTCAAAAATTAAAGAAAAAATACTATAAATTGCAACCTTTCGACCTCGAAAAGTGAAACAGTAACAAGTAAAAGTGGACGAGGAGAATAGTAATAGTTGCTAAAAGTCAAATTTGACTTTTGTCCGTCAGCAGTCAGCACACATTACTATATACTCCCTCCGTTTCATATTAAATAAATTGTTGAGGCTTTTTTCATGGTTCAAAATAAGTGAATTATTCAAATATTAAGATAATTATTGATTTTTTTTTCATTTTTGCCTTTCCTTTAAAGAAAGAGTATTTTATATTTTCTATGTACTTACACTCTTTACAAAGTCATAATTATGATTTTACATTGAAATCACATTTTCAATAATGACTAACTCTACTTTTGAGAATAGTGTGGTAATAATAAAAAGGATAGTAATAGAAAGTAATGCTCAAAATATGTCCTAGAATAATTTTTTTGAGGGGTGTGCATTATCTTAACAATTCAGTTAATATGAGACGGAGGGAGTAGTATATATTTAGTCAAAGCCTATTTTGTCAGTCCATAAAAAGTCCACTCTCTTTTCATTCTTATAGAGTTCTAGTCAACATCATTAGTTCTCTAATGTACGGACAGCCACCCTACAATGGCGTCGGCGGCGGCTGGAACGGAGCGGCGCCACCGTACAACGCCGGAGGCAGCAGCTGGCGCGGTGCAGAACCACCTTACAACGGCTGGAACGGGGCTGCGCCACCGCACAACGGCAGAGGCGCCACCTGGAACAGGGCGGCGCCACCACCAATAGGGTATCAAAGCCCTCATCTTAATCATCCTCAATCTCAAAATTACTTCCATCCTTCAAATAACCCTAATTTTCCGGTTCAAAATCCTAACTTTCGGGGTTTTCCGGTCCAACCGAACCGGAGTTTCCAATTCCAGCGTCCTCCTCCACCTCAGGCGGCTAAGGGTACCGAAATTGTTCTGAAAGTTGATAGCGCTGTAAAGAAGGCGCGGCGAGAACTTGTAGAGGAGGGTGAAAATATATCTGTTTGGAAAGTTTCTCAAGCTGCATTGGCTATAGTTAAAGCTGATTCATGGGAGTCTTTGGGTGTCCAAATGCAACATGTACCCTCTCTCCACAGCCTCATACTTATCGAAGGGAAGGTACATTTTCGTATTAAGATATTTTTGTACTCCGTCCCAAAATAAGTGTCACTTTAGCTCATTTCACGTCCATTAAGAAAAATAATAGATAGAAGGTATATTTTACTAAGTTAACCCAACAACAAGACACTCAGTATAGTCCCACCAGTGGAGTCTGGGGAGGGTAGAGTGTACGCCTACCTTGTCGGGTAGAGAGGTTGTTTCCGAAAGACAGTTTACTAAGTTGACCGCTATTTATAGAATGTTTTTTGAGAATTTAGCACTATTAAAAACTAGTTTTTTAATACAAGGGTATAGTTGGAAAATAGTTTAAGCTGATTCTTGGGAATCTTTGGGTGTCCAAATGCAGCATGTGCCCTCTCTCCACAGCCTCATACTTATCGAAGGGAAGGTAACATCTTCCTGTTCCGATTTTTTTGTAACCATGCTTTGAACAATCGTAGGGAAGGTACTCCCTTCGTCCCAAAATAAGTGTTACTTTAGCTCATTTCAGGCACATTAAGAAAAATAATAGATAGAAAGTATAATTTACTAAGTTAACCCAACAACAACAACAACATACTCAGTACAGTCCCACCAGAGGGTTCTGGGGAGGGGAAGAGTGTACGTAGACCTTACCTCTACCTTGTCAGGTAGAGAGGCTATTTCCGAAAGACAATGTACTAAGTTAACCCCTATTTATAAAATGTTTTTTGAGAATTGAGCACTACTAAGAAGTAGTTTTTTAATACAAGGGTATAACTGGGAAAACATACTAATTTTCGTTTTGAATTCCTAAAGTGACACTTATTTTGGGGAAAATTTTGTTTTGCTAAAGTGACACTTATTTTGGGACGGAGACTGTACATCTTTGTGAGGTTTATCTTCCTTTTGGTATACTGCTTGTATACCAGTATTTATGCCCGTCTTTAATGAAATCTTATTACTTTATCAAAAGAAAAATGATTTAGACTACAATGAACTTTAATCTGGCATATCCATTATCTCTTTGGCATCTGGCAGCAACTATATCAACTTAGTATATACAACAGCGTCCCAATCTCAAGCTTGTTGGTGTTGATGGTTTGAATTCCTAATATACATTTTCTATATTTGAACCATGTTAAATTCCATAATTCAATTTTGTAATGTGAGAATTCATCATAAATTGATTAGTTTTACACTTATGGGTTTGAGACAGGCAATGTGAGTAAGCTCACACAAGTAGAGTTTATCAGCTTAGCATATAACAAAAGAATTGAATTTGTTAACCTTGTTGAGCTACTTCTATGTCTTTTTCCTTAAGATTTAATAATCAACAATGCCTTAACGTGGAATATAAAATGTTCTCACATGATAAAGCATTTAGTTGCATGTACTCTTATTGAGTAAGCATTATAATTATAACCCTGCTTTGATTAAGCATTATAACCCTGCTTTCTGCATCTTTTTTTCTTCTTTCATTAGAAAATCAATGCAAAATAAGTTTACCATGTGGTTCTTTAATTTTTGAGACCAGCAGGGTTGTTATGGATATTGTTCAAATGCATTCATTTTACCCTGTACTTCCCTTTGATTTAATCCCCCACCTTCTTCCTCCTTTTTTTCAGTTTGTCTTTCGGAGGCTAGCCTCAGTTCATCTGCTTTTGGATGTTGTATAACTATTATGGTCTTGTTTTGGCCTTACTTACCCTTTTCTCTAAGAAAGAAAACTATATGCACTGGTTTTGGTCTTTTACCTCTGTTGATGTGCCATTTGACCCCTTAAGTAACATTCTATTTCCAAGCCGTACGCTTCAAATGAGGAGTGCATTATTTTCAAGTTGAAGGGAAGAGGTTAATAATTTAATCCTCTCAAAGCAATTTGAAATTGGAGTGAAGTGTTGGGAGTCATCAATCATTAGTGCCATTTTGTATTTTGTTGCATTATTGTTAATTAAATTTATAGTTGGATGGGTTTATTTGCTTCTTCTTCTTTTTTTCATTTGAGATATTCTCTGGAATACTAAAATTCATCTCCCTATCTCTACTTCCCTAGATTGTTGCTTTCATCCACTGCTTTGTCGCTGTTCTAAGAGTTACCACCTTGTATGATTTGGAAGTTGCCATATGCAAGAACGAGGGGATTGAGCAGTTTGAAGAACTGGAATTGGGTCCTCTGCTGAAACACCCGCTTATCATTCATTATTTTTCTGTAAATCCTGGCGTGTCAGAAGTTTCCAAAATAACGAGTGAGGAGATAATGTCCTTCCTTTCTGAGTTTATGGATGGTAATGGAGGCACAGATATGAAAATAGATGAACTTTTGAACTTCATTGCCGAGAAGAGGTCTGCTGGATCCAGAGAGAAGCTTGGTGTGCGAATTCAGAGCTTGGGGTATGTGATAAATTTTCACCCATACAAAACCTGATTTACGTGCAATTAGATATTTGTAGAAGATATTGGTTCTTAAACCTTTGAAGATCATTAATTGGGGTGTGAGGAATAAGTCAAAAATTCAAAAGAATTAATTCTCTGTTCATGATATTTTCATCATTTTTCACAATCTTGGAAATTTGTCAAAAATGTTCCTCAAAATTTCTTTTATCATTTTTTGCTCATGCTTTAGTTATTCTATTAGCTATATTTTTGATGAAGTAAAATGTTGTATTGCTGGCATCAAGAAGATGCAAAGATTACAGAAGTGATGTTAGCTCCAAAGACAAAAAGTTCTATAAGTATTGGGAGCTAACCAAACACAAAAGGAGGAATTCCAGCTTGCCAACAGATGCTACCTCTGCCACAAGCATACAGAAAGTGTCAACCACTTGCTACTGCACTGCCCAGTTGCCTCAAACCTTTGGAATATGTTTTGCTGTTTTTTTGGTCTTTCCTGGGCCATGCCCTTCTCTGTTAGGGGTGCTCTTGAAAGTTGGAGTTCACGGGAAGTTGACAAATCCATCAAGAGTATCTGGATGGTGATCTCTGGTGCTATCTTTTGGTGTTTATGGGTAGAGAGGAACAAAAGATGTTTTGATGGAATTTCAACTTCTAGTAATCTTTTGCGAGGCATATGTCTAGTCAGCCTTTTTAGCTGGTACAAATTGACCCCTGTAAATAATATAGAACTCTTCTTGGATTTTGTTAGGTCTTTAGTTTAGGAAGAAGCGACAGATCCTTATTTTTGTGAGCTTAACTGATCTATCTTTTTAACACTTGCATCTTCTTGATGCCTTTGAATGAATCTACTTACTTCATCAAAAAAAAAAAAAAAAACACAAAAGGAGGCTGTTAAAGCAGGCTCAGAGAGTCGATGAAATCTATGAAAGAAACTACATCATTTATAGGAGCATAATTACTCAAACGAAAAAGCTGTAGCAGACACCTAGCCTTAAATACTGATTAGGAGATTCTATTAACGATATTTGTTGTATAAATGTGAAAATGTAAACGGGAGAGAGGAGTACAAGCCTTCTGCATGGTATAGAACCTTTTTCTTTAGAAAGGGTAAGAACATACACACAAAAACAACAACAACAACAACAACAACATACCCAATAAAATCCCACAAGTGGGGTCCGGGGAGGGGGTGGTGTGTACACACACACACACATAAGGAAAATCAGCTTAGCACTAAGATTATACTAAGGAATTACAAAGGAAGCCTTCTGTACAATGCATGACATAGTTTTTCTCGAGGGGACTGTGTTTCTGTTTCATAACTCATTAGGATGCTTGTTGGAAAACAAAAGAAAGCAGGGAAAAGGAAAATTTACTAAATAATGCGGGGGTGGGGTGTTCTATTCAATCAAGTATACACAAAAATTACACATGATATTACTCTCTGTGTGTGTGTGTGTGTGTGTGAGAGAGAGAGAGAGAGAGAGAGAGAGAGAGAGAGAGAGAGAACGAGGGAGAGGGAGAGAGAGAGGGAGAGGGAGAGAGAGATGCTATTAATTCCTCACAACAATTTTTTTTATGCCAAACTCTTGAAAGTTCACGTACCTGTCATCATTGATGTTATATTCCCAAGTTCAAACTTAATAAGTCATGTTCTTTGCTTGTTGTTTCCCCTCTCTCCTCCATTCTCCCTCTCCCTCTCTCTCTTTCTACTCAATAATTCACTTAAAATACTGTAGGAATATTTATACCTTTTTCTTTTCTTCAAAGAGTTTTTGTTTGGCATGCTGAATTAAAGTGCCCAATTTGATTGAGGATTATCTCAATGACGAGGGTAGGAGATAAATGAAATATTATCTTTCAATTTTCTCCAGGGGTTGCAGATTATGACACTTCTTTTGTTTCTTCAGGTGTTCTTTGTTTGTTTTACGGTTACTTCTCTTTGCATGTTCTTCCACGTGTCTGCTATCCGCGTGGATCACTTTTACATTATTAGCACATCTTGTTGCAGTAATGAAAAGATTATCAGGTCCTTGTCAACATAAAGAGATAGGAAGACAGTTTGGCGTGCAGCTATATGGTTTTCCCTTTATTTTGGATATTATGGAAGGATTGGTCTTCTATTGTAATTTAGCATTTACCTTTTAGCCAACATAAATTTCCTTTCGTAATTAGATTCACCTTTTAGCCAACATAAATTTCCTTAGTGTCTTTGCAGAGTTGAAGTTCTGAGGTTTCTTTTTCTTCTATAAATTTTCTTGAACCATGATGAATCGAATGTTCCAGTTAGTTATTGGACTTTTTGAGGTTTAATGTGATATACTATTGCATTGTGGATTAATTGAGAAGTGTATAACTGAAATTTCTCCTTTTAGCCAACATAAAAATTTCCTTAGTGTATATGCAGAGTTGTTAAGTTCTGAGTTTTCCTTCTTTTTCTTCTACGATTTTTTTCCCAAACCATGATGAATCGTATGTTCTAGTTAGTTGTTGGATTTTCTGAAGCTTAGATGTGATATCCTATTGTGGTGATGACTAATTGAGACATGATATAACTAAAATGTAAAGATGCAACTTTCTCCTTTGAGACCTTTATCCCATCTTTTAAATAATTAAATAGTTATCTTTGTCCCCTATTAGTATTACATCTGAAGTCTTTCAGTGTGAATATACGAAGGTTGATAATCTAGTTAATCTTGGTGGAGAATGGCTTTATCCTTTTTCTTGTCTGCGTCAAAACCTCGTTAACGTATTCTATATTCTCTAAACACATGTTACTCATGCTTCTCCTGCTATCTCAGAATCTCATCATTAGTATTTCCTCATCTCTACTCCTTCCTTGTCCCTTTCAGGATGCATATTACATTCATCCAGCAAGCAAGGCAGTTCGAAACTAGTGCCAAGAACAAATATATGCATACGGAGAAAAAAGAGTCCAGTAAAATTATTAGGAAACGTCCTATTATATCTGCACCGAAGAAGCAGTTAGATAAGAATCTCATTTCCATACCATCAGATTCAGAAGATGCAAGAAGTGACGATGATCAGGATGAAACTGAAAACATTAAAAGTACAGAGGAACCACACATACATCCTCATCCATCAGCATCTGTAGAAATGATGCCATTTGGTTTGAAGGCTGAAGTTGAGGAGTTGGATGAGAATTTCACTTCCATCTCTGAACGCATCACAGCATTTTCTTCAGCTAATGGGAAATTTTGTGGTAAACACATAAGATTTATATCATCAGATTCAGAAGATGCGAGCAGTGATGGTGATCAGAATGAAACTGGAAGCATCAAAAGTTCAGAGAGACGACGAATATGTCCTTACCCATCAGCATCTGAAGAAATGATGCGACTGGGTTTGGAAACTGAAGTCAAGGGTAGCTTACAGATTACTAGTGGCAGTGATCGATATAGTAAGGATATTAGGCAATCCAAGAGTACCTTTCTCGCCCTATTGGCTAAGATCAAGCGTGATATCAGGCAATCCAAGAGAAAACGGAAACTTGATGATATTCAGAGTCCCATGGCTTCACAAAAAGAAGTAGTCAAAAGAAAAGTGGTTCAGACAGAGCCTTTTACTCGTAGGAAGGGGAAAAAAAATTCTCGGCTGGGGAATCAAGACTCAAATGGTTCAAGTGATTTTTCACAAGGTGATGATTCAATTAAGATGTTTGTTAACACTTGGAAAGAGGCTTGTCGGACAAACGATGTTAACGAGGTACCTCTATCAACTAACCTCATGTATCTATATTTCATAAGACTAGCTTAGTGTACGTGCTTTGCGCGTGTGTCATGTCAATATAAAAAATTACATACAAAAAAATAAAGTATATAATGTTGCTATTAAAGTTACAATATAATTCAAATAAGAAAAGATTCAAGAAGTAAAATTTTAGTTAATTTTAAAATATTAAGAGTTCTTACCTATTGTAAAAAAAAGGGCAGCCCGGTGCACTAAAGCTCCCGCTATGCGCAGGGTACGGGGAAGGGCCCGACCACAAGGGTCTATTGTACGCAGCCTTACCTTGCATTTCTGCCAGAGGCTGTTTCCAAGGCTTGAACCCGTGACCTAAATAAATAAAATATTAATAGTTATAGTTGTAATTAATTTCAAAGCTCTCAATATTAGCATACTAATTAAATGACAATAATTGGAGAAAAATAGTAAAAAGACGATTTTGACTAAAAGAGAAACTTTTAATGAAGGGCAAAAAGTTCAAATCACATTATAAGGTCCTTCACACTTTTAATATAGTACTAGTCTTAGCGTACGTGCGTTGCACGTGTCAACAAATTAAAAAGTTTATATAAAAGGTATAAACTATGTAAATAATAATGAACGTTAAAATAAATTGCTCTTCAAAAATATTTCTCACAGATATTAAAAGATTATGTTGTTTATCTAGAATACAATTGAAGTACATTAGGATGTCACTTACCAATTATCATACTATTTCAAAGAATGTACAAGAATATCCAGATAAATAAAATCCTGATGAGTAGTGTGTATTTGTTGTCATATGCACAAATTGAATTCGACTTGTTAATATGTTAATATATAATTATTACTAATACTTCTACAACAAATTAAAAATATAAAAAATTTACCTCAAATTACAAGTAAATTTATCCCCGCAATATATTAATGATATAAAAAAATTGAAATGGAATGCGGACTTAAATAAGCAAAGTTGTATTCAATAAAAAAACATAATTATGGTAATTTTTTGTTTTTCCAAAAATAAAAATAGGACGTGCTTTTTTTCAATTTCTTCATATATATAGAGATTCTAATCATACTCTCTATATTTAATTATATGGTTTAATTAAATAATAATTAGAGGAAATAAGTAAAAAAACAATTTTATCTTATTGTGAAGTCTTTTAATGAAGGGCAACAAGTTCAAATAGAATCCTGATGAGTAGTGCGTATTTGTTGTCATATGCACAAATTGAATTGGACTTGTTAATATGTTAATATATAATTATTACTAATGCTAACTTCTACAACAAATTAAAAATATAAAAAATTTACCTCAAATTACAAGTAAATTTATCCCCGCAATATATTAATAAAAAGGGCACCCCGGTGCACTAAAGCTCCCGCTATGCGCATGGTCCGGGGAAGGGCCCGACCACAAGGGTCTATTGTACGCAGCCTTACCTTGCATTTCTGCTAGAAGCTGTTTCCAAGGCTTGAACCCGTGACCTTCTGGTCACATGGCAGCAACTTTACCAGTTACTCCAAGGCTCCTCTTCCCCCGCAATATATTAATGATATAACAAAATTGAAACAGGATCCGGACTTAAATAAGCAAAGTTGTATTCAATAAAAAAAACATAATTATGGTAATTTTTTGTTTTTCCAAAAATAAAAATAGGACGTGCTTTTTTTCATTTTCTTCATATATAGAGATTCTAATCATACTCTCTATATTTAATTATATGGTTTAATTGAATAATATTTTGAGGAAACAAGTAAAAAGACAATTTTATCTATTGTGAAGTCTTTTAATGAAGGGCAAAAAGTTCAAATCATATTATAAGGTCCTTCACACTTTTAATATAGTATAGATACACATTAGGAATTACTGGAGTACTGCATAACTTGGCTGCCAACTTCCCAGCTTCTGCAAGCAAGTCAAAGATATACTTACTCTGATGTAAATTTAATGCATATTATTAAATGTGAAAAGTGAAAAAACATTGAAATCTGTTTGGGGCTTCAAGTGGAAAATGCTAATAAAGCATGGACTTTAATTAAAAAGGTGCAATTGAAGGAACATTCAAGAATCATATCTATTAATCACCACATTACATAGACAAAAGAATCGAGAAAGTTACAATTGGGTGAAATGTTTAATAAGGCTAAGCACATAACTGAATTTCCACCTAGGTTTTGAGTTTAGGAGTGTCCGAGGAGAGTTTTTGACAAAACTGGTTCTTATGTACTCTATCATATTCTCTGTATAAACCTTTGTTTCTGCGGGGATCAATTATTTAGTCTAACATCAACGAAGGTTCGAGTAGGATGGGAAAATGGGGATGTTGCAAAGTCTTATAGGATTTACAATGATATTAAAAAGCTGGCTTGTTCTTTTCATATATTAGCTTTTATCCCGTCACCTGCTTCTCACAATATTATCGTGATTTAGCAGCTGTTCTTTTCTGTTTGTTTTTTTGTTTTTGCCTTTTGGGCTCTTTTAAGCATATGCTATTGGTATATTGACCATCCTTCAGATGTTGACAGTCTGAAATCACATGCTGACTTCAGGCACTTTTGCTTTCTAGTTTAGGTTTTTGAAAGGATGCTTCAGTTCTATAAGGCGAATAAGAAAGCTAAAGTGACGGCATTGTTTTCATCACTTCCATTTTCTGGGTTGCTTCAAGTTGCTGTAAGTTTGCTGATCAGTTTTGTTAGTAATTAATGAACTTTAGACACCCGACAGATTGATTTCTTTTGTGTTGAGTAAACCTCTTTCGAATCCACTACCTCTTTAATTCCTTTTTATGCAGGCAGCTGCCCCCCTAGTGTCATTCTACTTCCTGTGGTTTTACTTATTAGTTTCTAGACTGAATATCTCTTATATATCTTTTGCTTATTTGAGTATAATGTGACTTTGCAGGTTACATCTATTAAACATGGGATGTGGGATAGTTTGTACAATAAGCCCCAAACATTTAACCAATGTGATTTAACCAGCTCAGGCATTGAAAATTGTGCTAATTCCATTTGCATTGAGGTTGAATCACCTGGAAGAGGTGTTAACAATCACTCTGAGAGGCCCTTGGTGTGTGAAAGTGGTGAGTTGTACACCACCGAGATTTTTGTTTTACCTATAAGGAATCGTAACTTATCGTCAGGGTTTTCTCTTCAAAATTCTTGTATGTAAAGCATATGCGTTCAGCCACTACTTGAAAATGAAAAAGGGGGAAGAAGTATGAGGTACCTGAAATTAGAAGTGTCTAGCCTGAATAGCTCTTTTCTGATTGGCTGAAGATTTACGTATGATAATGCATGACTCCGCTAGATTGAAGTAGTGTTTTTTGAATAGCTTTGCAAAGTGCATTCTGATAGTCGCACCTTTATGCTTCTCTAGCTAAACAGATGCAAAAAAGCCTGTTATTACCTACCTTTCTCGGAAAAGAAATTTTGTCTCTTCATTCTGCTAATACCATGATTAAATTCTCTCTTTTGATAAGTTAACATGACTAAAGTCTCTATGCTCTGATTTATCATTAAATTTTCTTTTGGTGTTTCCTGTTTACCCTTCCTCTAGTGGATTGCTTACTTTTCCATTAATTTGAATGATTACATAGGTGTCACCGTTGGGGACATAATTGGTAAAATTTCTACATATTTTGAGGGTGATGATGATGCCTTGTCCACTGCAAGTTCATACCATGAGAAGTTCTTCTTCCTCTTGAATAAGTTTTGCAAGCTTGAATCTTGGTTGACAAAGCAGTTTTCTGTCAAGCAATTTGAGTCACTTGGTTGTGGGGATATCTGGTCCTTCCTGGAGAAAAATATGCACCTGTTTAGTCATACTTTACCAAGGTGCTTAACAGGTGACATGCATGAGAAGCCTTCTCTGGTACCTTCAATGCTTGATTATCAGTTTGATCTGTTGTTATCACAGGCTTCACAATGCTTATGGGAGACTGAAGAAGTAGGCAAGCGGAGAATTTCTGAGTTACTAATGAGACAATTTCCTTTAGTCTGTTTAAAAGTAGCTGGAAGTGACTTAATGATGGGTGTAGAGGGTTTTATGAAGATAAATAAAGGTGATATGACCTTAAAATCTGTTGTATTCTCTGAAACTTTGCTCAAGGAAGATGTAGTAGGAAAATTTCACGAAAATATGTTAGAGAAAATGGGTTTAGAGAATGGTGAAGGACACGGATCTCGTATACTGATGTCCAAAGAAGCCATGAAGGTCTTGCTAAACGCTCCAATGTTGGTAGATCTGAGCTTGTGGTCACATTGGGATGTCGGCTTTGCTCCTTCTCTAGGTTCTCTTGTGGGGTGGCTGTTGAACGAGGTAAGTACCAAAGAGTTGTTATGTTTGGTGACTGCATGTGGAAAGGTTGTCCGTGTTGATCATTCCTCCACGATTGATTCTTTTCTAAATGTACTGCTGCAAGGAAATCCTTTTGATACGGCTGTCAAACTGTTATCCCTTTTGGTCTTATATGGTGGTGAAAAAAATGTTCCTCTTTCACTCCTAAAATGCCATGCACGTCTTGCATTTGAAGTTCTAATTGAACATCATGAGGAAATAAAATCAGAGGATCCCCTCAAGCATACTAAATTTCTGCATAGACAGGTCATAAATGATAAAAGTACATTGACTATAAACAGCATGGTACCGAGGAGTGATAGGGTGGATAGTGCCATGTCTTTTGTGTCAAGATTTGTACTTGATTGTCTGGGCTATCTACCAGTTGAGTTTTACTGTTTTGCTGCAGACATATTGCTTGCAGGATTGCAGCCATTTGTCAAAGATGCTCCTTCAGCTATCTTAGGTGAATGTGAACGCGTGGAGCAGCGTCTTATGCTTCATCGAGTTGGAATGTTGCTTGGCGTAATGGATTGGGTTGACGATAAACAGAAGTTGACTTCCAGTTCTGCCTCTAGCTTGTTAATTTCTTCTGGATCATCATGCTTGGGAGTCACAGAGCTTGACCTCAGCAGAGACTCAACCGTTATGCATGTAGTGTCAAACAAATATCCCTTGTCTACAAATGGGATTAGCCTCTCGCCCGATCCGATGCGGCAAAATGAAAATCAAGATGCCTGCTGCTCTGCTGTTGTAACTGATGTCCCTCTTGATAATTTGGCTGGTTATGCCAAAATGCGCTCATGTGAGCTTGAGTGTTCTGCTGCCAGGGTTATTGAATCTATTCAACTAGAAGAATTTGGTCTGCAGCCTGATCAATCACTAGTTGAAAGTTCATTGATGAAGAAGCAACATGCTCGCTTGGGGAGAGCACTTCATTGTCTTTCACAGGAGTTGTATTCACAGGATTCACATTTTATCCTTGAGCTGGTCTGTATACTTGATCTTGTTCTTGTCTGTTCAGTGTTTTCTCAATTCATTGTATATCCGACTCATTCTTGTGTTGGGTTATATTTGTAAACTCACAATTCAATGTGGTTAAAAAGGGAGGGTTGATGTCAACCGTAATACAAAAGTTGTTGTGGTGCTTCATTGAAGTAAGTAAGTTGGAGTTGGAGAACAATTACATGAATTAGACTTACACTAACCTGCATTAACAGATGGACAGTAAACTAGCTAAAATGATAAATTATTTAGCAAAATGGAACTACCTAGATGGTTTGTAGATGGAACAGGAAAAAGGTAGACAAAAGTTGGAACACTAGAAAGGTTAGCAAGGTGGTGGAAAAAGGTCAATTCTGATACGGCACCTACCATGGCCTTATAGGGAGAAGATAGGTACCTATTAAATAACACAATGTTGTCCATATAGGCTATAAGAACTTAATTCCACCCAATTCTGATGGTATGTTTGATTGTTTTTTTTTTAAAACTCTTAACAATTTCATTATAAAACACCAAGCCGGTGTCAAATATTGTACAAGTTGTTCATATGACTCGAGTTAAGTCATTCTTAGGTATCTAACAAAGTTTTCTGACTATCTATTCAACTTGGAATAATCTACTCATAGGCATATACTCTTCTGCTGCTCGTTTGTAATTAGATTTGATTCCCCAGGAAAGAAGAGACTGTTCTTAAGCTTCAGTAATTATTGGAAAAGCTTGATGCTGGAAGATAAATTCTTTTATTTGATTAACAGGGATGTGGATACTTGAAAAATATTAGTGTGCTGAATATAAATTTTCAATTTTTGCCTAACAGGCAGTTGGGTGCAAGTTGCAACTATGTCTTAGACTAAGTTGCGCGGACTCTTCATTTTTGCTGCCGCACCGTGTCGAGACGAGACAGGTGCGGGTGCGGGTGCGTATGTGGGATACGTGTGGGATTCGGTCAACCCACATTGGATACTTTAACCAGAGTCCATGGACAAATTTGGGGGGAAATTGAGATTTTGATTTCTCAAAATAAAAGATACTCCCTCTGTCCTAGTTTATATGACTCACTTTCCTTTTTAGTCAGTCTCAAAAAGAATGACACATTTCTATAATTAGTAACAATTTAACTTTAAAATGTCTATTTTACCGTTATTGAAATGATTCGCAGCCACACAAATATATATGACTTATTTTACACCACAAATTTCAAAAGTCTTTCTTTCTTTCTTAAACTTCGTGCCAAGTCAAACTAACTCATATAAATTGGGACGAAGGGAGTAATATATTTAAGACATGGGAAATGGCATACCTTCAATATTACAGTCCTTGTGTCTCTTTTTTAGCTTTTCCTCTTGGTCAATATTTGTTGATTCATGTTTCAGGCCAAACGAAGAGAAACTAAGAATTCAAGTGGTTGTGTTCTGACTTCTAGTAGACAGTAGCAACGTTCTGTCAGGAGAGTTGGTGGAAGACCTTGAAAGACTTCTGTTTTCTTTTTTTGAGGGGAAGAAACCAGAGAGATTGAAAGAAGAAGTTGGGGTCTTGGGGAAGACGACGTAGAAGATCTTTCAAAATTTAGAATATCTTTATAGCTCTATTTTATAATTTTGGATATTTTTAGCCGAATCCCAGCACCCGTATCCATATATGGATCCGTACCCCCAAATCTTAAAATTTAAATTTTGCCGAATCCGACCCTCGGATTCACATCCGTGTCGGATACCCGCACCCGAGTCCGAGCAACTTAGTTCTTAGATCAATTATGTGGCTAAGTACCAGTTAGAACAGGTCTTTGGGTGCATTTTTTTTCTTAAATAATGAATCCACTGTATTGTCCTGATTAACCTTATTAATTCATTTGCTTTGTACTTTGAGTTTAATGAAATGCTTCCTTACTGCTAATGTTGAACTTACTGCAGTGTAACCACTGTTCAGTGAGGTGACTAGACATCTCTTTGAGATTTCGTGGAGTAATCTCAAATGTTGATTACCTTATTACTTTCTACAATCTTTCGTTTGCTCTAGAGTTATAACTTTTGGTTCTGCAATTTTGTTATCACTAGAATTTCTCTTATTAGGAATTCTAATAATTTTGTTATCACTAGAATTTCTCTTATTAGGAATTCTAATAGCTTATTAATTGTAGAGTTAAATAAGATGGAGCGTACTGTGCATTTTAGCAGTCAAAAGCATGAATAAAACTCATTGCTTCTTTTACAATGGCATGTCAATTCAGGTGCAGAATGCTGATGATAATACCTACCCTGAGACTGTCGAGCCCAGTTTGACTTTCATTCTTCAGGATAAAGGCATTATAGTTCTAAACAATGAACGTGGTTTTTCTGCTGATGACATCAGAGCACTCTGTGATGTTGGGAACTCTACTAAGAAAGGACGTAATGCTGGATACATTGGCAAGAAAGGCATTGGTTTCAAATCAGTATTCCGGGTAATATGCACAAACACCTTTGCTGAGTTTTTTCTAGTTCCTTAGAATTTGTATGAAACATCAAAAAGTCTTGGCAGTAAGTGAATGGTTTAGGTGATGTGCCTATAAGAAATGCTGAGAGGAGTACTTAACACTAGACTGTGGCCTACTCTTTTTATTCTATTTTGGGTAAGAGTTGCTAACACTTACTGAGTAGACAAAGAACACAAATCGAACCTTTTTATTTATAAGTGGTAAAAACATGATGAACAACGTGGATGTCCAGCATTTAGACAATGTACTATTACTTTTCGTTGGTTGCACCTCATGTTTTTTATACTTTTTCGTTTTCATAATTGAGAAATCTCTGAGGGACAGCTGGGGCACGGTTTAAAACTAGGTGGATAATGGACTCGCCCCTCTATCCTCTCCACTTAAATGCCAGGCTTTTGTCTACGATAGGGTTCGAAGTCAAGGCCTGTGTCTAACCCACACATCACTTACTGCGCTCTTGCTTTATGTTGCATTAGAGGTTAAAAGCCTTTTAGTTTTTTCCTTTTCAAACGAATGGCTGATCAAATACATAATTAAACAACTCATGCTTAGGTATAGAAGACTCAAGAGACTATGCCAAGTAGCTAATAGTACAAGCTGCTACAATAGGTGCCACTTGAACATTTTTCTCACTTCCTGTTTAATCAGCTAGAATAGTGAGAAGATTTACATTCATGAGCCTTCTATATATGCTTGCACAAGTAACTGCTCAAAATCTTTCACGCTAGTGGCTGCATAAAGCTAATCCAGAAAATTTCCTTCTTCTGGGAACCACTAGCTGATCCGAATGTGATAATTACTATAGAAACTCAGCATCTCTAGGTGACTGAATAAGGAATGTTCTGACAATTAATTGTGGGTGAGTCATTTTTATTTTTCTACCTGGATTAGGTTTGTATAGTTTTGTCATGCAATTTCAAAATGCCAATGGAGAAACTAGATTTATTTGCTTGCTCATGCTTCAGGCTGTGCCTTATGTTATTACTGCTTTCTGAAATAGCCACTCCTGTCTATGGTGTAGCATTTCATCAATTCTTGCTGGATTTCAATATTTTCACTTTACCAGCTGTGTCTGTTCTAAGTGTCTGAACTCAAGTTACTGATGTGCCTTGTTCCGTGCATTGGCCATAATGTCTACAATCTGTCTTTAGCTAAACCTTTTGTCTTGTTTTTACAGGTCACTGATGCTCCTGAGATTCATTCCAATGGCTTCCATATTAAGTTTGATATCACTAATGGCCAGATAGGTTTTGTTTTGCCAACTGTTGTTCCTCCGTGTGACATTGACTTCTATACCAGATTAGAATCGTCAGATTCTGATTGCAATCATTGGAATACATGCATAGTGCTTCCCTTGAGATCAAGTCTCTTGGAAAGGTCCAGTGGAAAAGATATTATATCGATGTTCACTGATCTTCATCCATCATTACTGCTTTTTCTTCACCGTCTTCACTGTATCAAATTTCAAAATATGCTAACCGATTCCATTATTGTTATGAGGAAAGAAGTTGTGGGAAATGGTATCATTAAGGTTTCCTTTGGAGAAGAGAAAATGACTTGTTTTGTCGTATCCCAGAAATTACGAGCTGACACTATCCGTTCTGATACACCAGCAACAGAAATTTCCGTAGCGTTTACATTGCAGGAAACACTTGATGGAAGCTACAGCCCACATCTGGACCAACAACCTGTTTTTTCGTTCCTTCCTCTGAGAAAGTACGGTCTGAAGTTTATACTTCAGGGCGACTTTGTACTCCCTTCATCCAGGGAAGGAATTGATGGTGATAGTCCTTGGAACCAATGGTTGTTGTCAGAGTTCCCTAGCTTGTTTGTTAGTGCTGAGAGGTTGTTTTGTGATCTACCTTGTTTTAGGGATAATCCAGCAAAAGCTGTTACAGCTTATATGAGCTTCGTTCCCCTTGTAGGAGACGTTCATGATTTCTTTTCTAGTCTTCCTCGGATGATTCTTTCTAGATTACGCACGTCAAACTGCTTGTTACTAGAAGGTACAGAAAATGAATGGGTTGCTCCATGTAGAGTCTTGAGCAATTGGACGGAAGAATCTCGTAAGCTCTTGCCTGATAGCTTGCTTTGTAAGCATCTTGGTTTGGGGTTCTTGCATAAAGATATAATTTTACCAGATTTGTTAGCCAGGGCCCTAGGGATTGAGAAGTATGGACTGAAGGTTCTATTTCAGGTTATGACTTCTTTATGCTCTTCAGAAGATGGTGTAAAGTCAATGGGTTTTGGATGGTTATGTGCATGGTTAAACACTGTATATACTTTATTGTCAAATAGTGAAAACTCAGCAGGTTTTCGGACAGAAACAGATCTCATGAATGACCTCAGGAAAATTCCATTTATTCCCCTTTCGGACGGTAAGTATGGATCACTGGATGAAGGAGTAATTTGGTTGCATCTTGATTCACTGGGCCCTACAATTGATGATAAGTATGCAGCAGAAACTTTCCCAGGACTGTACGCTCGTCTTAGAACTGTGAGTTCTGCACTTCTTTCTGCTGCTGCTGCTCTTGGCACATCACACTGTGAATCATCAATATTAGATAATGTTACTAGGATTCTGCATAGAGCTGGTGTCCAACCATTATCGGCACATCAAATAGTAAAAAAGCATATAGTACCATCTCTCTACAGAGAGCAGAATGGACGAAGCCATAGAGCAATAATGACGGAGGATCTTGCCTTCTTTATGTTCCACTTGCAATCGAGTTGCCCTGAATGCCAATCAGAAAAGGAACAAATTATCAGAGAAGTGCGTGACAATGCTTTTTGCCAATGTGACTCTTGCATATGTCGATGTCCAGAACTCCATAGCAACAGCCTGCTTTTTGCATTTCTTCCTCTGAGAAAGTATGGCCTGAAGTATAAACTTCAGGGGGATTTTGTAGTCTCTTCATCTAGAGATGAAGTTACTGGTGATAGTGCTTGGAACCAGTGGCTGTTGTCAGAGTTCCCTGGCTTATTTGCTAGTACGGAAAGGTCATTTTGTGATCTTTCATGTTTTAGGAATAATCCAGCAAATGGTGTTACAGCATATATGAGCTTTGTTCCCGTTGTAGGGGAGGGTCATGGTTTCTTTTCTAGTCTTCCTCAGATGGTTCTTTCTACATTACGCTTGTCAAACTGCTTGATATTAGAAGGTACAGAAAATGAATGGGTCGCTCCATGCAAAGTTCTGCGAAATTGGACAGAAGAGTCTCGTATCCTCTTGCCTGATAGCTTACTTCTCAAGCATCTTGGGGTTGGATTCTTGCACAAAGATATTGTTTTACCTGATTTATTAGCCAGGGCTCTTGGAATAGTGGAGTACGGATTGAAGGCTCTAATTCAGGTTATAACTTCTCTATGCTCTTCAGAAGATGGTCTAAAGTTAATGGGTTTGGGATGGTTATCTGCATGGTTAAACACGGTTTATACATTGTTGTCAAATGGGAAAGACTTAGCAGGTTTTGAGACCGAATCGGATCTCATGAAGGACCTTAAGAAAATTCCATTTATTCCACTTTCAGATGGTAATTATGGATCACTGGATGAAGGTGCAATTTGGTTGCAGTTTGATTCAATGGGCGCTACAATTGATGGTGACTATGCGCCAGAAGCTTTCCCAAGATTGCATGCTAGTCTTAGAACTGCGAGTCCTGCGCTTCTTTCTGCTGCTGCTGCTCTTGGCACATCAAACTGTGAATCATCAGTAGTAGATAATGTTATTAAGATGCTGTATAGAGCTGGTGTCCAACGGTTATCGACACATCAAATAGTAAAGAAGCATATTCTGCCATCTCTCTGCAGTGAGAAAAATGAAGAAGGATATAGAGACTTAATGACAGAGTATGTTGCCTTCTTGATGTTCCACTTGCAATCGAGTTGCCCTGACTGTCAATTAGAAAAGGAGCAAATCATCAGTGAAATGCGTGGCAGTGCTTTTTGCCAGTGCGACTCTTGCGTATGTCAATGTCCAGAACTCCACAGCAACAGCCTATATTTTGCATTTCTTCCTCTTAGAAAGTATGGCCTGAAGTATAAACTTCAGGGTGATTTTGTACTGCCTTCATCTAGACATGAAGCTGATGGTGATAATACTTGGAACCAGTGGTTGTTGTCAGAGTTCCCTGGCTTGTTTGTTAGTACTGAGAGGTCATTTTGTAATATGCCGTGTTTTAGGGCTAATCCAGCAAAGGGTGTTTCAGTTTATATGAGCTTTGTTCCCCTTGTAGGGGAGGGTCATGGTTGCTTTTCTAGTCTTCCGCAGATGATTCTTTCTAGATTACGCATGTCAAACTGCTTGATAGTAGAAGGTGCAGGAACTGAATGGGTAGCCCCGTGCAAAGTTTTGCGCAATTGGACGGAAGAGTCTCGTAAGCTCTTGCCTGATAGCTTGCTTCGCAAGCATCTTGGTGTTGGATTCTTGCATAAGGATATAATTCTACCAGATTTATTAGCTCGGGCTCTTGGGGTTGAGGAGTATGGACTGAAGGTTCTTTTTCAGGTTATAACTTCTCTATGCTCTTCGAAAGATGGTCTAAGGTCAATGGGTTTGGGTTGGTTATCTGCATTGTTAAACATGGTTTATACATTGCTGTCAGATGGGAAAGACTTGGCAGGTTTTGGGACAGAATCGGATCTCATGAAGGACCTTAAGAAAATTCCATTTATTCCCCTTTCAGACGGTAAATATGGATCTTTGGATGAAGGTGCAATTTGGTTGCATTTGCATTCGCCGGGTGCCACAATTAATGATGTGTATGCACCAGAAACTTTCCCAAGATTGTATGCTAGTCTTAGAACTGTGAGTTCTGCACTTCTTTCTGCTGCTGCTGCTCTTGGCACATCATGGTGTGGATCATCAGTAGTAGATAATGTTTCTATGATGCTGTACAGAGTTGGTGTCCAGCAGTTATCTGCACATCAAATAGTAAAGATACATATTCTACCTTATCTTTACAGAGAGCAAAATGGACAAGGACATAAAGAAATAATGACTGAGTATCTTGCCTTCTTGATGTTCCACTTACAGTCAAGTTGCTGCGACTGCCAATCAGAAAAAGAGCAGATTATCAGGGAACTGCGTGACAATGTCTTTATTTTGACTAATCATGGTTGCAGGCGTCCTGTAGAGGTTCCCATCCATTTCAGCAAGGAATATGGAAATCCCATAGATATGAGTCGATTAATTCAAGGATTAGATCTTACATGGCATGAAATCGAAGATATGTACTTAAAGCATCCAATCAACAGAATGTTATCTGGAGGTGTATTAAAGTGGCGAAAGTTTTTCCAGGAAATGGGAATCAGTGATTTTGTCCAGGTTCTTCAAGTTGAGAAAAGTATGTCTGATGTATGCCCTCTTCCCATGAATGTGACATGGGATAAAGATTTGATCCCCATAGGATCAATTGCAAAAGATTGGGTGTCTGAAGAATTTGTCAATATGCTGTTACAACTATCTTCTACTCGTGACAAGGAAAAATGCAAGTACCTCTTGGAGGTACTTGATAGATTGTGGGATGATTACTTCAGTGATAAGGTTACTGGCTTCTATTTCACTTCTAATGGAGAAAGGAAAATTTTTGATTCCTCATTCAGCAGAATCCTCTGCGATGTTCGATGGATAGCATCAACTCTCGATAATGAGCTCCACCGTCCAAGGGAGTTGTTCCATGATTGTGAGGCTGTGCACTCAATTTTTGGTGATAATGCTCCTTATATTGTTCCCAAGGTTAGTGATATTGACTTAATTTGAGGTAGAGATCTTGAGTCCCAAATATAATGTCTTAAATCAGTCTCTTTTAATTGTATATTTAGTACTCATCACACTTTTGAGGTTTTTGTTGGTCTAACACTACCAAAAGAAAATAACCAAGAAGAAAAGTAAAAAAGTACAACTTCAGGCTTATTTTAACAGCTATTGGGATGATTGACAAGACAGTCTAGAGTTTTATCTGAAGAAGTTGCTTAACCTGGTAATTTGTCTTGTCAGTGAAACATTTCGAGGAGGAGCTTTGACCTGCTAATTTTTCATGTCAGTGATTGTTTATATGAGTATCTACTAATAACAGCTTAGCCATACTAAAAATATGATGTGGTTGATTTTTCACATATACTGGTACAATGAACTAATTCTTCTGATTTGTGCAATATTATTGCTGTGGTAAAGAATTAACTTAGTGGACAGCTTAAACAAATTTTTGCTTGTGTTTTTAGCTTGAATTTGGTTGGACTTTCATTGTCACCGGCTCACCGCTCTTAGTTAGAGCTAATACTTCTTTTTGTGGGACAGGTGAGAAGTGAAAGGTTGTTAGCAGCTCTTGGTTTGAAAACCCAAGTTACGGCCGATGACACACTAGCAATTCTTGAAGTTTGGAGAGCGAAAGCACCCTTGAGAGCTAGGTATTTGATATTCCTTCAGCAGAAAGTGATGTGAAAACAGCAAGTTGGTTTATGTTTTCATTTACTAAAAAGAAATTGCTTTATTGTTTCAGCTATTTCTTTTCCTTTGGATTTAAATAAGAATTAGTTAACTAAATACAAATAGTGTATGCTGCATGAATTGGTCACATATATTACATACTAAGGTTGGTGGTAGTGGTCTGCTATCTGATTAACTGATGGTCATTTCTCTTTCTTTTTCTTTTCTTTTGAAGTGATGACCAGTGTATAGTAACTAACTTCACTTAGGACATTGAAGCCTAGTCAAACTCGTTAAGATTACCGTTTGAGTCCTGTTTATATTGTTTTCCCCAACATTGTCAGATATTTGTTAGTCCTACTGAAACCCAAAAAAATGGACTCTCAGTTTTTCTAGATAAACCGAAAGCATGGCTACAGAATTTTTAATGAGAAAGCACTACTGATATTGTTGCTTTGGTTGTACCTGTCTACGTGGGAGGCTGACATTGAGCTCAGAATGTTATTCTTTTGAAACATGTCTGTTCCTGTTTCCATTAAATGTAATGCCTGTCTTGGAGGGGTAACTATTCTGTTCTCTGTCTACAAGAAAAGAAAGGAAAGCTAGAAACAAATAAATTGTCTAGTGATTGCCTCTTTCAATGTTTAATCATGACTTAAAAGATGCAATATCAGCAATGGTCAAGCACTGTCAAGCCATAACATGTTCCCTTTCAACAATATAGGGTCCTGAATGGCTAAAAGAAATAAAAAATTCTAAAAGTTTAAGCATAACTTGCACACTCATCCTTTGAATACTTTTTTCAGTGTGTCACAAATGTCCAGATTTTACACATTCATGTGGAATAGGATGAATACTTCAGAGAGAAAAGTGGTTGAAGAATTACGTGATGGGCCTTCTGTGTTTGTCCCTTCTGAGTTTGGTGCTTCACTTGAAGATGCTGTACCTGGTGTTCTGTTGTCACTGAAAGAAGTCTTTTGGTGTGATTCAACTGGTTCTTTGGACCAAGTGAAGATGCACTATACAAAATTTGTCCAACATTCAGTCCAACAACATCCTGTTACCAGAATATTATGTAGCTTGTACCCGGGCCTTCATGACTTTTTTGTTGGTAGATGTGGAGTGGCTGAGTTCCCTCATTTCCATGGATACCTTCAAATATTGCTGCATTTATCTGCGGTTGCTTTACCTTCACAAGAAGCTAAAAAAGTAAGCCATCTTTTTCTAATAAACTTAATTTGTCATGGTAAAATGAATTTGCTGCTACCAAAGACAGGTTTGATTAGTTTCTGAGTTTAAAAATGATTTCACACTTGCTTTTCAGGTTTTCCATATATTTCTCAAGTGGGCTGATGAGCTAAAATCTGGCTCTTTGAGATTTGAAGATGTTGATTTCTTGGAAAAGAGTCTCAAGGAAAAGCAGTATCTGATTCTTCCCACTGCAGAAAATAAATGGGTATCTCTCAACCAATCCTTTGGGCTCATCTGTTGGTGTGATGATAATAAGTTAAGAATGGAATTTAAGCATTGTGATAATATTAACTTTCTCTACTTTGGGGAACTCAATGACGAGGAAAAGGAAATTCTCCGAACAAAAGTTTCGATCTTCATGCGTAGATTAAATATTCCCTCTCTTTCTGAGGTAAGCTAAGTTACACCTTTCCTCTCTTTTCATTCTTGTCCACATGCATGATATCGGATAAAGACTAGATATTTCTGAGAGAGATGACATATATGCCCACTGGGCTCTCCTACATCAACGAGTCACTCTGCTCCATTTTTCATTGTACATTGTTTACAATTTTCTGTCTTTCTCCCCGATTAACTTGAACTTTATTATCTATTTGGTCAATAGAAGTTTTTTTACTATGACCATCCAAAATAAATTAAAGCACTTTTTTATTGTTGATGTGTCATCTATTTTGTATTTTATGTAATTGTTTTTACTATGACTTTTTAATTGCTTTAAACTATGACTCACAAATAATCCTAACAAAAAACAGTCAGTTCTTTGAATCTCAACTTTGAAAAGTTGGATTGATATCAACATCATTGTATATTGAATGTTGAGATTAGTTACTTTAATCATAAATTGATTCTTATTGTTCTAACATCATACCTGTTTAGTATTTTTAAAATTTTTCTATAGTTGTGGACTTTACTTCAAAGAAGTGCACGTTTACTCTTTGTTTTTCGCTTCAAGCCCCAAGGACTTTGTTCTATCTTTGTGCTTTTCACTTTTAAAAACATTGTTCAAAAGTTAGCTGATCGATGTCCAAAATAAAGCCGAAGACTCAGTAATTTTATTCTTGTATATGGAATTATGTAATACTTTGGGTGGACAAAGTAGTTACAAGTTGTAACTCCCTAGGAATTCCTGATATGCAATGCTTAAGCTGAAACTGGTAATTATAATGATTTGAAGTTGGTTCATGGTTGGATGTCAGGGAAATAAGGCGCCAAAAGGCTCTTTTATCTTTGAAGTTGTCAGGTCTTATACAACTCAAATATTTGAGCGAGTAAGATTAACCACTCTACTATTATAACTTATCTAATCTAATGACTGGCTAATGAGCGCCAAAAGAGTACTAGTAGCTCATCTGCTTAATTGATTTCATTTTCTCTTTTTCAACCTAATATCTTTTATAGGAGATATGAATGGATTCTTAAAATTCTGGTATGATGATTTCTTTCATTTGAAATTGCAGCTGACAACTTGATCAAGAAAATGAAAAGGCAGAACATGATGTTGTATGAAGGAAAAGAAAGTCCTTCAACACAATTTAGATCTTGATATGTATTAACTTCTGAAATCCGACAGTAACTTTTTTCTGGTTCAAATGTGTATCAAGTACTACCACTATTCTGATTTATATGGTTTTCTTCCCACTTTGGAACATGGATATATGAACTCATTTACTTCCTTTGTTCCATATTGATTGTCCCATTTACTATTTTGGGTTGTTCCAAATTGTGTCCACTTTCTTAGAACGGAAAATTTCCCATGCTATTCAATACTTCCGTACTATCCTACTATCCCAATTTTTTCTCAACGTTAACCTCTCTTTTGCAGGTTGTAACGCGTGAAATCATACATGATGGTCCAACAGACACTTGCTTTATAGCTTCAATGGTTAACTGGGCTCTTCCATATGCTCAACGATATATATATAACATTTACACAGACAAGTATTTGCAGCTCAGCCAGTCTGTATTTGAGAACTTTAGATCTCTACAGATCGTCGTCGTTGAAAAGTTGTTCTACAGGAATGTTATTAAAAGTGTCAACATAGAATCAGAGAAGCAGTTTGAGTGCAGTTGTCTGCTAGAGGTATTTTAATCACGCTAGCATCTACGGATTCTTTTATCGATGGAATGTTACATACTTGAGATTTTTCTTTTTTGAAAAGCTTGTATTGTATTTGAATTTTCATTAAAATGTTGTCCCCATTCGGATGACTGAGTGGCTAAAGCTTAGGGGAGTAACAACATGGGGATCCTAGGTCGGAATCTCCGTATAACACTCATTGTGGACCCATCTTCTCTAGCCTGATTACACAACTTCTTGGCTTGTGGGTAGTAGCAAGTTGCTCTTTGGATTAGCTGAGCTGTTTGCCAGCTGTTCTCGACACCTCCATCCAAAAAGAATTAGTAGGACCTTTTAAGAAAAAAGGATTACTATTGATGATTTTTTTAATATATGAAATTATTAAATACAAAACTAAGGGTCAGTTTTTGAAATATATGAAATTGAAGACTGCTTTCTGCATATTCCACTGTAACACATACTTCTAGTATACTCTTGTTTATTTCTTCTTCTTTTTCTTCTTGAGCTCGCCCTAATGGTGGGAAGGTTGCCTGGTGTGAAAGATGGCCTTGCCACCATCGTCAAAAGGAAAAATAGTTTTACTTTCAAGAAAAATGATTACTACTTCTTGTTCCTCGTCAAATAGGAAAAAAAACAAGAGAGCTTTTTTTTCAGCTCCAGGTAACAGTTGTCTGACTCATGGAGATCTAACATGATTATGAGTGCATATATAACACTTGTTTTTGGTATATGCTTTTTGTATGTGGTCTGTCTTTTTAGTTGTCAGTAAAATCTTATCCCTTACTGAAGTAAAACAAATATATGGATAATTTGTTCATTTTCACTCTTTCACAGGGAAACATCCTGTATGCCACTCGAGAATCAGATTCTCATTCAATATTCATGGAGATTTCTCGTTTATTCTATTCTAGAGCTCCTGACTTGCACTTGGCGAACTTTCTTCATATGATCACGACAATGGCAAAGTCAGGTTCCACTGAGGAGCAAATCGAGTTTTTCATTTTGAATTGCCAGAAAATGCCCAAGCTTCCCGTAGGTGAATCTGTTTGGTCACTTGCGAACATTCCATTGTCAACTGATAGTGTGACATGGCTGATGACTAGTTGTGCTTCTAGAACAATTGGTGAGACAAACGCTGTGAATTTCAAGAAGAAACCTGGAGGCAGCTCAAATGGTATTCCTGATTCTCGTGCAAGTGTTGTGAAGACACAGGCAGCCAGTAGCATCCAACCAGGGAAGGAAAAGGCTATTGAAGAATTTATAGAAGAAACATCTGCTCAGGCTCCAACGCAGATCACTTGTGTTCGCAATGATCCAGTAGCCCCTGTAGACTACAAAACTAATCACGGTTTCCACAGTTCTCGTCCAAGTGTTATGAGGACACAGGCAGCCGGTGGCATCTTTTCAAGAAAGGAGGAGACGATTGAAGAAGTTATAGCAGAAACATCTGTTCTGGCTCCAACTGAGATCACTTGTGGTCGCAATGATCCAGCAGCCACTGCTGGCGGGAAAACTGGACATGATTCTCATGCAAGTGTTATGAAAACACAGGCAAGAAAAGAGGAGACTGTTGAAGAAGTTATAGCAGAAACATCTGTTCTGGCTTCAACTGAGATCACTCATGGTCGCAATGATCCAGCATCTTCTCCAGCTTTACTAGGTTCACGAGGTACTAATCATCTATGTAATGAGCTCGTATCTTCTACTATCGACGCTGCGAGTAGTTCTCCTTATAATGTGACTGTACAACAAGACCTGAATTATCGTTCATTTGATATGGGAGAAAGAGGTCAGCCTTCTGTAGACATGGGTTGTCCTCAACAGGCATTGTTAACTGGCAGATTCTCCGATCATGTACATAATGTGCTGGTGCCGTCTACTGTGAATGCGGCCATTAATAATGTGACAGCACCACAAGACCTGATCTATAATTCATTTGATGCAAGAGAAAGAGTTCAGTTGTCTTTTGGCATGGTTGATCCTCAACAGGCATTGTTAACTGGTAGACTCGGAGAATCTGCTGCATTCAATTACTTTGTGGGGAAATTTGGCAAGCCTTCTGTGAAATGGGTTAATGAAACTAATGAGACGGGGCTTCCCTACGACCTTCTTGTGGCAGGTAATGAGTATATAGAAGTAAAGGCAACTAGATCAGTGACAAAGGATTGGTTCCATATTACCTTGAGGGAATGGCAGTTTGCAGTTGAGAAAGGTGAACTTTTTAGCATTGCTCATGTTGTATTATCACCTCATAATGCAGCAACAGTGACAGTTTACAAGAACCCAGCCAGACTCTGTTGTCTTGGTAAACTACAGTTGGCTCTTATAATACCAAAGTGATAAAACTTTTTAGATGTATATAAGGTTAATTCATCTTTCATATTTAGATGATGATAGAATGTGATAAGAAATGCTTGCATCATTCGTGAGATTAAGTAAATTACTTGAATCTTGTATCAACCCAAATTTATGAATGAAAGTTATCTGTAAAACAAGATCTTGACAAGGATATATAATAAACGATTACTAGCTTTTCTCGATTAGTTGTTTCATTTGCGTAGACTCAGGACCAAGCCAATCTCGATTAAGAAAAAGTCGAGCTTCGACTGTCATTTAGTAACAAAGCCAAAGCTCTAGTTTAAAAGTGTGCACAGTTGCCACTTTAGCAACAGACCATCTATCAGGCTGAGCTAAACAAATCATACAAACCACCATATCGCACATTCACGTAGCAGCACAATATGTTAACAAATTTTCAAGAGAGAAGGAGAATTTATCAGAAAAAGAATCAACTAGTTAATCCATGTCATCTTCTGTGGGGAGTGTAAAATATGGTACACTGGGGAAACCACTAATTGTACAGTCAAAAAATTAACCACTATTCGGTCGAGTCAAAACTATTCCAGACTTTCATTTACATTACATTATGCAAAATGGGAAAACAAAAAAAATTGCAAGGGCTTTGCTTTGTGCTCACCCGAGCCATTTCCTGCACATGTTTGGTATTACAGGCTCAGCTCAAAAGAGAAGTAACTTCTGCTACTGGGTTTTTGGTTTCTGGATCTTCACGTATGGGAAAACTCCGAACAAGTGCTTGATTTTGGGATTCCATTCACGTTGCTGAGCACGGCAATACATCAAGAATGTATTTGCAAAGTACGAGTTGAAGCCCATTAAGACGTGCCACACTGCATGGCCCTGAGGATTAACGTACCAGCCCTGAATTTGCTTGCAGAATAATCGATCACATAGCCAGCAAGCAGCTCCGATCAATAAAGTCGCCACATACAACTTTGCGAGCCGCTTTGCCGACACGTCTTCTGTATGTATGTAATACTTATATGCTCGAGGAGCGCAAAGAAGGCACAATAGTGCATAATGTACTTTGAAACCAATGCCAAAGCGAAGCTGTGAATGCACAATGGCAAAGAGTGCACCATAAAGGAACAAAAAGGTCGGCATCGTACTCCGATAATGCCAATCTGGTGAATATAGGATATAAATATACAGAAGCATCTCCCAGACCATTGGTGTCTCATCACCTTGCTGTTGCCTGTCAGTTTAATACATGGATCATAGTACACATATAAGCACATCAAAAGCAGGCAGTATTTTCAAGGACAATTATTTTCATCACTGTTATTTCCTAGCATAAGTAGAGATGAGAGAATCCCTTAATTTAAAGTGAGAAAGGACAGTCTCCAAAATAAAACTTCAGAAACAAGCAAGAGGCACACTGAAGATGGCACACAGTAAGCTTTATCCTGCTATGCAGCAAGATGACGAATATTTTCCTCCTGGGAACAGGACATATAAATAATAAGAGGTGGTTTGACAGCACCAATACTACCAGTATCTTTACAAGTGAAACCTTCCCCTCACAACTTAGTACATCAAAGTCAAAAGGACAAGCTACATTCTAAACCAAAATCTTAGTCAGCCACATATACAGATCCAGGTTCAACAGTTGTAGACGCTCTTATGGGGAACTAAAGACATATCGCCTCTATAGGATAAAAAACATGATGTCGGGGCTCTATTATTATAACTGCTAGGACACCTTAGGCAAGAAAAGCACCCTTGTTATAATAGTAGAACCCCGACATCGTGTCTTTTATCCTAAAGAGGCGATCTGTCTTTAGTTTCCTTTTCAACGTTTTTACATGCTCTTATGGGGAGTACCCTAGGTCCAACACCAGTGTCTCGAAAGATTTTGTTAATACACAATAACCAACTGCAAGACCTCCCGCGAGGTTTCACAACAGATAACTGTCCACAATTAATCAAAAAAGAAATGGAAAATGAACTAGGTTCATGGACTGACCACGGGGATAACACACACATGCTGCACCAAAGGGTATGGCCTAGTGGACAATGAAGTAATAGAAAAACCACGAGAACTCAGGTTCCAATCCCAGCAAAGGCAAGAAAATACTACTCCCTCCGTCCCATTTTATATGAGTTACTTTGACTTGGCACGGACTTTAAGAAAGAAAGGAAGACTTTTGAAATTTGTGGTCTAAAATGAGTCTTAAATGTTTGTGGTTGTAAATCATTTCACTAAGGGTAAAATGGGTATCTTAAAGTTAAATTGTTACTAAATGTAGAAATGTGTCATTCTTTTTGGGACTGACTAAAAAGGAAAGTGAGTCATATAAAGTGGGACAGAGGGAGTAGGTGATTTCTCCCCATCTTCCTAAGCGTTGGTGGCCAGAGTTACCCGATAAGGTACCTAAGTGGATAATCGGGGTACGCGCAAGGCGCTAGCTGGCCCGAACACCACCATCCCAAAAGAAAACACATGCTAATTCCGGCATCGGCCAAGAAAGGGGAACTTAAAGAAATGCTTTCGCATTTCACTTCTACCAAAGATTTAACCTATCTCATCAACTACTTAATCACAAAACTGTTCTTGAAATGTTATAAGTCAATCAAGCTAAAGAGGCGCTTCAACAAAAACTAAGTAAAATGCCAAAGAAACAACTGAGCTATACAAGTTACTACGACCAACCCCAAAAGGTGTCACCTAAGAACTGTATAGAAATACTAAATCATCATTATGGCATATTGATGGAGTCTTTCCTTAAATAGCACAAAATCACTTGGTCTATCACCATTTCTGTCATGGAGATTATTACTTAATGCACTAGAAACTTCTTGACAGGATCAAACCATGCATCCCTGTGCCCCTCTTTCCTACACTCTTTAAGAAAATCAGAATTAGTTGTGGCACTAATACAGTTTTCAAAAATCAGTAGACAGAAAATTTGAAATATTGGGTTGTGTACTTGTACATAGATAGGATCATCCTACCAATATAGTAACAAAATATGCAATTTGTGTACATCTTCAAGAAAAATGCTAATTAATTTTTCAAAAAAAAGCTCATGGCAAAACACTGGGTATGTTGTTGTTGTTGTTGTAAAGCTCATGGCAAAACAGATTACATGTCATTGTGACTACAACAAACTCAAACTTCAGAAGCTAATACTTAAGATCCCAACGTACAGGAAAATAAGAAAAATTCAAATCTTCTACCTGTGTATTCTCTTTGGGTTCAGTCTACAAAAAACCATGATAGCTCTACAGAGGTTTACACAATATAAATACCTCAAAAAATGAGGCTATGGGGCATCCTTTTGAATCTACTTCCTCGTACTTTAGCAGACAAAGGATAATAAAAAACACGTACATACATGTCTATTACACACCTAGAAAGCTTTATAGATAATCTAACAGTAAAGAATGGAGAGAGTGCTTACATCTGCCGCAAAGTGGCATGATATGTCATGCTCCCTAAGGCAAGTATTATGTTTGATACATGAAGGACACTGAACCTTTTCTCAAACCGTTGTCTGAGGGCGTTCACAAGACCAATAAGAGCCAAGAGAATGCATGGGATATTTGAAATGGTGTTGAAGAATTCTGCAATATAGGATGACTGCACATAATTTGGTTCACACCACTCTTTAGATGTTACTGGGCCCCAAAAGAATATGCCATCTGCCATTCTGCAATCTTACTTGAAAAAGTCAGCTTGTAGGCACTTACAATATTTGATGTAAGTAAATTACTCAAGCATTTTAACATGTCTCAATAGTCAACGTTTAATTAAAGAGACAAATTTTCTAAATATATCCTTAGAAGAATTATAATCAGATGTGAATGAACAAAAAATGGCTTCGACTATAACCTTCGATACAATTACTACGCACACAAACAATGATTTTAGATGAACCACAAAGAATCGACACAACATGAAACTGAAAAAGAAGAAGGGACAGGGACCCAAGAACTCTTAAGACAGTAATGAGTCACGATATCCATATGACACTACAACACAGGATCTCTGTGTAGAACAAGTGCTCATGGCAGTTAGGTGACATTTCATTATTGTTAACTTTAGAAAAGTATCCACAATCCTCAAAATTTGGCCCCGGGTATAAAAACCAGTTAACGCATTAATTCAGATTTGATTTCCAATAGCTTCTTGTTCTTTATGCCAGGTTGTTTTATACTCTCTCTATCTCATATTAACTTTACGTGGCTTTGGCATTCAAAATTCTAAGATCAGCTAAATTGACCATCAAAGTCAACTTAGATCCCTAAAGTGGGTCAAATGGAGTAAATATGAAGTTATGCATACATTATTTCTTCTTATGAGTTGATGAATAATCTCCTTTTTTTTTCAATGCACATTTCTCAAGGCATGTATATCACACTAATAACTGAAACATAGTTTCTCCCATAGAAGAAGATCGGATGAGATTACTTGTAGTGGGAAGATCAAATATACTACTAAACTATTATACCTACAATGAGGTTGACATTGCTTGAATTTTTTCACTAAACTATTATAGCTACAATACACAAAATCAATTAAATTTCCACTAAACCCACAAATAATACAACAATTAACCAACTCCAACTCCAACTCCAAAGATCCAATTTTTAACCCCATTAAACCACCTCCTACACAGCTTAATCAAACTACAATATCACCCTCACCACTATTCCCATAACAAAAAATACCCTCAAATCTCAACCAATCTATACGACCTTACTTGAAAAGGATCTGTTCTATAGGCTCGTACCACTGTATCCTTGAGTTCTAAGGAGACAGCAAATTGGTCTATCAGCCCACAAAAGGTAGAGGTAAGGTCCTAAGTTGCTCGGACTCTTCACTTTCGACGCCACACCCGTGTTGGATTCTCCAAAATATACTACTTTTGAAGAATCCGACACACATCCGTTAAGACATTTTTGAAGAGTCCATGCACCAAAGATCCAATTTTTACCCCCATTAAACCACCTCATACACTGCTTAATGCCTTAATCAAACTACAATATCACCCTTAACACTATTCCCATAACAAAAATACCCTCAAATTCCAACCAACCTATACGACCTTACTTGAACAGGATCTGTTCTATAGGCTCGTACCGCTGTATCCTTGAGTTCTAAGGAGACAGCAAATTGGTCTAAGTTGCGCGGACTCTTCACTTTTGATGCCACACCCATGTCGGATTCTTCACTTTTGGTGAATCCAACATGCACCTATTGACATTTTTGAAGAGTCCGAGCAACATAGGTAAGGTCTGCATACATCCTACCCTCCCCATACCCCACATGTGGGATTACAATGGATATGTTTTTGTTGTTGTTATCACCATTAGATCCCCAAAATGAACCAAATTTCTCCACAAAAATACATATACATATAGCAACCAATACATACAAAAATATGCATATGTATGTAAGTCTACATAGTTGTGCATAAATACGTAATCTTTCTATTTATACTAAGAAAAAAATTCAGAAAAATACAAACAAACCTTTCAACGTCAGATCCAAATTCGTACAAATCTTTCACAGATTTGCTTCCTCCAATATATATATGTGTGTGTGCATATACATATATAAACACACACAAGATCTCTCTCCTCTCTCTCTCTCTCGCTCTCTCTCTCTCTCGATCTCGATTTCGATTTTTTCTCTCTTGCTTTTTTTTCTTCTTAGCTAGGGTTAAGGGGAAAATGAAAAAAAGCATATAGAAAAAAATAGAATAATAATGAGTTCTTTTTTTTATTTATTTATTTATTATTATATTTTTTTACTTTATTGAAAAAGAAAAAGGGAGATTCGTTAATCTAAGCGGATTTGGAATTTTGGGAGGGGAATCTTCTTTTTTAATTTTTGACACGAGTGAGTGAGTTGGTTTGCACGTGTGAATGAGCTCAACCGTTGGATTATATTGGAATTATGAACGGTTCGCGTTGTTTCATGCTGGTTGGAGGACACGTGTAATACACCGCCAGGTGGGGTTTTTTTTTTTTTTTTTTTTTTTTTTTTTTTTTTTTTTTTTTTTTTTTTTTTTTTTTTTTTTTTTTTTTTTGCAATTTAACTCGTAATTCGTATGAGGAAATGAATAAACAATGCTCGCAAAAAATTATTTTTAGATTTTTTGTGTAGTATAAAATCGTTGATTATTAAGAGTTCAACATAAGGATAAATTTATTTATTTAAAAATTTTCGATATCATATTCACAGTTACCCCCCATTCATCCTAGTTAGCATTTTTTGGCCTCGTATTAGTGTTGTGATTGATATCGTCACCAATCACTATCATTAATATTGATAACATTTAGGCTTATTATTGGAAAACTTATTTTTAGAAATATCGTAATGAAAGAATATAGGAGTTTGTTATTGAGTATTTGTTTAATTTACCAAATGCATTCACAAGCATTTATATCATTGTCCTAATTTCATATTAAGGGTTCGTTTGGTTCGAAGATAAATTATGCTGGGATTAGTTATATTGAGATTAGTTATGCTGGGATAAGTTATTCCGGAATTAGTTATGATGGAATTATTTCTTATTGAATGTTTGGTTTGTTGTATTCAACATAATATACATTGCATAATTTTTAAGAATAAATTGTTTGTTTACAAAAATACCCTCCACCTTATTTAGTTTTATTTTTTTATATTTTCTTGCAAGCTTTAGTTATTCATTCTTAAAAAATAAAACTTCCATCTTATTTAACTTAAATATTTTGTGTGTGCATTCCATGATTGTCCCGTGTGTATTTAAAAATAAAACTTTCATCTTATTTAGCTTAAAAATAAAACTTTCATCTTAAGATTGTTAAAGTAAAAGAAGATTTATTGTTTATGTCTCTTCATTTTCGCACATATCACTCCTATATTGTAAGCTTTAAGTTATCTTCATTTTAATTGATATATAAAATACAAACTTTCAAGTGATTAAAAGAATATAAATTTAAAATATGTACTTCATCGTTAGAGAAATCAAAATATGAATAAACATAAAAATTAGTCAAATAAATTCAATATGTAATTCGGCGTTAGAGAAATTAAAATATGAATAAATATAAAAATTAATCAAATAAATTCAACGTATAATACATTCATAAATAAAAATTATATTTATATAGTGTAATTTTTTAATGAAAAAATATGAAGAATTATCATAAAATATCGAGTAGTGAAGGTTGTAAATGTTATTATACGTGTTATTAAAAATGATGTAAATATACATGAATATAAAAGTGAGGTATAAAAAGGGTTTAAGAGGATATCTTTGTCTTTTTACCTATTTTATTTCGGGATAAGTTATCCCGGTATTACTATTCCACCCAAAGGTAGGAATAACTTATCCCAACACTAACTATTAATCGTGGGATAAGTTATCCCAGGCTTTGTAACCAAACATGGGATTAAGTGGTACTAAAAATTTATCCGGGATTAACTCCTCTTATCCATCACACCAAACGACCCGTAAGGGTACAACTTAAAAAACAACTTACTCTATTAACGTAATATTCATTTATAGTGGTCAAGCAGATCGTTCTGAAATGAAGGGCCTAAAAAACCTAGAAAGAAGAAATCAATATAGAAGCTATAACTAATAAACAATAAGAATAAGAAAATGCTCAATTAAAATAGTTGTCATAATGCTCTTTTTTTTTTTTTTGGCTGTGAGCAAGGAGTATCATGCACGAGCAAAGCAATAAAAAAAAGCACTTAGTTTCTCGACTTTCTAACTTTATTTTGATTGATGATTTTATCATTCGACATAAATTACGTAGATTAATTATTAACTTACATCATGATTTAATATAGACGTAAACAATATTCGATTTCAAATTTATGGACTAACATTAATTAGTAAAGCATTTGGTTGACTAGTTTTTAACCTCGTGTTTATTCTAAATCGTTAAAATAACCAACTATTAAATTAATTGACGCAACATAGAATTTATCCCTTTTGAAATATAACAATATTAACTTTCACATTTGCAAGCAGCAGAATATCGTATCATTTGGAGTAAGCTCCGGAGCCGATACAAAGCTTTATGATAGCACCTAATTTTTCCGATTCGGTGGTTACGTTTTGAAGTCAGAATTTCAAAGTGCAGTGAGTTCGGTATAAAGAACTTTAAAGGTTGAACGCATCAAATTTAAATCAAGAATTCACCGCTGGTCAGATAACATAAGAGAGAATTGGATTGGTAATCAAGAAATGCTTGACATACACATTATTGCATTCCCTACACTTGCCAGAAGTAAAAGCTCAAAAAATGGAAGAGTAAAAAAAAAGGCTGTTGTATATAGTAGTATGTTCCTTCTGTAAGGAATAGTGTATATATAAGTAGCATTTTTATGTGCCTAATCTAGACACTTGCCTCAATGCATTGGCAAACTCTTCTACTGTTTCGTTCCCCCCGGTGTAGGTGATCAGAGGGCTCTCTGGTGGAACGACGTCTTCTCTTAGGTAGCTCCCAGATGTTCTTAGCAGATTTTCAGAACCTTCCTCGACAGCACCTTTCAAGATCAGTGTTGTGTGAGTTCCGGATATAAGTTCCTCATAATCCGTGTCTCCAGTTTCACCGAGGATGACACACATGTTTGCCACGTTCAATCTCCAGCGTACAAAAAGATACCTACAACAATGATACTACACTAGTGAGATTGATTGATACTTTAAAGCATGCCATGAGCAAAGAAAGTACTCGGAACTCTAACAAATCTTCCTATATATATGTAATGACGGATTTTTAGCTAAAGAACATTTCATCCAATCAAATAATGACCATTTTTCCGTGTAGCACGAATTTCTTGTGTATAACGGCCATTTTCAAGATGAGATGAGGTTTGGGCTGACCAACACAGTTTACATGCCTCAAGTACCAGAGTTTCTTGTTAGTATAACTAGAATAACAAGGATACTTTTTTACTTTGTTGGGCATCGATAGACTATATATAGTGCTTCGACTCATGGACTAATGTCCTGTTATAGCTGTCTCTTCTTGACTTATGTCCTTTGTTAGTGATGAAGACAAGGATCCAGAAAAAGTAGCATGTTTTTGCAACAAAAAAAATAAAAAATAAAAAAAATCCATCAAACAAGCTGCTTTTCAAAAACTGTTTTTTTTTTTTTTGTGAAAAGTGAAAACAAACGTTGAATAAGCAACTAAAGCCCCGCAATTGTATTTTTCTTAACAAGTGAAGTTCTTTCCTTTTACAATATGTGCATGTTAAACTGAAAAAGAGCTTCCCCGCATGCTGAGAATATGCAGTTAACTAACACCTTTAGTACGAGATCGACCTGCAATGATATCAAATGAGATGGGCAGGCTACCGATTAGCAACCAGAGATTAAACTCTGGTGAGTAAGAAACAAGGCAGCCACCCCAACTTATTAACATGCTTTTTAAAGATGGAAGATTTTGATGGTCTATAAGTCTTAAAAGAGACTACTCGTGAACAACTTAGGATTGGCATTGGCATATACATGACTCATGAGAAACATGGACAAACAAATCGATGAGGTTATTAATCCAGACCAAGGACATTACAACAATATGTGAAATAATTTCCAGGTCGACTGTTAACCCATCAATCTGAAAGACAGTACCTGAGTGCCTGTGACCGAGATGCAAGCAGAGGAACAACTTGCATTCTTGTTGAATTCCTGCAATACATCAAATGGCAGCGAAGACCCCTCATCCTAAGCTTCTGTCTCATATCATCAACCTTCTTTGCCTGATGAAAGATTAAACATATATATAATATGTGTTACTTGGAATACATCAAACTAGATATAATGGCTTAATTTTTCGTTTCAGGAAGAAAAAAAAATATATCCACCTTACTGCGATCCTTGATCAAGTAGGAAATGCAATGGGAATTGCTTGATTTTACATCTTCCTCAATAGCACTAGTTACAGATTTCTCCTGTTTACCTTCTTGTGTATTCATTAATTTCCAAATTGTTTTCCTTAAGCCATCGCCACCCCATCGATATTCAATATGTGATGAATAGTCGGGGTCGGGATAAAGCTTGCCATGTTCTTCAGAGCAAGTTCCGGGATAGAATACTTCACTCCCACTGCTACAGATTAAAGCATCAAACTCAGCCAATTTGATGTTCCCCGATTTTAGAAATGCTGTCAACTCGGACATTGACATTGCTGTTGAGATGGCAAATCCTGATACTCTTGTGATCTGTGGATCTGACTTAATCGCCTTAAGAATCTCCTGGATTATCTGAATCATTTTCTTTTGAGGAGCTCCATTTGTGTCATAGCAATCTAGAGCAATTACAATTAATTTACGTCGCCTCCTTAACATGGGATATTTGCTAGGAACATTGTCCTTTTTGTCACCCTCAGACTCCTGTTTACCTGTCTCCGGTTTCTTCATTTTGCTTAAAACCCGATTAACTTGGTCTTGTACAGCATCAGCAGTTGCAGATGCATCAAATGATTCATTTAATGATGTCTTTTCTCCATCAACAGATAGTCGCAAGGACATATCTTGCACGTCTTTGAGTGAATCATTCAGGGACGACTCTTCTGCAGCCAGTTCATCTGACGGATTGTCAGTTTTCCATTGCGGGTGTCTCATTCGACATGCAGCAATTCTAGTTAAGTATGTTCGACAATGTTCGGGCCATGAGAAGAGGTGTATGTTCTTCCAACCATTCTTCCTACACTCGGACCACAGGTTCTTTTCTGATACTAATTTAAGTAGTGCATCAGCAATTGCTTGCTGATCATGTGGATCCACAAGCAATCCATTGTTGAGTGCCTAATAAAGAGAAGTATCAATAGTTTATTTCATTCTTGTATAGCAATAAAAGAAATTAATGTATAAAACGAAAATGATGCTGATCCTTTGAGTATATCCTTTTATTTTGATGTTTCTTTCCATCTGTACCTTTTTGACAACTTTGGAATAGAAATCATGTTCAAATTGTTAATAATGCAACGATAAACCAACATAGAAATCGGGTTAGTGATGAATGGGAGGAGTGAGGGTAATTAAAGCATGGAACGCATGTCTTTTTACCCGATGAATATCAACTGGACCACCATTCTTAGTAGCCACCATAGGAAGTCCATGTGCAGCAGCCTAAAGAATTGTACAGATATATATAATCAAATTTAGGAATTAACAATAACAGAAACTTGAAGGACAATGTCGGAAATGGATTAAATTCAGAACAAACCTCAATTAGAGTAAGTCCAAAAGGTTCAACTAAAGCTGGATTTATGAAGACACCCTGTGAAGTTTCTATACCATAAGAACCATCATCATAAGGAAAATATTACACAAATTGCAAGGACCAAAGGACTTAAGGAACCTTCGTTTTGCCAGCAAGACGGTATATCTCTGGAACGTCACTTTGCTTGTGATGTTTCGGGAATGCAACTTGGCCATAAAGGTCATACCTATCAACCAACTTCAGAACAGTTGTAAGAACACTAGCATTTCCCGCGCCCATCTCATCTATGTCATCTCTATTTCCCATTATAAGTGTCTGCATCCAATATTGTACCATTGTATTAGTATTTGAAATGACAATACGATTCATTCTCAGCAAGCAACCGTGTCAGACCAATTACCAGATTAGCGAGCTCCCTCAGTGGGCGACATTCTCCAAAGGCCTTCACGAGAGTGGTTATATTCTTCTTTGGATCTGGTCTGGACAATGCCAGAATCATTGGCTTATGTGGATTTGTTAGAAAACGCATGACCTGCAAAAAGACACATACTTGAGCAGAATCATTATTTGCATGTGAGCACAAGCCACAATTTTGTTAAATTTTTCTACCCACCTCAGACCATATAGTGGGGACTGATTTAGGAGATTGTCCATCAACATTAGTGAGTGCTGCAAGATCCCCGTCAGCATCTGCTGTGTCCTCCTGAGCCACAACATTACTGAAGTCCATTCCAGGAGGAATAACCTACAAGTTTGTGTCACCAAAGGACTCTCAGAAGCCCCAACTGTTAGGATTTACCCTGAAGTTCCTACTTTACCCGGATTCTAACATAATTGTGTTTCACTCAAAAAAGGATTTCTTGGTAGAAAACGTTTTCTTTGTAGAAAAGAACTCTACCATATTTATCCTTTTCTTGGAGGAGAAGTTTTGGACTTCTATAAATAGAAGATCTTTTCTTCTCAAACAAAATTAATAGCATCCACAATATAGTCGTTTAGAGAGTTTTGTTTAGGGGGGAGATTTTCTCTCAACAATTTTATGCTTTTCTTTTATATTAGTTTTTCATATATAGGCCAATTGGCCAAACCATATCAATAATATATTTTTAGTATGTTTTTCTTTGTCATCTGATTTATCGCCTTCAAGGTTTGCAATTATAAGCTTCCGCATGACGCCCTCTCGATTTCGATCCCAACACCAACTACAAACTTAAGTATAGTAATAGTTTCTAAGTAACTGCAAGACAATTAATTTTCCTCGACCATCCCGGACATCATGCAGCTGTGTCAGTCAATGTCCTTGTTATAAAGTAACCTATAATAGCCCCAATTGAACCCGGAGAAAGAAGTATAACTGTAGGAGGCAGTTATATGAAACTTTGTTGATGGATGCATTTGTGACTATCTTAGGAACATATGAAACTAGGGGTTCCAGAGATTATCCTCCTTAAGTCAGCACTGATTCAGTCCCTAGTTTTGAAGTCACCAGGCACCAGCCTATTAGATACTTCTTGTCAGAGAGAGAATAACGAACACCACCGACATCTATCAGTTTAAAAGGGTATGCTTATTTGAAGTGTTTTCTACACAAGCATTTGGGCTGTTGATCGGATAATTTCGAATTTGAATTTCTTGGGAACAACAATATAAGAACTTAATGACGTGGAGTTATACCGCAAGATCTCAAAATGTCACATTACTTTCCTCACATGCCCACTAATACATATGAACTGTGGATCTGCCATATCTTTCATCAATTTTTTATGACCATGATTACCGGCATCCTTGGCATATGGAAGTCTGGAAATTAGATTTCTCATTCTACCAATTAAAGAAAACTGTGAAAAAGACATTATATAGGTGCACGCATGAGTGTATGTCCACATATATATTCATGAAACGGCATTCTTACCGCCATCCTTGGCATGTAGCGACCATGGCAATTAACTCCTCGTCTTGCACGAGCTCTTAAAACTTTCTCAAGTTTTACATCAAATCCATCATATAGTCCCCATTGTTCATCAATCTCCTGTTTGGTGCTTGTGATAACGAGTTCTGCAGCATCCAGTGAGAGCTCCTCTCCTTCAATCCTCCTCATGATCCTGTATGTTGAATTAATATCCTCTTTTGATTGCCTCGCTTGCTTTATAAGCTGTTCTAGCTTGTTTCTACCAAGTGAATGTCCTGTTAGGACCATCGGAACATTTAAAGCGCCTGAAAGGAGAGCAGCACTATCCCCTGCATCTGCATAATGACCGTGGATTACATATGGCCAAACAGGTTGGCCTCCACCTATTTGTTCACCCAAAGCCTTTGACATATTAATGATGTGTGCAAGAGCTCCATCTACAAACTCCTGAATATAAGGCCATAACAATTCTTTCCGTAGGTACTTATCACGAGGACCAAAGGGTATCCTTATGATATAAGCTCCACTGCTTTCTCCATGATCAGTGTCATCACCATCTTCAGCACCTGTGTTCAACATCTCTGCGGGCTCACCATAGCTCCAATCCACTTCAGGTGACGCAATTTGGCGAGTGAACAGATCAACTCTATACACACCGGGCATCTTAGCAAGTGCTTTAGCAAGCTCCACAACATACTTAATCTGAAAATTTGGATAGACTCGGATAAGGATCTTAGTGCTAAGAAGGCAATTCGAAAAGAAGTTATTCCCATATCATGAAGGTGATGCAGTTTACCTGACCACCTGTATCAGAATCACGCCCAAGCTCCATATTCTCACCTCGGACCAATCCATGCAAACTAGTCAAAAAGATTGGTAATTTAAAATTTAATACCCCATTCAGTTACTAGCTTAGTCAGGCACTTAAAGCTTTAAAGGAAGTTCAGATTGGAAGTGCCATCACTTGGAAAAAATTCGATATGCTAGCAATTAGTAGTACAAGCTTAATGACTGGCAACAGTAGAAATATAACCTGAACCAAGACTAGTCAGTACAAGTTTAAAAGCACAACATTCAGTTACGATATGACAATTCAAATCTGATATCAGATCTGGAAACAAGCATTTGAAATCTACTCAAGTTTGCATCAAAATATATGTACCTAACTAGGGTGATATAGAGCCTCTTTTCCTTGTTACTGTCTGACCAAACTTCCAAATTGGAAAAGTTCCTCTGAAACCTTTTCCTTGGGCTGTCAAGTGTTGGTGTCTCCCCTAAAACATCACCCTTTTCCCCTTCAGACAAGTCTTCGGACATGTCCTCTGTAACGTCTTTGCGTCCTTGTTCTCGTTCCATTCTTCTGTTTGCTAACCTCTGGAGGTCTTCCCATTCCAACTATGAAAAGAGTGGAATGTTTCAGAAGAATAATTCTCTTTGATAAGTATGAAGATTGAAAATAAAGCTGCTTCATATCTTAAATAAAGATGAGGTCGAATAATCTCAAGCATCAATATAAAATCTATAAGCTTAACTACCTTGCAACATAATGACATATAGTTACTTAACGCCAAAATGGAAAATAGATTGTTAAGTTGCAAAAGAATAAGCAGAAACTCATGCCAGTACATCGGTGAAACGGTAAAATGAAGGAACTACGAGAAGATTCAAAATCTATAAATAATTCATCATCCACGATCTTCAATTGGCCTCTCTACCTCACCCCTGAGGTAGCGGTACGGACTGCGTACACTCTACCCTCCTCAGACCCCACGTTGTGGGAATACACTGGGTTTGTTGTTGTTGTATCCACGATCTTCAATAGATAATCCAGGGGCCAAGATCTTTTATATGAAGGTGAAATTTCCTTAGAGTGTCAGCTATTAGATCTTTGATCCTTTGCAAGTAATGTGTTGTGTTTAAAAGGAAGCTTCATCATTACAATGAGACATTGAGCACCCATGCCATCATGTTCTGACCATTATGGTTTCTCCAATTAACAACGAAAGACGAGTACATTTTCTGTAGAACAGCATTGAATGTATTGGACTGAGAAGACTAGAATTTAATCAGCAAAGGACCTATGAGAGTTGTTTTAAACAAAATTTCTTTTAACTAGAACCCTTACACATCGAACCCCAACAATTTGGTTAATGTCGCAGTCTTGCTCCTCAATCTAGATTTACTTGTTTTTTAGAGAAAAATATAAAGAAGAAAGCACAATTCTCAGGATGGCAACAATAAAAAAATTCATTGCGAAGTAAGAGGAAGGTTAAAAAACAAGTTTGTAGAGGAAGTATGATGAAAGTGGAGAGGAGTCTAAAATCACAATAAAAAGTGATGTTCAAGAAAGCACAAAATTTCCTTGACAGACAGCATTTAATCCAACAGTGACTAACTTTCCGCAACTGCTCAATCCAGGTTATAGATTTAGCACAAGCTAAATGTAGAATCAGTAGAAATGATCAAATCCTCTTCCTGAAATAGTACATGACCATAGAATCCTCACGCACACATGTATCTGCGGTTATGGAAGCAGGATTTTCACTAAAGGGATATAGTAACAAATTGTCCTTGTATATACCGTGTGTTTTCCGGGCAAAGGTGGTTCGGATGTATCTCTACAAGTCAAAAAGATCTAGCCCATTTCCTTTTTCCTTATATTTGAAAACTTTATCAACTTGTGTCTATTTTAAGTACACTACTAATTGAAAGGTTATTCCAAAATCTGCAGAATATTCTGAAAATAACAATCAAAGCTACAGTATACAGAGACATACAAAAACATGTAGCTAAAGAACAACAATGAGTATTCTTTCCCATCTGCCTAAAAAGCTTTGATGGATCGGTAGAGTTCCTCGGTATTTGTTCTAGTGGGAAGTGGCAGCTACTTGGTGAATTAGTCGAGGTGCGTGAGAGCAGGCCCGCACACCACCATTAAAAAACACATGAAAAACAAATGCACAAAGGAATATACAAATATCATGCTTGAGAAAATCCAGAAAACACAAGGCACAACACACAAAGACAAAAACTTCACCAGTGCCCCTTTATTTCACAACCCCAAACAAGTCACAAACACTCAAAAAAACATAGAGCATAATCAAAAGTCAAAACCATTTTGACATTCACCCAATTAAAGAAATGAGCAGAGCTGTATATCAAAAAAAATAAAAAATGTTGAGAGCTGTAAAACACAAGTGAAAATAACAAAGAAACCCCAGACAAAACCATCTCAACATATTCATCCAAAATTCAAAATCTCCAAAAAGATATAAACACTACTCCTCTGTCCCCATTTATATGAAGGTTATGCGTACGCGTGTTAAAATAATTAATATTGACTCTGAATTCGGCTATAAATTTTCAAATATTAAAAATTAAAATTTACATATTTAAAACCAACACGAAGTGTATCACAAGTCATAATATACCTAATGATTTAAAACTCTTTTTAAAAATTTGAGAAAATTATAATAAAAGAAGTTGTTTGACCCCTCAAATAGTAACATCTTCCCAAAATGGGACCAAGAGAGTATTTCACAACATCTTTTGCATGGAAAAAAGATCACTAAAACATAGAACACTCACGGTTCAATTCCTAACGGAGACAAAAGCACTAAATGATTTCTTCGTATCTGTCCTAGCCTTGGTCAATAAAGTTACCGGTACCAGTGAGAAATAGCAGGCGCCCTTGAAATTAATTGAGATGAGCACGAGATGACTCAGATACCACGATTATAAAAAATAAATCATTAAAACATAGAGCACTCAAGGTTCAATTACTAAATGATTTCTTCCTATTTGTCTTAGACTTGGTAGATAAAGTTACCAGTACATGTGAGAATAGTAGGTGCCTTTGAAACCAATTGAGATGAGCATAAGTTGACTCAGACACCACAATAATAAAAAATAAAATCATTACAGCACAGAGCACTCAAGGTTCAATTTTTCTCATTTGTCCAAGTCTTGATGAATTGAGTTATCCATACGATAAGAGATATATGATAAAATTAATCAAGATGCACATAAGCTTACTCAGACACCACAATTATAAAAAAAAATAAAAAATCATTACAACACAAAGCACTCAAGGTTCAATTTTTCTCATTTGTCCTAGCTTTGATGAATAGAGTTACCTGTACGATAGGAGATAGTAGATAAAATTATCGAGATGCACACAAGCTAACTCAGACACCACAATTATAAAATATAAAATCACTACAACACAGAGCACTCAAGGTTCAATTTTTCTCATTCGTACAAGTCTTGATGAATAGAGTTACCCGTACAATAGGATATAGCAGATAAAATTAATCTAGATGCACACAAGTTGACTCGTACATCATGATTATAAAACAGAAATCATTAAAACACACAGCACTAAGGTTCATTTTTTCTCAATTTGTCCTAGCCTTGATGAATATATAGAGTTACACGTACAATGGGAGATAGCAGATAACATTAGTTAAGATGCGCACAAGCTGATTCGTACACCACGATTATAAAATATACAAGGAAAGATAAAAGAACCTGTTTCTTCTTGCGAGCAAGATGCCAAATGCGCCAACACATATTCTCCAATCTTGAACTTCTCTCCCTTGTATTCCTTGTAGCTACAACTTTGATCCATGTCCTATGAAGATCAGTTTCATCAACCCCTGTAACAACTTCTTCAACAAAATACTTTGTTGGATTAAAATTAGTCCTTTCTGCCAAATTCAAATGTGATGATGATGATGCTGAAGCTGATGGTGTTTTATCCTCAATAGCTGATGCTCCACTACTCAATATAGCTTCTAAATAACCATTAATCCATTCATTTCCAGCCATTTTTGCTCAAAATAAAACAATGGGGTTCACTAAAAGATTGAATCTTTACATGAAAGATTGAATTTTTTTCAAGAAAATTAAAATTCTTGATTATTTTTTTTGTGGGGTGTTGCTGAAAATGGTGAGATATGAAAGAGAGATTTTGTATTATGTTATGAAAGAGAGGGGGAAAAAGGTACCACGTGGCAGTTGAAGGTGGGCCCCATGGAGTGACACGTGGAATTTGTGAAATTTATTAGGAGAGACAAAAGAGGAAGAATGAAGGGAAGGATTAAGAAAAGAGTGACACAAACTTTAAGGATTGTGCGGTTCCCAATGCGAAGCAGGCGCCTACTTTGGGATGGGAAGAGAGGGGTTTTAGGAGAATTTTATGGCTTTTTTTTTTTAAAAAAAATACTATTTGTTTATAAAAATTCAAGTATAATCTTTTTTCGAAAAACAAAAGAAAGTTTTTATTTATTTTTTTGGGTAAATTAGGGTAGTTATATAGATTGCATCATAACAAAATTCTACAGGGAGCCAGGTTGTGGCAGTGCCACATTAGTAGCCGTAGTACCATTAATTACATACAAACTTTCACTACTCCTATTTCTATATTGACTACTGCCAGTAGTAGTACTATATAGTCCAAAATTTGATGGTCATCTAATAGCCTGTTCGGATTGGTTTATTTTAAGCTATTTTTTTTAAGTTGGAAATTTTAGCTTTTAGCTTTTAGTTTTTTTTTTTGTTATTTTAACTTAAAATTAAGTGTTCAGAAGCACTTTTTTACCTTAAAAACAGCTTAAAAAATACTTAAAATAAGTCAATCCAAACGGGCTACTGGACATCCTAACAAGAGTATCTGCAAGCCGATTCTGCTCCCTATAGATATGTAGTACCATTGGATCACCCAGCCTATGGAGAAGGCACCTGCAGTCATTTAACAGAAGTTGCTGAATGAAAGAAAGTTTTTATCAATATTCGGAGGAAATTGAATTTTTTCAGGGTAAGAGATTTTATTTTTACGTATAAGAAATCTGAAAAAATTATTTTATTTATTTACTCTGTAGTGATCAAGAGATTTTAATTCCTCGATATTTTCTCTGTTTGAAGTTATATTAGTGTACCCTCTCCATTTCTAAATATTATATTTGTGATCTTTATTAAAAGCAGATAGTTCAAAATATTTGTCATTTTGAAAAATTAAGACATAATTAGTTATTTATTTTCATCTTTACCTTTAGTTGTATATAAATATGGAGAGATATTAATACAGTAACAAAAGAAAAAAGTATTAAAGAGAGTGAAATAATAAATGCAAGTAATTTAGTCAAACTATCCCTCTAGTTAATATTTTTATTAAGAGCGTGCAAATAAAAAAAGTCACTAGCATTTAAAAACGGAGAGAGTATTATGTATTCATTTTCATTACACTCAGATGGGGTGGTATATTTCTCTAAATCTTACACATAAATTTTGATTTGACTTCAAAGGGGATTAATTATCTAGTAGTGAGAATTCATTTATGATGTTGTTAGAAAGTAACTAGGGGAGTAATTTTGAATTCAAATTTCTTTGGTTTATGTTACTAGAGAGAAAGGATTAATTTTCCATATAATCATAGTAACTTTAATTTATTCATCACGGGTTCAAGCCGTGGAAACAGCCCTTTGCAGAAATGTAAGGTGAGGCTGCGTACAATAGACCCTTGTGGTCCGGCCCTTCCCCGGACCCCGCGCATAGCGGGAGCTTTAGTGCACCGGGCTGCCCCTTTAACAATCAAACCATAAAATTACTTTATTACATTAAAAGGGAATTCAACTTTAATTTACACATTAGAATAGTAAAGTCATTAAACTTCATCTACTTATGAAGCATGAGACTGTATTTGTAAAAAAAAAAACAATAATATATGGACAAGTTTTAAAGAGCGGTTTGAAATAAGGCCATAAGTTATAATTTTTTCACAAAAATTAATTTTTGACGTAGAATTAGATCTAAAATTCATTCTTATGTGGTGATCCCAATCCCAAGTCTTGATTTGCCAATTTTAGGCCCTAATATTATGTTATTCATGCTTCACATGTCTAGTTCTGAGTATGCAAAGAAAGGAAGAAGAGGATGTTACGTCTCGCATTGAAAATGAGAATGAGACATCGCCTCTTTATATAATATTCCTCGCATAGTCACATAATAAATTAACTTTCGAGATGGAGTTAGGCTTAAAATCTATTTTACTTGTTTTCTTTAATTTTATAATAATCATCGCATAGTTACATGTATAATAATTTTTTGATTTTATTCGTATAGTCGATCCTAACTTGTTTGATATATAATATTGAGACGTAATAATAGTATTGTATTTTGTAGTTTTCTTATTGGATGTTTCAAATTACTTTGTTGCAATTTCTCTAAGTTTCATATTTCTGGTGTCTTTACTCACTTTTCCTACACTTTATCATCTCTTTGATCTTTGTTGTATACTTCACATATAGCAAATGCCCAACTTTAGGTTTTGCAACTCAATGACCACCAACAATTGTTTGGTATATTTTCTAATCATATATTTGTGTTTGTCCCAATTTGATATACACTATATTTTCATATATATATACACTACATATATATATGTCATAATATTTCCATAGCCCACTATATACTAAGCTTTGATCTCTCTATTCCTCCAGAGAGAATAAATAAGAGAAGGTCGTTTGAGATAGTTTAGCCATAGTTTGTATCAACTTCCGGATATCAGTTCGTATGTATGAAATCATAATAAATGAAGATGTTAAAAAGGACGAGGTAGAGCTAAAATTATACGTCTCAATGCGCCGCAATTACTACTTTATGTTCTTTTATGCAATTATGAACTTCACGAAATTCTATCAATTCGAAGACAACTTATACTTTTGATGAAGTTGTCTCCATTAGAGATATACAATCTCTAAAAATCAACGCAAACTTAACAAAAGATACAACACAACAGAAGAGATCTATATAGGCGATACCAATTAGCAATTGAGAATATATATTTTAGTCATGTTAGTACATTTACATTCCTATGCTTTCTAGGCGTCTTTTAGCTCGATCAGATTGTTATATGTCAGTATAAAAATATAAAGAATATTTTCTTATTATTATTATTATTATTATAAAGAATATATATATATATATATATTATATATATATATATAATATATATATATATATATATATATATATATATATATATATATATATATATATATGTATTATACAAGTGAGAAGCACACCCATGTGAAGGAAAATAAATCAATCAATTATAGGCCAAGATGCAAGTACTCGAAAAACGAGAGAAGGAAGAAAGCCAAAAAAAAGTGACACATATGCCAAGTTAGGCCAAAAATTTGCCTTCACTTTTTTTGTTTGCATTTATGTATGTATTCAAAGAATGGCAAAGATACCCAAAAAAATAAATAATTGGAACTGAATTTAAAATGTTGGAAAGCAACTTGTGTGTAAAAGGTTAAAGATGACAAGGAGATAGAGTTTGGTTGATGGTGGCTACTACTTGTTGGGATGATGATATGGTTGCCACAAACTTTTGAATCAATAAAATAGATGTGTTATGTCCATCATGTGGCAAGAATAACTTACCATTTTGTATTTCATGTCTTCAACATTAGCCTTATCATTGGTAATGCCTCTCTCACATATCTAATCAGCTTGTATCGTTGGATTAAAAAAGTGATTGATCAGTCAAAATAGAAGTTTTCAAGCTCAAAATAGGTCGTTTAATGCTATATCTCCTTCTTGATCCTCACTGAAATCACGAAGGGAGTAAGAAGATATTCCAATGGCATATGCTTGATATGGGTTTTGTACATGTTGTGCCTATTATATTGGTTGGGGCCTTCCCCATATGGCCCCACTAATGGGCATAAGAGCCCTCTTGTTACACATTTACGAGACGTCGAACTTTTTCTCAAAGTATTATAAAAGTCGCGAAATTATCTTTTTTGTAACCAAAATGTCAAGAAACAAATGGGACATGTTTTACCTATAAAATACAAAGTTGAGCGACTTTTTAACTAAAAAGACTGTGTAGCTAGTGAGTTTATGTAATATTTAGATATATTTGAGCTCGTTATAAAATATAGTTTAATCACTTTAGTATAATAGAATAAAATGTAGTGAGTTATCATCCATGAGATTACCCCAAATATACTTTTAGATGAAAGATTAGCAAGGGAATTGATACCATCACTCAAATTAAACATATATAGTTTTAAATAAAAGAAAAAATTAAAGGTGATGAATTGATTTTTTTATAAATTATAAGCTTTGAGTGCAGCAATCATGATAAGATATTACATATATACTATAATATCTACACTATTTTGGGTCAAAAAAAGTGCAATAAGATGCATATCACACGTACTATAATTATCTTTACAATTTTATATTTTTTTTAAAAAAAAAAGAGCCATCGCTTAGCCAAACTGGTCCTGTATATTACATGTTCCTATTAAGTATCTAAATACATAATAAAGTATTTTTATTAGATAATTTCTGATTTAAAATTTTAAAAAAATTTATGTGCGTGTTCTCAAGTATCCATTGTGTAGGTAAGTTAATCACTTTAAATATATTATCTTTTTTTAATTATACGCATTAGTCTTATTAAGTCATAAAACTCTAATTTTATTCTAAGAGATCGAGACTAATGCGTATAATTAAATGATGTAATCACTTTATTTACGTAATGAACGTTTGGAAAAACTCACACAAACTTTTTCAAAATATAGTCGAAACTCGAAAGTGTGTAATAGAAATAGATTTTTTTTGCCTTTTTTGTGACCTATTAATGTCTTTTGCAAGTTTATACATATGAATAGGCAGCTGATAAAACTGACTTTATGAAAGATTCTTGGACATATATTGCCTTTTTGTCTTTTTGGCTATTATTTTTTAATTAACGATGGTATTTCAACCAGTTTTTTTTACGCATTTTGACTATTTTACGGGATATTTACTACCTCATCAGGACATGTGATGGGTGCCTAAATTTCGTCCACCAAAATTTGGACAAACTTCTTTAAAACACTAATCTTCCAACTAACACCGTGTACTACCAAAAAAAAACAAGAATTAGTTATAATATTTGTGATTAATCTATCGCCAGATAGCTCATAGCTAATAGAATTTTCTATAATCGGTTGCTAATATGCCTTCGAATTGGTGACAAATTTTTATCATATAACGATAAAAATTATTCGTCGCTAATATCCTTTTTTTGTTATATTTTAGTGAGACGAAGCACACTCCAAATAATATACATAAAAATGGTCGAAATAATTGGGGGGAAAAACATGAGAGTACTGCTGCTAGAAATGTAAATTAGATAGCTATTTCAATTATACAACATTCTCAATGTCAACAATTAAAAAGAAAAAAAACATGTGTTGAGTTTTTTGGGTACGGAGTCACTTTTGTTAGGGAGCGTTTGACCCCAAATGTGAAATTTCTTGACGCGAATTCGAATTTCGTCGAACTTCAATACAAGTACTGAACACTAAATGAGAAACCAAAAAAAGTAGATAAAGGCAACACGAGTGAATGGTGAACTATACCAATTGCCAAATGCTAATCAAAGTTGGTTTCTCAAGATTCATGTGAGAATTTTCTGCATTAATTTAATAGGATTTTACTTTATTTTAAATTTAAACACCACTTGATATGTATTCAATTATTCAAATTTCACCGTAGGCAAAACACGGGGAGATTTCTTTCGATCTGTCCAAGCCTTGGTGGAATAGAATTACTCGATACATGTATTGATAGGAGGTAGCAAATATGTTATAAAATTAATCAAGGTACGTGCAAACTGATGTAGATATACATTATGTTAACATGTCTTGATTTTCATTTGTATCAGGGCATACTCAACAAGGACGTTTCATAAATACAATGTAAATATTTGTCGTGTCGCGTAAAGCAAATCATTTAAGAAAGAAACCGGACCAGGCCCATATTCATCTCAGCCCATGAACCTACTTAAACCCGACCCAGGTCCAGATCCATAACCCAATTATCCAAATGAATAAATATTTTAATGGAAAATCTCATTTAATTCCAAGGGGTAAAAAGAGTTAAAAGTCATTTTTATAAATATTGCTTAATTAATTAGTGGTTGATTACTATAATATTGATAATCTCAAAATATTTATTCATTTAATGTCCCAATAGTTCCATGTATATATAAAGAGATCCAATTTTGTTAATTCATACAGGGTAAAAGTATTTTTTTTTCTCTAAAAACAAATGAGTCATTCTCTGTTCAAAATAATCCTCATTTCCTTTCTCTTCTCTTTTCATTTAACAGAAGCAACTTTTTTCCGCCCAAAATTTTTAGTGGCGATATTTAATTATCTACCAAATAATGATGTTCCTTTAACACTTCGTTGTCAATCTAAAGACGATGATCTCGGATATCATAACCTTACGATTGGCCAAAGTTTCAATTTCACATTTCGTGAAGATCCCTTTTGGAGAACTCTTTTCTTTTGTCATTTTTGGTGGCATCCAAAAGAAATTAGTTTCGATGTGTTTAATAAAGGGCAAAAATGTATTAAAAAAGGACCAGTTTATAGTCAGAAATGCATATGGATTGCAAAGTCAGATGGTTTTACTTTAAATGGAGTTAAAATACATGATTGGTGATATGTATTTTTGCTTTAATTTTTAATAATAATAAAGTTTAATTACTGTATTTAATATAAATATCGCGGGTAATTTCTTATATTTCAAAGGTGAATTTTAATAATAAATTTTATTCATCTTGATTATGTGATCGTAGTGCCTCGCTTATGATTTCTATTGCGTTCCAACACATCTTACCAACGGTGGCAAATGAGCGAATTTGATCTAATTAGGACGTGTTTAAATGGGTCAAATTAATAAACGGTCATGACTCAACTCATTCAAAATTATTTAGGTCAAAATAAGTTGGAGTAATATAAGTTAGATAATGAGTTATAACCCGATCCGCTGAACATGATTGATCAACCTCCACTCATTTTTATTTTGCTTTTTGAAGGAAAAAATGAAAATCGATGTAATTTTTTTAGATTATTTGTTTAAATACTTCTAAATTTACATAATACCAGTCTCTAAATTCAATTTTATACATATTTACTCATTAGGTTGCATTATTTTACCCGTTTCAAATATTTTGATGAGTTATTTTGAGCTCAATCTGTTGTATCAAGTCAATAAATGAATCACAATTCAAGTTATTTAAACGTGGATGAATTAAACAAGTAACTAAAAAAGGATTATAGATTCATTTTGCCACTTTTACATCTAACATAAAAATATTATTCGCGAAATTATATTGTATCTATCGCCTTGAAGGGATCAAGGCTTCGTTACTAACCTTGTTAGGCCTTAATTTAATTCTCAAACTTGTGCACTAGCTCCGCCAACGTAGTTGGTTTAGCTACGTCCAATGTTAAGAAATGATTAAGAGCTACGACGAGAGTATAACTTTTAAAATAAGTTTGTATTAATTTTAATGTCCAAACACCTACTTATTAATCGTTGCTAACCTATTGTTCAGTGGCAAAAGAAAAACCACAACACCACTCATCGAGGAGAATATGTTAGTGGTCATGGTCTAAAGATTCTACCCTGTTGACTAAAATTTTCTTTTTGAGTCAAATCTTTGATCACGAATTTGACTTTGGTTAAAAATTATGAAAACATCTATAGAAGTTTTTGACCATTCTAAACTCATTTAATATCCCAATAATTCTATTTATGCCTATAAAATAGATCCAATTTTGTTAATTCCTACATGGTAGAAAATAGTTTTTTTTCTCTACAAAAATGAGTCATTTTCTGTCACGACCCAATCCGTCGTGAGTGATACCCACCCAACCTCCGGATGAGCGAACCAATAGAGTTCAACTCTTGCCTAGACTAACAGCCTAAAACCAGCAAGCGAAAAGTAAACTAGCAATCAAACGAATCAAAAACTAATCGTTATAATGAATCTGCGGAAAATTCCACCTAGGAACTAAAAGTCATCGTACCAAATATCAATACCAAATATCTAGAATACGGGGATGCCCCCAAAAGATAAAATAAAATAGTTTTAAGTCCGAAACAAATGGAATGAAACTATAAGGATAACCAAGGTAGCTCGAATCAAGCAGCTCACCCTTGAAAGTCAGAATCGTCGGTGCTAAAGATGAGGTCGCGTCTCAGCCGCTGGAAGATTTCATGTACTCACCAAAAGAAAATCAAGTGCAGTATCAGTACACCACCACTGTGTACTGGTAGGATCATCAGCCAGTTTTCAAGTAGACAGTATATACACAGTACAAAAAATTCAAGTAAATATATAAAAAACATGCAACAAGTCAACAGGTCCTAGACTACAGTCTCCACCTACCTTGTTCCCGCATGAAGTCCATCTCTTACAGTTCTATACCACAAACATGTACCACTAATTATACCTTTCCGTCTAGCCCGGACCTACCCTGGAATTCCCTCTAGACAATTACCAAAAGTAATGATCAACCCGGCCTAAATCAAGACCAACACAACAGTTATACAACAGTTCCCGGCCACTCAAGGACCACCAAATAATAGCACCTTTCAATAAACAACTCGGTCCACTCACGAAACCAATATCAGGTATTACTTTCAGTAAAACAACCCGGTCCTTACACGGATCAATAACAATCAACGTAATACAAAAGTCAACATGCAATATGCAATAAAGTAAACCCGTACCAGGCGTGGTACCCGTGCTAACCAATTGTTATACCCGTACCAGGCGTGGTACCCGTGCCAACCATTTATTATACTCATACCAGGCATGGTACCCGAGCCAACCGAATGTCAATAACCACAGTCAATAGATGAACACACACAACTTGTAAAACCAACAAGCAAACACCGTTCAACACAGACTGTAAACAGGAACCTAGACATTCCACACAACTTTCCTAAGCAATGTAAAGCATACTATCACTTAGACATGAGTACATGAATATATTCCATTCACATAAAATCATAAGCCATCACCTACCTCGAAATGATCCAAGCTCTATTCAATCCGAGCTTTTCCGTGTTTCGGATTCCTCTCTCATTTTTGGTCTAAAAATAACACACAGTACATACAATTAACACACAAGGCCTGCACATTACCCGAATTATACCAAATCACCAAACCCCCGGCCATCCATGATCATTCCACCCTTTTTCTGGGCTTTCCCACTGTTAAATCTCCTAGTTCTATCATTTTTATGGATAAAAACGGAGAATTTAACAACCTATGATCATTTTAACATATTTTTATCAACACCCAAGAATGTACATGCTTGGAACCCCCCTTCCTTCCCCGAATTCCACCATTCCTAGGTTATGCCAACCTTTCCCCAAATTCCCTCCAAGTAATTCTACCGCATATAAAACGTAATACAAAGATTGAGGAACGAAAACCTTACCTTAAGGAAGAATTTCGACGGATAAAGGAAGAAAAATGCCTGGAATCGCCTAGCCCTTCTCCCAAAATGATGTTGTGAAAAACTAAATGTTTTGAGAACTATTTCTGCATTAAAATCCCGTTGGTCCGCTATAGCGGTCTCCGCTCCGCTATAGCGGTCCCGCTATAGCGGAGGTCGCTACGGCGGACCATTGCGCTCGTCACGGAAAGAATGTCCAGAAATCTCCCAGTTTTGGCCATTTTACAACACACTTGCTTTCCCCGACGACCCAAAATAATCCCTTCACGTCAAACGCGATTCCGGGAGTTCTACTTATCCAAATTCGATTCTGAAAAATCCCCCGGACTCCTTTATGTCTTGGGTACGTGGAAAACTAGCTCAAAACAATACACATAGACCAATCCTTACCCGAATTTCCCTAGACTCTACCTCACCCCAAAACCGGCTGAGGCTAGCCTAGCCCAGAATTTCAAACTCCCAAACTCGGAGTTTTCTAACTCTAAAACTTGGCACGATTGGACTACCTGTAACGATGGACCCGGTCGTTATATTTTCTGTCCAAAACAATCTTTATTTTCTTCCTCTTCTCTTTTCATTCAACCGAAGCATCTATTTTTCTCCCAAAATTTTTGGTGGCGATATTTAGTTCTCTATCAAATAACGATGTCCAATTAACATTACGTCGTCAATCTGAGGATGACGATCTTGGATATCATAATCTTACAGTTGGCTAGAGTTTCAATTTCACATTTCGTGAGAATCCCTTTTGGAGAACTCTTTTCTTTTGTCATTTTTGGTGGCATCCAAAAGAAATTAGTTTTGATGGGTTTAATAAAGGTCAACAATGTATTAAAAAGGGACCAGTTTCTAGTCATAATTGCATATGGATTGCAAAGTTAGATGGTTTTACTTTGAATGGAGTTAAAGAACATGACTGGTAATAAATATATAGTTTAAGATAATATATGTATTTTCATTTTTATTTCTAATAATAATATATAAAAGAGATCAAGGCCTTGTTACTAACCTTGTTAACTATGCATTTAATTCTCAAAGTTATGCATTAGCACCACCATTACATAGATGGTTTAATTATATCCGATGTCACAAAATGATTTGAGAACTACGACGGAAATACAACTTTTGGAATAAGTTTGTATTAATTAAATTGATTTGAAAGTAATTCATGAGTAATTCTTTTCTCATCTTGTCTCAATTTTGAAAGTACAAAGACCAAACACATTAAATTTGCCAACCAAATGCATTTGTGTGTATGAAAAGATCTATGTTTTATACATCTTTTTTGCATTATTAAACACATCAAAAATGTTTTGCTTTGGAGGCCACCAAAAATGACAAAATTAAGAAAATAGTTCTATGAAAAAATTGCTCTTCAAATTCAAAGTCGAAATGTTGATCCTCATAAGAAAGAGTATGATATCCAAGATCGTTGTCTTTAGATTGACAATGATATTTTAACGGGACAAAGTTATTTTTTAGATTTATTAATAGAGATCATATATGACTTATTACGAAGTCCTTCTTCTATGGGATGAAAAACAAATAAGAGAAATACAATGAAGATTATAATGTTGATCAATGAATAACTTATTTTTTTAGAAAACATTTTTACTATGTGGGTAAGCGAAAAGGCCAGGTAGATGTAGGCCTAAAAAGTATTGAGGAGAGGTGATTAGCTAGATAAGATATGACGCAGCTTCGTCTTACCGAGGGTGACTGTAGATAGAAAGCTGTGGAGGTCGCGTATTAGGGTAGAAGGTTAGTAAGGAGTAGAATGTTGTGTTGCCTTTAGAAGGTATAGGGTTGTTGGTTTCTGTCATAATATTAGTCACACCCTTATATTTCGTGCTTTTGATATCTATTATCATATGTTGTGTAGTGTGTGTCAATCACCTTATTATTTTGTTGTTGTTATTGCTTCTCTCTTCACTATTTTCTTCTTGTACTTGAATCTGTTGCACTTGGGCCGAGGGTCTCTATAGTCTCTCTACTTCCACGAGGTAGTGATAAGATCTGCTTACAATCTACCTTCCCCAAACCTCACTTGTGGAAATTCACTGACTATATTGTTGTTTTTCATTAAAATGGGGAAAACATTTAAATTAATCCCTAAATTTTGTAAATATTGTTTTTTTAATTAAAAGTTTGATTTAAAGAGAGAACTTTGTCGTTATTCCATTGTATTTCATTTTGTCTAGAGTCGTCAAAATGGATTTGGCCATTGAGGAGCCCAATTTGATACTAGGTAAGGATTGGGTTAACATTTTTAAATATTTAAAAGTGAGTCTTATAAGCAATTTCTTTTTTCCTTTTTAAATAAAGGTTTATAAGTCCAATCCCAAGTCAGCCCACTGGCCCTTGAGTCTTGATCGAGGTTGGACCGAGGTCGGTCTGTGGATCAATATGTTATTTAATTTAGATTAAAAAAAATTTAAAAAATTGTGAAAAAAGAAGTAAAAGGTGGAATCTAGCATATCTTAACCAAACTCTTTGCATGGGCTCGACGCGCACTTGTATGGTCTGGAGAGGCTTACTTATCTTATAGTTTAGGGGCAGATACCGTCATTGATTCTTCTCCGGGAAAAGAAGTTCACGACCCGTGGGCCTTCTACCTCCACGCGGCATTGCTCCGTCAGGTTTTCGCCCATTGCGGGCGTAACGAGGTTTTAGTCTTTGATCAGGAGTATTTCGAACTTCAAGTATTAGAGAGAAAGGGCCTTGTCCAAGACAAACTCCTTAACTTAATGCTTGAAGAAGAGAATCTTGATTATCTTCTTAATAGATCCCTTAAAACGTCGTGCGACTCGGAGGACATAAGACTTCTTGGTCAAGCCAAAAAGATTGCCTACTGGATGCTCCTACCCCACCATGTCTGGCCCTTTATCTTACCTTAAGAAGAAAGAGGGGGGCAGATAAGAAGAGCGACCCAAAAACGGAAAGAAGAGTATGAGGGGCAGCGGCTCACCAATAATAAGAAGAACTCACATTCTCGTCCTGACAAATGACCAACCTGTTAAGGCATCTTTTTTCTCTTATGAAATTTCTTTTGAAATCTATTTTTTCAATATTAAATATTTATATTGACAACAGTGTATCGAACAAATATAATTCATTGTGATAAATGAAGTGGATCTATTTCATTTTCTTTCTATTGATTGAGACCTAGCCTCTCTCTGGAAACCTTTTAGGAAACTGTTGGCCTTTATACGATAAAGTACATCAAGAAGCTTACAATTGCAATAGAAGGGTCCAGGTCAGAATTTGCAGGTACCTTCGACTTAGTGCGTCGGCAAATTGGTCCTCCCAGGCTTGTACTCAAAGACCATGCCGAACCCTGCATCAAAGTCTTGTCACCCTGCCCCCATATCGTAACATTTTCAGATTAGTCCAAACTTGATCAAATCAAGATCTTCGTTTGTTCTTTTCCAGGATTTGGAACACATGGGAACATCCATCAATTGACTGATAGTTACTTCTGATGATAATGCTCACTCACAATCTATGGCTCACTTAGGGCTAGAAAGATAGGATTCTTCATACAAAGCCAACTGGGAACCTTCTTTCCAAACTCGCTCGACACACAAAAGAAAGAAAGACGAGAATCGGCGCAAGGATCACTTAATAGACATAGAAGAGTAAAAGAAATGTTTCATAACCGCGTAAAACGCAGTCCTCCAACGGGAATCAATGGCATTCCTTTGTTACTAGTCCTTATGAACTCTACATTGCTTACATGGTTGAAAGAAAAAAGGAAGGAATAGTGATTGCCGAATAAGTCTTAATATCTTACACAATACTTTACTCATTGAACCTTAAGTCCTAATCATCAAGTATAAAAGTTGCATTTGTGATTTCGATTTAATTCAAACTTAAAATTTAAGATAAAAAATATGAAAAACAAAGTAAAACCTAGAAATAGTGATTACCGAATAAATTTTAGTATCCTAGATAATATGTTACTCATTTAGCGTTAAACCCCTAACACTAAAATTTATAATCACCAACTATAAAAATTGCATTCATCATGAAAATGTTCAACACTTGTTGCAGCAACTCAAAATCAGTTGCACAACTTTACCCGAATTCAAAGTGGTAATATTTTTCAAAAAAATTAAATATTATTAATTTTTTATATGTAGTTACTTGATACTAATATTTAACTATTTAAATTTGCATTATGAATAGAGACAAATATGAAGATGTTAATTAAAATAACTTTATCAACTATTAAAACGTGCTTGACAATGTGTTAACGTTGAAATAATGCTACAAGTTATGGTAGAATTATGCACTTTCAAATAATCATATGTTAAAAATGTTAACAAATTGACATATATTTAAGTTCTAATTAGATTGGAAAAAAAATATTAAAAGAGGGCTAGTCCACCTTGGCCTTTTTAGGGATGGCCTGCAAGGTTTGGCTGAGTTGGATTGGACTAGTCCATTTTGACAGTTCTAATTTTGTCATTACTAATTAACTGTATCGACATATATGGAAATTCTCAAGTCATTTGCCCATGTGATTGTCCCCCTTTATCTTTTTTTTTCCTCAAAATAGCCTTATATATTGGATCGATTTTCTAAAGAATAAAAATTCAATATGAGTTTCAAGTTTAAAATAGTGATTCCGACCAATTTTTCACGTAAAAACACTCACAAATTTTCAACACTTTTTCAACTTCAATATATGTCCAATCACAATTTCAATTTTCAAATATACTTTTTCAACTTAATTTCATCACTACTTTTTTTGAAAAAAATAAAATATCACATTATTTTTATGTCCAAATGCCATTTAATTGTTGTTGTTCTATTGTTCAAGTTACGTGGCCGCAACACCTCTCTCTCTCTCTCTCTCTTGTGATATCGTAATAAATATTACTTTTATATAACATCAAGAGAGGAGAACACAGAAAGGATGAAAGGGTTGTTATGCTATTGATGGAGTTTAATCCCTTCACCTTAATCGCGAACAACAAGGATTAGCTCACCAAGTGATGAGCTAGCCCCTCACACTATTGACATTGTATTGAATTTCTTTACGAGAGGACAAAAATAAGATAAAACTATCAGTAATGATTCACATTTAGACATTATAATTTTCCGACAAGAAAAATTCAATTGTTCCTGGCTATTTGCACATTACAACTCTGACAAAGAAAATTCAATTGAACCTTACCAGCATCGAGGACATTAAATGGAAGGAAAAAAAGAGAGATAGATAGATAAATATATATAGAGAGAATAATCACAATAACAAAGTACTTAATTTTTCATTAGAAGAAGATGATACAATTTAGCTTATAACATTGATGACCAATCATATATTTTAACTCCATTCAAATAAAATCCATCTAAGTTTGCCAACCAAATGCATGTGTGTGTATGAAAAGGTCCATGCTTTATACATCTATTTGCATTATTAAACACATCAAAAATGTTTTGCTTTGGAGGCCACCAAAAATGACAAAAGAAAAGAGTTCTATGAAAAAATTGCTCCTCAAATTCAAAGTCGAAACTTTGATCGTAAAAAAGAGTGTGATATCCAAGATCGTTGTTTTTAGATTGGCAATGAATTTTTAACGGGATAGAGCTATTTTCCAAATTATTAATAATCGAGACTAAATATGACTTGTCACGGAGTCCCGCTTCTATGGGATGAAAAGAAGATAAGAGGAGTACAAGGAAGATCATAATATTGATCAATGGATAGTTTAGTTTTTGAGAAAACATTTTTACTATGTGTACAAAATAAGAAGTTCAATCTATCTCTCTCTCTATATATATATATATATATATATATTATATATGCATGCTTGAAACAATAGGAGTAACAAATGTATATAGTAATTTATTAATTTTTTTTCTCCATATAGTAATTTATTAATCTCTGCTAACCTATTGTTCAAGTTACGTGGCAAAAGAAAGACCACAACACCACTCATCAAGGAGATTTTGTTAGTGGTCATGGTCTGAAAATTTTGCCCCGTTGATCAAAATTGCTTTTTTGAGTCAAATCTTTGACTGCAAATTTGACTTTTGTTAAAAATTATAAATATGGAAACACCTACAAAATAGCTTTTGATCATTTTAAACCCATTTAATATTATCCAATAGATCCATGTATGCATATAAATTGATCCAATTTTGTTAATTTCTACATGGTTGGAAATAGTTTTTTGTTGATATAATATATCACAAATTACATAATTACAGTTAAAAATAAAATGAATAAAAAATAAATAAATAATATTTAGATTGAGGCGCGGATATCTCGTTCTCTTTAAGGAGATTCAGGCTCACTGCGGCATAATTTACACCGATCCAGCAGTATCACTCTTGATTTTTCCCCTTGAGGATACAACAGCCCAACAATGTCGTGTAACTCAAACAACTCCGGATTAGTTGAAGAGTTGAAAGCTCCACCATAAGAACACCTTCCTTCAACATATAATTACTCTCTTTTGTATAGTGAATATAATTGAAGACTCAGAATATATTCTTTGTCTCAACTCTCTCTTTCACTACAGTAACCTCAAAATATAAACTTCTCATCTTTTACCACTCTTGTTTTTCTACATAATTCTCATACTAAACACAAAGGAAGAAAACATCTTTTATATAGCTGTGGATTTCTTCCATAGAGTAATGTCAAGATAATGGATAGTTATGTGAGGATTAGTGGGGCAATTAATAAAAGATAATGACATTGTAGTTACATGAATTACAAGAAACTAATGACTATGAGAGTTACAAAAAACTAATGACCATATGAGTTACAAGTAACTAATGATACCAAATTTCTCCACTTTATGCCTACTAATTATCATGCACCTTAATATTTTTATTTTAACAGTAAAATGCACCAACATTTTTTCTTCTCTAAAAAAAGTGAGTCATCTTCTATTCAAAATAATCTTCATTTTTTTCCTCTTATCTTTTCATCTAATTGAAGCATCAATTTTTTGATGTCGACTCTACCAAATAAGGATGTACCGTTAACACTATGTTGTTAATCTAAAAATGACGATCTTCGATATCATAATTTAACAGTTGGCCAAAGTTTCAATTTCACATTTCGTGAGAATCTCTTTTGGAGAACTCTTTTTTTTTTGTCATTTTTGATGGCATCCAAAAGAATTAATTTTGATGTGTTTAATAAAGGGCAAAGATGTACTAAAAAGGGACCAATTTATAGTCACGATTGCATATGGATTGCAAAGTCAGATGGTTTTACTTTAAATGGAGTCAAAGAACATGACTGGTAATTATATAGTTTAAGATAATATATGTATTTTTATTTTTAATTAATATTAATATAATATATAAAAGGGATCAAGGCTTTGTTACTAACCTTGTTAATTATGCATTTAATTCTCAACGTTATGCATTAGCACCACCATTATATAGATGGTTCAATTACATTCGATGTAAAATGCTTGAGAACTACGACGGGAGTATAACTTTCGAAATAAATTTGTATTAATTAAGTTGATTTGAAGGTAATCCATGAGTAATTCTTCTCACATCTTGTCTCAATTATTAAAGTATAACACCAAACACATTAAATGAAAGGGATGATATAGAAGGAGTTGGGTTGGGGGGAGGGGGGGGGGAGGGTGGACACATAATTAAGAAAAGAGTTCTATGAAAAATTGCTCTTCAAATTCAAAGTCGAAATGTTGATCCTCATATGAAAGAGTATGATATCCAAGATCGTTGTCTTTAGAATGACATCGAATTCTTAATGAGACAATGCTACTTTTTAGATTATTAATAATCGAGACCTGTATGACTTGCTACGAAGTCAAAAAATAATAAAAAATTCAAATACATTCATTTTCTGATGTAAAGAGAAATTTGTTGATTCTTAATGTTCATTTGAAATAGTTATCTCATGTCTCCGTTAGTTTACTGTAATCAATTTATCATTAGCTAGTTATAAACTGAAAAAACCAAACCAAACAGATAAGAACCAAATCAATGATTTTTATTTTATTTGGTTCGATTTTAAAAATTTAAAAAACTGACTAAATTGATTTGATTTTGATTTTATAGAAAAATCGATTGAACCATAAACACCCCTAATTCAAGGTACGTCGCCACAACACCAATCTCTCTCTCTCTCTCTCTCTCTTAAATCGTGCTATTGTAATAGATATTACTTTTTTATAACATCAAGGGAGGAGAACACGGAAAGGAGGAAAGGGTTATTATGCTACTGATGGGGTTTAAGCCGTCCACCTCAATCGCGGACAACAAGGACTAGCTCACCAAGTGATGAGCTAGCCCCTCAACCCTATTGACATTGTATTGAAGTTCTCTACCAGAAGACAAAAACAAGATAAAACTGTAAGTAATGATTCACGATAGGACATTACAATTTTTCGATGAAAAATTGGTGCTGGCCATTTGCACATTACAACTTTGACGAAGAAAATTCAATTGAATGCTATCATCAAGGACATTAAATGGAAGGAGAGAGAGAGAAAGGGGAAAAAATCACAATAACATAGTACTTGATTTTTCACTAGAAGAAGATGATTAACATTTATCTTATAACATTGATGACCAATCATATATTTTAACACCATTCAAATAAATTCCATCTAAGCTTGCCAACCAAATGCATGTGTGTGTATGAAAAGGTCCATCCTTTATACATCTATTTGCATCATTAAACACATCAAAAATGTTCTCCTTTGGAGGCCACCAAAAATGACAGAAGAAAAGAGTTCTATGAAATAAATGCTCTTCAAATTCAAAGTCGAAATTTTGATCATATAAAAGATTATGATAACCAAGATCATTTTCTTTGGATTGACAATGAATTCTTAAAGGGACAGAGCTATTTTTCAAATTATTAATAATCGAAACTAAATATGACTTATCACGAAATCCCGCTTCTATGGGATGAAAGGAAGATAAGAGGAGTACAAGGAAGATCATAGTTTTGATTAATGGATAGTTTATTTTTTGAGAAAACATTTTTACTGTGTAGGAAATAAGAAGTTGGATGTATATATATACATACTTGAAACTACAAAAGAGTAATAAATGTACTTAACTTTAGAGATTATACTGTAATAAACCAAGAATAAATTATACAGATCAATTTGACTAATCAAATAGTAATTAAGGGTAAAGGGTCAAATTTGCCTCGAACTATGCAAATTTGATCCTTTTGGAGGGCAAATTGAAAAATTTGATTCTTTCACATAGTTTAAGGATAAATTTGACTCTTTTCTTGATTTTGAGTTTTTAAATTTAATTCCTTTTACATGGTTCAAGGATAAATTTAACCATTTCACAGTGTCTACAAGAATGTTGTTTACTCTTTTACCCTTTTGAATTTATAGAGATCGTTTATTATACTCCAACTGATCCTTTTTATTTTTCTTTAACTGAAAAAATGGTCGAAAATATTTGTTACTTTAGAAAATAAAAATAAACTTTAATATCTTTTTTCTAATTCCACCTTTACTATTTCAAAAAGGCATATATATACTCTAAATTACTTGGTTAAGGAAGAGATAAGAGTAATCTACAGAATAACTTATTCACTCGACAAGTGAGATTTGCTCAAGTAGTTAAACACCTTCACCATTAACTAATAGGTTGAAGGTACACGCTAAAGGATAAATGAGAACACTATATTAATTTTCCTGGGAATGGGGTGGAGGAAAATAAACTTATCAATTAGCGCCTTAAATGACTTCTTTTAAGGAGTGTGTCAAAATTTTAAACGACAAATATAAAGGAGTGGAGGAAATTCTTAGGGAAAAGGACATGGCATGACCACTCAGTCAAACTATTTCCACTAAAAATAGCCATTTTCAAAATAGTGTCATTATATGGTCAGTCGACTATTTAAATTCCATTCAATGACCATTTTTAAATTTGGGTCATTCAGCCCCTTTTTTAAATATTCTATTGTTGCTCTTTTTAAAAAAAAAGATTTTGCTATATTCTTTTGGGCTAAAAAAGTCGGTTATTTTTTTAAACAATTAAATGCAATTGTATAGAAACTGTATAAACATATAGAATATGTATATTTTATAGAATGCGTATAGAAATCATATAGGATGTGTATAGAAACTATATAATTATTGTATAGAATATGTATTTGTATAAGATTTCAATAGAGAACTATATAGAATGTGTATAGAAATTTTATAATTGTTGTATATAATATATCTTTGTATAAGATTTCAATAGAAACTATATAAGATGTATATAGAAACTGTATAATTGTTGTATATAGAATGTGTATAGAAATTATATCATTGTTGTATAAAATATGTATAGCGCCTCCAACGTTAGCGAATTGGCTAGAAAGTGAGATTTCTAATCCCTTGGCTATTTGGTGGGATTTTGTTCGATCGACTGGTTATTTATGTCCTTGCCCCAAATTCTTAAGTACTCCTCAAAGGGAAGGATCTGACGAGGGAGGATCCCGATGTGAAGCCAAAAAGTTTAGTTTATGGTTCTATACTACAATCTAATCTCTCTATAACAATCATCCTATATAATAACATTTCAATGTAACAATCAAATTTTCTTCGAAATCAATTTTTCATATCTTGTTATATTTTATGTTTTCTACATTAACATTTCATTGTAAAAGAAATAATCAAAAGTAACAACATCGTTATAGAGATATTTGAATGTTTAATTCTTTTTGCTCATTGAATTTTGAATAGATTATTGATACACCTTGAATGAATTTTTAAAATAAATATAAAATTTAAACCAAAATTATTAAATTTTATCGAATTCGTAACATACTACTACGCACCATTAAACCGCGTTTGGCAAAAGGGAAATTTGAGTCAGTGTAAACATACAAAACCAAGTAGCATCTTTCTTCCTTCCCAATAATTGAAACTAAACTTTAATTCACACGTTTTCATCTTTGACCAAATGGTCTCTTTTATATATAATAAAATTTCAATATCCATCTACAATAGTTGTTATCACATTTTTTTTAAAAAAAAATTCTTCATTCTCTCCATTTCCATGAATATTAATCTAGGCAAAAAGCTTTCTTCTTTTCTTCAAAAAAAGGAAAACAAAAAAGAAGACAAAGAAAAATATCTAAATTACCTCACAAATGGAAGTTCACTATTAGAAGAACAACTTTCATTTTCTAAAAATGGCCACCAAAAAGTCCCCCTCAGAAGCTTCACTGCAGAGGAAATCATCAATTCAACAAATGGATTTCAAGAAAGTGTTGGCCCCTACTTATACAAAGGTAATTTCAATGAGAAAAAAGTTCTAGTGAAAAAATACGAGAGGAAAAGGAAAATGAACCGTCAACATGACCATGTCATACGTGACATAGTAATTTCAAGTGAAATGAGTTATCACAAAAATGTCCTTAATATTATAGGATATTGTTTAGAGTTTGAAAGGGTAGCTTTGGTTTATGAATATTCACAATTTGACTATCTATTCAATTGTATTGAATTCTTGACATGGGAAAAAAGAGTGAAAATTGCTATAGATGTTGCAAGTGTGATTCTTTATCTTCACACTGAATTTCCAAGACCAATTATTCATAGGAATATAACTTCTAATAATGCGGTCTTGGACCAAAATGGGGTTGTGAAATTGTACAATTTTGAATGTTGTATACCACTTCCAATAGGTAAAGTACAAGTACAAGATGATTTAATAGGGACAATTGGTTACTTAGATCCTCAATATGTGTGGTCTAGTAATGTTACATTAAAATCAGATGTTTTTAGCTTTGGTTTGTTTTTGCTTATGTTGTTGAGTGGGAAAAAGATTAAGGTAAATCATGAGGGTATATATTATAGTGAAGATTATGGTTTGATTTCTTTGGAAAATTATGCAAAAATATGTGTTAAGAACAATAATTTGGGAGATAATCTTATTGATTCCAAGATTTTGCAAGAAGAACAAAAGGGGTTGAAGGCATTCTTGAATTTGGCTTTGAGATGTGCTAAGAAAGTTGGCGAAAATAGGCCAAATATGATTGATGTTGCCAAAGAGCTTCAAAGAATCAAGAAGGGTGAGTTGCAAGAATTGTTACCTACAATGGAGTGTCTTGTTGATTGGAATTAAAATATTGAAGCATAGATTGGCTTTCTATTGCGAAAACAAACTGTCTACTTGTTGTCAAGCTTATTGAGAATGTGGTTATTATGTTAGAGTTTATTATTAAAAATGGTAGATATTTGTTGAATGTCAGCAAGGTTTCTATTAGACACATTTAAAAAGAGGCGAACCAATGTGTCGATTTTCTGGCAAACGAAGAACACACTTGTGATGACGATTTGATAGTTTGAGAAAATGCACTCAAGAATATAGAATTTCTTCTCCTGACATGCTTAAGAGATGCTATTTTTGAAAGACTATAAAATTAACGGTATTTAATTATGAAAGTTTGCTGGGTAGCTGACCCTCTTAGTCCGTTCTTGCCAGATTGGAAGCCTACCTAATCTTTACGTTTTGTGCTTTTTAAATAAGATTCCTCCGCTTAATGGATAATCATCTGTTACCAATGGGGATAATTTCTTGTCATCTTAAATTCAAGTGATTGTATTTACACCAACGAAAACCAATTGTCTTTTTAGTCTTTTTTTTCAGCTACTGCTTAAAAGTTGAAAAGTAATTCTGCAACTACTCAAAAATACTTTTTTCTTTATTAAAAATTTGGTCAAATACCTTTCTATTTTATTTCAACCTTTCAAAAACTTGGCCAAACACGCTATAAATAAAAAAATTCTCTTAATTTTGTCAATATAACCAAACAAAGATGATAAAAAATTACAATATTATCACCAATTATAGTATTTGGTTAAAGCCCATGATGGTGGATCAACCATATGGGCCAAGTAGAACCCATCTGATTTTACCAACCAATAACATATATCAGTCTGATCACCTTTTGCTTGTTTAATACATGCAGTTGAATCATCAAATACATTAAAAGTTTTCTGTTTTTCACCCCACCTAAAACTACAATAAAAAAGAGTAGATCTAATTATGTTCTCATGAAATGAGAAATTCCAGTTTTGCCCTGGAAGAAGTTTGTGAATTCCGAGATCATCATCTCTCGATTTACAATGAAATTCTAATTTTGCCATTGAATTGTTCGGAAGAGCGCTAGCGATATACACATGATATGTTCTTTGCGAGAGACTTGTAACTTCAAGGAGAGTGAGGGAAAATAAGAACACAAACAAGAGAATTTTCTTCATAGAGAAAGTTTTCACAGTATATTTTGAATTTTTTTTCTTTTTGCAAATAGAAAAAGTTAAAGGTTTGTACTTATATATATTTGAAAGTAGTAATTACATGCATAATCTTGATCAGATTTATTGCAAATTCAAACAGATAATGATGTTTTTACTTCTTTTGATGAGAGTAAAGATTGATTGTTTTGAAATTTATATTGGATAGATGTGTCAATTGGACAATTTACATATATGTATCTAATACAGTTGTTTGAAATTTGATATGAATGTATTAATATTTTCCTCAATTTTAGTGTATTTGGAGAAGGGACCAAATTGAGGTGCTTAGACGTGCGGCTTTGCATCTGACATTCGTTGGGTTTCTCTCTTCGGGTTTTTCTCCTCTGCAAAGCTATCAATGCTTTATTCAAGATCAAAAAGTCAATTTCTTCCTTTTTCTTGGGCCGACTGCACTTTTAAAGTTGAAATGCTCACTTGCTGGTTGTGGCTAAATTTAAGTGTTTGTTTATATATTATGCTCATTTTTTTTATTCAACTTGTAAGTGATCATAATAAATCATTTCTCTTGACATTATCTATCAAATAATTACTATTCTTTTATGCCACCAACCCCAAAATAGAAATGATTTACACTTACAAATTGAATATAATAAAATAGCATTTTCAAATCTCTTATTACGTTTTTCTTTTAACCCCTCCCTAGGAGCTCTTACCCTCTCTTTTTTTGCTTCATTGATAACTCGAACTCACAATCTTAAAGCTGAATTGTGCTTACCATGCGAACAACTCCCTCTCGTAAAAATAACATAAACTAAAAATAAATTTGTAAACGGCTACAAAATCAAATTTGAACCACAAGAAAATTAAATTCATAAAACCTCATATTTTCCTTCTCCTCTCCTCAAAAACACGGTCAAAATCATTTAGGGCTCGTTTAGTTGGGAATAAGTTATCGCTGGATAATTTATCCCGAAATTTTATTCCACTCTCAATATGGAATAAAAATAATATTCCAATCCTGAGATAATTAATCCCGATATAAGTTATTTCGTGATTTTATCCCAATCAAACATGAGATAAACTCATCCTAAATTTAATCTCGGATTACTTATTCCTATCCCTTTACCAAACTAGCCCTTAAACCTTGTCAAAAACCCTAAACCCTCAAAATCTCACCATTTTTTCACACATTTCTCAAACAAAAATGGGGAAAAAGCAGCCAAAAAAAGTCCAAAATCAAGAAGAATTGCTAAAAACATTGGGAGATTTCACAAGCAAAGAGAATTGGGACAGTTTCTTTACTATCAGAGGTTCAGATGATGCATTTGAATGGTATGCAGAGTGGCCTCAGCTCAAAGAACCACTTCTGTCTAACCTCATTATTCCATCATCAAACGACGCCGTTTCTGCAAAAGAAGTGCAAATTCTCGTTCCGGGTTGTGGGAATTCGAAGCTCTCTGAGTATCTTTATGATGAGGGGTTTTGTAATATTACTAATGTTGATTTCTCTAAGGTTGTTATTTCGGATATGCTGAGGAGGAATATTCGGTCTAGACCTGTCATGAAGTGGCGCGTCATGGACATGACGAATATGCAGGTAACAATGATGGAGTGGTATGGTCAAGGACGTCTCAATAAAATAGATGGTCTAAATCTAAAATTTTAAAACAAGTGTTTATTTTATTTGATAACAGTAACATAATTATTTCTATTATTCACATGTTATGAGTAATTTTGAAGTCATCTTATTTGCAAAAGACATAATTGTTATTGTTGTAGAACATGAGCTTATATGGAATAACATGGTCAGTGAGGATTTATATAGTCTTGTTTGCAACTAAGGCATAATTGTTAGTATGAGTTTATATAGAGTAACATGGTCGGTGTGGATTCATATGGTTGGGGACTGAGCCTTAGTTGTTATTGTTTTTTTTATTTCAGGACATTTCTAGAAATTTTAGTGCCTTTTGTTAATGTTATTTGATAGCTTTCACAAAATTTAAAGATTTTTATTTTGAATTTGGATGGTAAGTTTTCTCTATAAAACTAGGTGGGTCAGTTTGAAGTTTTGGAATTTTTGAGTTTGCAAATGCAATTTTTGAGCTTTTGCCAAGGAGGTTTATTTGAGTTAAAAATCTTGATAAAGGTTACCTTTTTAAAAATATATCGGAATTTGGAACTCAATTTTTCAATTTGCAAAAACTGAAAAAGCTCCAAAAACTAGTTTTGAATTCCCAGTCAAATGGTGCCACATAAATGGGACAGAGAGTATAATTTTGAATACCATAGAATGTATATCATGCATTTTCTGCTGTCCAGAGGTGAAAAACTGTCATCTTTTTTTTTTTTGAACCGGTAATAGTAATGTATTATAGCATAAAATATAAACCTGCGTACCAGGAGAAAATCTGTTATCTTTAAGCAGTAGATGAAAGAAAAAGGTACCATTTGGTGACAAGCTTTCTCATAAATGATGGTGCTAAAGCATGATTCTATTTGAACTGGAAGGAAATGTTGGAAAGAAATTGCGCAATGCTGCCTTGGTGTTCTTACTAATCTTGGTCCATTGAGGTTTGGGCACCATCATATTGTCTAGGATTTCATTCCCTTATTCTAATGATGACAGGAATCTAAGCATTTGAAGGGACAATAGGCAATGATAAAATGGTGTAACTACCAAGTTTAGGATAAACATATCATTTTCAAGAGATTGAATGTTTGCACTTATCAAAAGACCAACAAAAAAATTAAAAAAAATGAATAGTAAGTACTCTGTTTTGCTTTGGGTACATAAATAATCTGCGACATCCTGTTTCTGGTGCAATGTTGCTTACTTGTTGGCTGTTTGTCAAGGATGCTACTTAATTTGCAAAATGTTTCTCATGTCTAATAGTTTTCTATTTTGTGGACTATATTCTCATCTAAACTATTATTGTTATGATTTAGTTTGCAAATGAGAGCTTTGGCGTCGTTCTCGACAAGGGAGGATTGGATGCTTTAATGGAGCCTGAGCTTGGATCAAAGTTAGGAACTCAATATTTGTCTGAGGTGTTCTAAAAACAAAGCTTGATTATCATTTTTTCTCATTACACTCATTTGATGTATGCTCTCAGTATAATATCATTTTCTATTAGGCAAATGATCAAGGCCGCTGTGTTCTGACTCATGCCTAAATGTCCTGAAACTGACCAGGTTAAAAGATTGCTAAAAGTCGGGGGGAGATTTATTTGCCTCACTTTGGCCGAATCTCATGTATTAGGTAATCAAAATGTCCCCTGACATATTTATGCATTTTAGCTCCTTATAATTCAACCTACACCCGTTACTGTTATACATTGTTCAAGAATGATCATTCTATTGCTTAATCCTTCTCTTGTAAGGTTTACTCTTCCCAAAGTTTCGGTATGGGTGGAAGATGGGGATTCATTCCATTGCTATGAAACCATCCGACAAGTCAAGCCTACAAACTTTTATGGTGGTAGCCGAGAAAGAAAATTCCCCTGCGTTGTGCCAAATATTGTCAACTATCGATCAGTCGTCCTTTGGAGGTCCAAAGAACCAGGTAAAAGCTTTCATCCCCTTCTGATCTTTTCGATTGCTGGCTCACTAAAAATGCGTATATATACACGTGGCGAGATCTTGAGATGCTATCCTTTTTACTTTACAGGTTCATGGACTCTTTCAAGCACTTGAAGATGAAAATAAAATACGTGCAGATTATTGCAGTGGTTCTGATATAACATATGCACTAGAAGACTTGAAAATCGGAGTTGAGGGAAATCTGGCAGAGCTTCGTCCAAGTCGTAGAGTTCAGCTTAGTTTAGGTGAACCTGGGGTTTCCCTATTCTGTTACAGAGCTGTGCTTATTGATGCCCGAAAGGACTTTGGACCTTTTGCATATCATTGTGCTGTGTTTCTTGTTCCAAAGGTTTGTTTCCTCCACTTTCATCAAGCTGCTCGTTAAATCATTGTATTTTTGCAGTGTTTAAGCTGGCCCCTCTTTTAGAGTTCCCTTTTTCTCCTGGTAGCTGGTGTTTTACCTATGAAGAAAAGCTTAAGACTCCCTTTAGTTTCGACTTCAGTAGCCTTATCTGACATGGTTCACTTTTTAATGAGTCAGAAATTGGTACTATGAACACTGTTGGAGAAGGAGATGGAATGGAACAAGTATTTACTTTTTGGATTTTCGTCTACTTAATGTTCTGACAAGTACAACATTGAGAACCTCTCTGTAGATGAATGATAATATTTCCGGTTTGGGAAGCTGACATAATTTTGTGTTGTATTTTAATATTCCCGGTTTGGCTTATGAATTTGTATGTTATAATTTGTGTCTCAGTAAGTAATTTTTTGCCCCTTTTTATCTGCTTATGAACAGTTTCATGTTGGAGGTAATTTTCATTTTTTCCTAATCATGTCCTTGTTTGCCTAACATAGTTGTTTGCGCTGCCAATAGTGTGGGAAAGTCATGTTAAATGGAAATAAAAAAGAAAATTTGGACTGTGGACTTAATTTTGATGTTATGTTTTGTAATTCTATGTCCTTAGATCATAGTTCATTAGTCTTTTTTTGAGGCGTATAAGAATTTAACTGATGCTTAGATTTCAGACTCGAGCTCGCGAGTGGCTGTTCTCTTCAGAAGAAGGACAATGGCTAGTTGTAGAAAGCTCCAAGGCTGCTCGTTTGATAATGGTACTCGTTCATTAAAATGTGTTTTTTTTACTATTTTATTATCTTTGTAAAACTCTGATGGAGTGAATTGTGTTTTCTTAGATATTTTTGGATACTAGCCATTCGGACGCCAGTATGGATGACATCCAGGTGACTTTTGCTAGATTTCGTTGATATATTGTGTCATCAGTTGATGAGGATAGTGGTTTCCTGTCGCCTTAGTTGCATATTTCTTTTTCTTTTTCAGAAAGATCTCTCTCCTCTGGTAATGCAATTGGCGCCGGGAGATTTTGACGATGAAGCTCAAATACCGTAAGTGCTTCTCATAATTTACCTTTACCTTTACCTTAGGCTTAGCCATCTCCTTTAATTGATATTGAATAGGTTATCAATTTTAAGGGAATTCTTGAATTTTTTTTTGACAAAGAAAGGGAATTCTTGAATTTAGTTTGTGGATAGTTCCTTTATTATCCATTACCCAAATATGGCTACCCAAATATATAGTAGAATGGGTCGAAAGTGGTCCATTTAATGTATTAGGCAATTCCAAAACATCTTAATTTAATACTTATTTAACAATTCTTTCAAGCTATAAATGTATGTCCTTAAAGTCTCCATTGTAATGTCCAGCACTGTTCTAGTTTCTTTTTATTTTTGTACTTTTATATATCGTGGTGTACGGGTCAGCTGGAGCGTGCCTCTTGACTATGTCACTGGGTACGTGTTACTTCCCCACCAATGCAGATATCGAGTAATGTCCAACACTCTTTTAATGCTTCACAGGCTATGAGAATAGTAACTTTGCCTACCTAGCAGTGAGAGTTTTAGTCGTGTATAGAGCTCTATTGATGAGGAAATAACCAACTCCTAATAAGCTTGGGAGCTCTATAAAGCTGTCTTTGTGGACAAAACAATTTTTTCCACAGAAATCTTGAGCTCAACAAATTTTCTGTAAGAGCTAGCAAACACTTGGTTCTTTATAATTTGGGAGTTTTTTTTTGCATAAGGCGTGCAATGAGAAATTGTTTCCCTCTTGTTAAACATCAATTTGATACATTACTTGGAAGATGAGGGCATCTGGAGACAGTTGTCAAATGTGAAAAGCTCTAAAAAGCGCTCCAGTTCTATTGGACTTTAAGCGCAAAACGCAATTCAAGCCTGCGCTTTAGTAAAAAAAGGCGCAATGAAAGAAAAATAAAAATATATATGTAATTCAAGAAAAAAAAATAACAATCTCATACATAATGTGTTCCTTAACAACTAATACAACTTGTATTTGTTGTTTAGTGCCGCTTGATTCAAGATATAACTCATAGGCAATGAGGCGCACTCCTTGGTGCATTGCCTACATTAAAGTGCAACTTAAGCGAGGGGAAGCACCCTCCTTGAGGTGCGCCTTAATGAGCCTTTCACAACACTGTTTGGAGGTTGCCTGAGGGAGGTCTTCAGTCTCTCCAATGAATTGTTGATAACAGAGGTTACAGTAGGAGGATACATGCTACTAAGATTGGGAAACTGTTTCTGAAATTTTGAAGATAATACTAAAATTTTGAAGATAATTTTGCCTTCAATAAAAGGGCAAAACAAACTTAAGCTTGCTCAAGTTCATTACTCATACAGCAACAAATGTGTGTAAGAAATATGGGAAATGTAGTAATAGGAAATTTCTGTACTACTCTCAGTTTTATGGCAGCTGGTGATGGAATCAAGCAGTGTAAGATTATTCAAGAGGTTAGTGAAACTTCTTTTAATCAATTATCATTACATAATATCATTCATATGACTATTGTTATTATGCACATCATTTCTTTTGTCTGTCATTTAATTCTGTTTTCTTCGGAGGGGAGCCTTGACGCAACTGGTAAAGTTGCTGCCATGTGACCAGGAGATCATGGGTTCAAGCCGTAAACTCAGCCTCTTGCAGAAATGCTGGGTAAGGTTGTGTACAATAGACCCTTGTGGTCCGGCCCTTTCCCGGACCCCGCACAATAGCGTGAGCTTTAGTGCACCGGACTGCCCTTTTTGGGAGTAAGTTGAATAGCTATAATTTTGATTTAATCTTAATAGGTGCATAACATATTATACTGTTTAGATGGGTTTTGGCTTTCGTAAAGAGATTTTCATCTTAATTTCTAACCTATTTTACCTATACTATTGTCTTCTGTAGATCACATCTCCCTTGACTGGTCCAATTATTGTAGATGATGTGATCTATGAGAAAGTTGATGACAATATTAGCCGTCTCTTTGCATCCGAGGATGTGATATTTCGTCGCCTTACTTTCCAAAGAACGGAGAGTTTAGTTCAATCTGAGGCTGTGCTATCAACAGAAGGATCACCGAAATCTTTTGCTGATATTAATAAGAAGATAGGCCAGTCATCTTCAAAATCCAAGAAAAAAGGAAATCAGAAAAGATCTGGGTCTAATGTCTCGTCGTCCGATGGTAGCTTTACGATCTTTCAAACTCTTAAGACCTCTTTGTTTTCATTAAACCTTGCCCTAATTCTAATTTACATGACATGTTTTGGATAGTGGATGATTTGTGTATAGAAATTTGATACTATAAGTTATTCTGTTACATTTTGTTAGAGTTAAGTTCAAATAAATTGTAGAAAAGTGTGAAAATTTAATGGAAGACGTGAGATGAATACCGATATTACTGTCTTTTATGTTATTTGGAATATACACCAATGGAAGAGTTTGACCGTTCAGGAGAGAGTTAAATAATTTGTGAATAATAAAATCAGTTATGAGACAAAATCTTCCATAAGGAAACATCATTTTCCTTTTAAAAAAAAATCTTTTTTCCTTATAATGATAGATTGCAAACAACCAAAGGAAAAAAGAGAGGGAAAATAGGAGTTGGTGGAGGGAAAGGAGAACCGGAGCCATTTGAATGTACTTGTTACATTTATTTGAAAGCATCCATTATAACTTCGAGTTTCAATATGATGTGCAATTAAATTAATTCTTATGCAGGATTGAGTAGCGATTTGAAAGTAGACCACAGTTATTTGGCCAGTTCATATCACACTGGAATCATCTCTGGTTTTACGTTGATATCTTCTCATTTGGATGGTTTGGCATCTACGGGAGGCATGGTAAGAAGTCAACTTATATCTTTTTTTTCAAAAGAGACTCGCATATAAGATTTTTGACATTTATATTTACCAACATCTCTAACACAACAACAACATACCCGGTGTACTCCCACAAGTGGGGTCTAGGGAGGGTGGCGTGTACGCAGCCTTACCCCTACCTTGTGGATAGAGAGGCTGTTTCCGATAGAGCCTCGGCTCAAGTAAAGCATATAAAAGATCAAGTATGTTAAGCAAATACAGTAGCAAAGAAGCCATGCTAAAAACAATGAAGAAGAGAACAGTAGCAACAACAAATAATACGATAGCTGAGCAAAGAAAACATCTCTAACACATTGGGTAAAAACAACTTGTCAGAACATTATTAAGCAACACTCTTATCATACTACTTACTAAAGTACTAATTAATTGGTTGTTGATGAAACATAACATAAACAAGATACGAAATCAGAACCACCCTAACCTAAATGGCCACCGAGCAAATTTATTGTGCTAAGACTGCACATCCAGCCGTTCCTTTTAATTATTATTGTTGCGAAGCAAAGTTAGATTGTTAGAAAAAAGAATCATAAAAAGTACTGTATAGAGTTCTAAAATTTGTCTTTACTGAACGCACAAAAATGCATAGTCATTCACCCACCCACATATTTAACCATATTGAGAAGAACAACATTTATGAACTAGAATAACGTTTCAGTAATTTTTATACTATCTTATGTGAGCTTCCAGTCCATCTTGGGAAGTACATGTGATGCTTTAGCTAAAGCTGCAATTGTCGCTTTTTTCAGGTGAGATCAGTAGTAATTGGTCTTGGAGCAGGATTGCTTCCCATGTTTCTACATAAGCACCTGACTTTTGCAGCAATCGAGGTAAATTATGGTGACATAAATGTGCCACTTTTATTTTATTTTTCAATTTTTTCCTGTACCATACGTGCCTGTTATGCTCTCAATTTGCCATCCATGGTCTAACTTTGAGTTGTAAAAGGATGGAAAAGAAAATGATGTGAAGGAGAACTTATTATGGAAAAAGGAAATAAGGGTTGATATGCCAAGTAACACAATGTGATATTACAAACACTCATAATTGAACAAGTCCACGACCTCCACCACACACAATGCAAATTTAGCTTCATTCCCAACATCAAGAAGGTCCATGTTACTTAAAATTCATATTTACTCACTCGTGTACTTGAGGGGCCTTAGTTTTCCAAATGATTTTCCATGGGACCATGGCCAATTATCAATAATGTCATCTTCTCTCACGAGAATATAGTATCAATCCTTGAGTAAAATCTTCCTTCAATTTGTACTAATTGGTCTAATCCACTTAAGCAGCTCACAAGGTGGGTCATTTCCCGGTCATGACAATTTCTCTGGTTAGTGGGTGATCTGAAATATAAAAGGAAAATCTTGTTTGAGAAAGAATATGAACACTCAACTGAATGGTAACATGATGAACGTTAAAAAATATGAATAGGCAACTGAAAAATAACCTTTAGATTGGTTAAGGTTAATCTTTGTACTCGTTTTTATAACTTATATTTGTTCTTTGATTTTTAAATTACTATTTTTATCTTGCTAAACTGGCTCATAATGATATTCACAGGTGTTGGAGTTAGATCCTGTGGTTGTAGATCTTGCTAGAGACTATTTTGATTTTAGAGATGATGAACGGTTAAAGGTAATTTACATTCTCCACTCTACCTTTTCTTACTTCCGTTACTTCTCCTCCCCCCTTGCTTTTTTTGCTTATTCTTTGTTAATAAGTTAATAACTAAAATGCAAGTGTAGACGTTATCAACAGCAACAACATGCCCAGTGTGATCCCACAACTGGGGTCTGTGGAAGGCGTGTACACAGACCTTATGACTGTCATCTTTCAATGTCTTTGGTGTTTCAGGTACATGTGACTGATGGTTTAAAGTATGTCAAGGATGCAGCTCGTGCAGTTACAGATGGTTATGAAAATGATCTTTCCGAAGCAAAGGTTCCTTCTTCCAATGGTAATTCCATCCCGTCCAGTGCACCACTTAAAAGCACGGACAAAATCGACATGCTCATTGTTGATGTGGACTCTTCAGACTCAAGGTAAATGAGCCTATTCACCATATATTTCTTCTTATATACGTCTTTTTCACTATATCAGCATCTTCAGTAGCTAATTCTTGAAGTTTTTCTCTTGTTCGCAGTTCTGGTTTAAGTTGTCCTGCTGCGGACTTTGTTGAAGAGTCTTTCCTTATGGCAGCAAAAGATTCTCTTTCTGATCAAGGTCTATTCGTCATAAATTTGGTATCGAGGTCACAAGCCATCAAGGATTCGATTTACTCCAAATTGAAATCGGTGAGAATTAAATTGTTCCTGACACGAGTTCGCGAATTACATAGTAGCTCTATGTCCTTGCATTTTGTGGGTGAAGGCCAAATTAACTACTTGCACAACTTTTAGTTGCCATATCATATGATTTTGAATTTGCTTATTTACCTGATAACTATGTTGCTCGGACTTTCCAAAAATGTTCCCGCCCATATTGGGTCCTCCAAAAAATATAATAGTTCTTTTGAAGGATCCAGCACACACCCGTCAACTTATTTGTAGAGTCCGAGCAACATAACCTGATTATCTGTTTCCCAAAACTCCGATACAATGGTGCTTTCTATTTGATAACGGATCATCGATAGTGCACTATTTAACGGTCGCGCCATTAGATGAAATTAGCTTAAGCTCACATGACATTAGATGCTTTATCTGAATCAAAATTGTGTGTTCTTTCTCCAGGTATTTCCTCACCTCTTCCACCTTCAGCTGGACGAAGATGTCAATGAAGTTATTTTCGCTCTTAAGACGGAGACATGTACGGTGGAGGATAAATTTCACGAGGCTTCTCAACGACTCGCAAGATTATTAAACCTAGAAAACTCCTCATGGGGCCAAAATATAACAGAAGCCAGTAGCAAGATCAAAAGGTTGAGATGATTTACACTCTGATGAAAGCTATAAGATACTGCAGTCCAAGGGGCGGAGCTAAAAGCCGATGTACGGGTTCGGCCAGAACTAGAACCCATAAAGTTCAAATCTTGGCTCCGCCTCCGTCCATGCACCAATGGAATACAATATGTATTAGACCTGTGCAAGTTTGATATTTTACATGCCTTGAGATTTATAAGATATAGTATTGACATTGATATGTACAATGGATAAAATCTGATTTGTTTGTCAAAGTTCTGTAATGTGTTTATATATATGTATCTTGTTATCTAAGGACTCGTTTGGACATGCAATATAGTATCATGATTTGAAATCAGATTGATTACACATGAAGATAGGCAGTCCACAAGCCAAACTGCTAGCTCTTACAAATTACACTTAATCTTAGGTAAAAACCTAATCATCACTTATTCCATTTTACATAAAACATTCATAAAGACACACACACATTAATTTATTTGATTATATAGTTTAAGCAACATTAATAATATTCTTAAGACATTGATTTTTAAGGATAGTTTCAAAATAACCTTCACCAGTAACCGTACTTTTGTCACATTGGGAACTCCATCCCTCGAACGCTGAGGGGACACAATCACAACAGAGCCAACAATCACTGTTTCTAATTAAGACGTTGATTTTTAAAGAAAGTTTCAAAATAACCTTCACCAGTAACCGTACTCTTGTCACATTGGGAACTCCATCCCTCGAACGCTGAGGGGACACAATCACAACAGAGCCAACAATCACTGCAATCACTGTTTCTAATTAAGACGTTGATTTTTAAGGATAGTTCCAAAATAACCTTCACCAGTAACCGTAAGTTTGTCACATTGGGACCTCCATCCCTCGAACGCAGAGGGGACACAATCACAACAGAGCCAACAATCACTGCAATCACTATTCGACTCGCAATATCTTAAGCAAGTTGCTAAGCCATTTTTTACAGGAAGTAATTTTTGCTCCATGGCTGCAAGATCTAGTGCTAAGTCTCTTGTAGCCATCACTTGTTTCTTGGGACACCAAGACAAATCAACTGCATTTTATTCACATACATAATAAAAGATTAGTAAAATATAATATAGATTATATGTATATATATTTACACACATTGATATAAGTATATAATATACAGTAAACAAGTCATGATTTAACCCACTTATAATTCGCTTTGGTCAAGACGAATTAAATTATAGGTCATAAGTCATCCCGCCTAAAAGCAGGGGCGGGGCTAGAATTTGAAGTTTATGGGTTCATAATTCTAGTTCTTATACGTTATTGGGTTCTAAACAAAATAAATTGTACATATTTAATAAGTTTCTTAAGAAAAATACAAAGCTACTAGGTTCGGCCAAACCCGCACGCTCTACACTAGCTCTAGCCCTGCCTAAACGCACTCAACCTCTCATATCTTGTAGTCTTAAACTCAAGATGAGTGTAATGAGTCAAAATACCCGTTGAATCTTGTGGTATTATATATATGGCATGTAGGATGTAAAAGAGTTGCAAAATATAAAAAGTGACAATTTTTTTGTAATGGACTAAAAAGAAAAGTAAGACATATAGATGAAAACTTATTTTTTTCCTATTCGTGTAGTATAATTTTTTGATAAAGAAAATGTAATTGAACTCCCTTGCGTTCTCTAGCTCTGGCCATGCAGAAACGGTCATAACTCAATCCGTTCAAATTTGGACGATCATATATAGGAATTACTAAAAATGGAAAGATTGATTTATGCAAATAAAATGTATTACCTGTACTTATGACAAAGAGAGTAATCAAGAAAAGTGATAGCTTAGCCATATTATATATTGCTGACTACTTAACACACTTTGGCTTTTAGCAGATGGAAATAGAAAGTGTACTATGTGAAAAATGTTCATGAAATTGTCTATTTATAGTATAGAGAAACTGACAGATTGCAAATAGTGTAAAAATATTTTATTCAATAACTCATCTATATAGGCCCGCAAGGGCATGGTTGAGTGGTTGGGAGGTGGGTCTCCTATGTGGGAGACCTGGGATCAAATCCAGCCTCCGTCTGTCACTCAGTCATAAGTTCGTCGCATGGGGATCGCCTAGTGCGGTTTACATCTCCTATATGATTTGCGAGCTATTGCACAGTGAGCAGGTTATCACAAAATGCTCACCACAGAGTGCTCACCCGAAGGACAGAGATTGTGGGTTCGCCTGAGGTAAAAAAATAAATCATCTATATAGGCCTATCAATAATATTATTACGTATTTAATAATATTATCATCTTAATAATTTGTGATGTGAATCACGTTGGTCGTGTACCATCCATATAATGTAACCAAAAAAATAATGATAAATCTTTAAATAAAAATCAAATGCGTAGATTGAGGCGAATTTAGAAGCTCGGATATGGATTTACGTGAATTTAGTAGTGTTTTTTTCCAGAACATATAAAAGATAATTACTAAATATCTATAAATATTTAATTATGAACTCAATAGCTTAGACTCAAACTCTATATATATAACTCTCTCTCTCTCTCTCTCTATATATATATATATATATATATATATATATATATATATATATATATATAAATATTCACCAAATAAATACAAATAATAAATTTCAAACCAAGTAAATCAAATGGATTGTGATAGAATCCCGAATTCTGAACCCATAAAGCTCATATTCCGAGTAATAAAAAATAAGGATTTCAAGCAAATGGATATACTACCACCTTAACGTAAAAGTTTTTTTTTTTTTGATTTTTCACTGGGTGTCTGGTACTTGTATTTGAGTCCAACAAAATCCGGATTGCGCACTGCAAGGCCTATTTTTGGAGGCGGCGCTCCCAACAAATTATTTTTTTCATTTCCAAAAGCTCGTACCCAAAATCCTCTGATTAATAATGGAGGGATCACAATCATCCCACCACAACCCATATTGATGTAGGGAGAGAGAGAGAGTGCCAAACAATAATTGAGAGGGAATTATCTAGTAGGATAATAATAATAATAATAATAATAATAATAATAATAATAATAATAATAATAATAATAATAATAATAATAAAAAGATTTGAAAGAAATTCAAAAAGGAACTAGGAAACCAAAAAACAAAAGATTTAATTTTTCACCTAATATTAAATCCAATGTCTTAGTTTTTATTTATTTATTATTACATGACTCCAATCATGCAATATGTATTATGACATTCATATATTAATTAATCTTATCAGCTCAATTTTCCAAAAATAAAGTGTCGGAAAAACATATCAAGAAGATAACACAAAAGATCTAGATTTAAAACGCTTTCTTAAAAGTGATATTTGTTTCTTTTCATCTGCGATATTGTTGTGGGATTGTACACAAATAGCTTTAATGGATATGAAAGAAAAGAAAAACCTTTGAATTTCGACACTAATTAAGCAAATAACGGAGAAATTCTATTAGGAAAACAAGAATTTTTCTGTTTTTTAAGTAGAAATTTTTGAGAAGCTAATGTCATCAAATAATGTGCATTCTTTTTTAATATCAATGGTATAGGTAAAAATAATAACTACTTTTAGTTTTGAATTTTTAAAATGACAATTATTTTGAGACAATTTCTTTTAATCTAAAGTGATTGTTAATTTAGGACGGAGAGCGTATAGTATATGAGCATTTATTTTCGTAGGCTTAAAAGAAAATCCTTTTGAATAAGAATTTAATCGTGTCATGATCATGTGATCGATTAGAGTGGAAACAATCACTAATTGGATTAATTAGGTGCTCGATATAGTAATTTTACTTGTGTCACTAGATATATCGTTAGTTTTATAAATAGCCGGCAAATCACATAATACTTCAACTATTGAAATCAAGAAGTTACAATTGGTCAAATGATATGAAAGGGATTAAAATATGTAAACTGCACTAGGTAAATTCTGTGCGATGAATTCGATTGAGAAATACATGCAAGTGGTATAAATCGAAGCCAAGACCTCCCATTTGGAAGATCCCCTGTTCAACCAACTCGATTGACTACCACCGAAGTGGCAAGTTGGCACCTTTTAGTAAGACAAATTATATATGAATAAAATAGTTTCATATTCTCTTCATTTAAGTACTATAAATATATGTTTTGACGAAGAGAGGAAAATATCATATAATTTCTTCTTTACATTGGCAAAGCCAAATAGCTACTTAATTCAATATGGCACCAGGACGTTTCTTGATTGCTTAAACTATCTAATAATTAAATTGTGTGTGTTTATTTATGAATGAATGTTTTAAAACCTTTTCAAGTGAATAATATATCAAAAGACTTGAAACATTGAGAGGAATTCATATCTAAAATATGAAACTATTTAGATTAGATTTGAGTTGCTCGGGATTGAAAAAAAGTTCAGCTCGTTGAGGAAGATGAACTGCTGCGATGTATAAATATTGTATAAACAGTGTTATGAATGTATATAGATCTGATATATAGTTATACATCATATGATTATATATTGTTCATACAATATCGATACATTACATAACTATTTATACAATATTGATACATTACATATACATGCAGTTATTTTGTTGAAATTTTTTTGGTCACCTGTACAGTTATGTAAGAATCCCGCCTAAATACTCAACTTGGGCTTTCCCAAAATTGCATTTCGACCTTTTGCACACAATTGGTTGTCCTTAAGGACTTTAAAAACAGGCCTGGTGTGGGCTGAATATGTTGTGCATTAAGGCCTGGAATTTTGGGGGTGAGTTGGTGAGCCCAAATGGTAGGACTCTAAACTCCCAAAGCCCATGATGCGTTTCGAAAGCGTTTGATAACCTTACTTGTTCTTAAACTCATCGGATCATGTCACCAGTCGATAAGTCCTCATATAATAATGGCTGACAAATTAATAATTCTTAACTTAATATTATGTGATCAGTTACTTGTGATTACTAATTTACTATATAATCAATGGACCTCCGAGCTGCCGAGCACCACCTTTGAACAAGGATGTGGTTTGAGAACCATTATTTGTTCTGTAATGTGTTTATATGTAAGTCTTGTTATCTAATTTTCTTGTGCTCAAGCTTTAAATCATTAAGGGTCATTTGGTAGAGTGCGTTAGAAAAAATAATGCATGCATTAGCTTTGTGTATTATTATGCTATGTATAAGTAATACATGAAAAATTATGGTATTAGCAATGCTATGAGTTTTGGTGCATGCATTAGCATGGTTAAAGACAATTGCCCCTTAAATTTTTTTTCACATTCTTTTCATCATATTTGCATATTTGCTGAGGGTATTTTTGTAAACAAATATTTTAAAAAAAAAATTATGCTATGCATGTTATTTTTAATACACCAAATCAAATATTGTATACAATAATCTTTGTACAACTAATATCAGCATTACTAATACCCCATATACACCCTACCAAATGACCCCTAAAGGATCATGGCTTAGATTCTAAAAGGTCAAAAGAGTGTGAAATGTTCTTTTCACAATGCAAGAATAGAAGTTGTTTTAAATGTAACTAATCCACCTACTTTACCAATAAATACTTATCTGAACCGGATAGGTCGTCACTTACGCTCCCCAAAAAATTTAACTAAAAAATCACTGAACGCACATATCACAGAAAATTTATAGACTAACACACACGAAAAAATGAAAAAATTCTTATTTTCCTTTCCGGACCTCATATCGACTGAAAAAACCTACGTTTGCCTCTCCGCACCAACGCGCATCATTTAATAGGTCGTCATGGACGCTCTCAAAAAAATTCGGTCAAGAAATCGTCGGACGCACATATCACAGAAAATTCGTGGACTAACAACACACACGAAGAATAAAAAAATCTCCATTTCCTGTTTCAGACCTCATATCGACTGAAAAACCTATGCTTGTCTCTCTGAACCAATGCACATTATTTAATAGGTCGTCACGAACGCACCCAATGTGACAAACTTACAGTTACTGGTGACGGTTATTTTGGAACTATCCTTAAAGCTAAGCTCAACAAACAGAAGATTATTGCTCCTGTTGCTTAAAATATCTAATAATTAAATTATGTGTTTATATATATATATGAATGAATGTTTTATGTAAAATATAATTTGTGTGTGTGTGTGTAATAAGTGATCAATATTTCCAATGAAAGATTTGGATTATTGATTACAACTATGAAAAGCTAGCAGTTTGGCTTGTGACTGCCTATCTTATTCTATATGATGAAATATGTTTTCTATTTAGTACTCTACTATTTAGAACGAGCTCGTTTGGATTAGCTGATTAAAAGCAGTTGATACGCATCAAATGCTGAAAAGTGTCGTCATTCCATGAGAAAGCTCCCTGGCTATTTGTATTGTTGCCAAAAAGTTTTTTCAACAAAAATGGCCACGTGTATATGTAATGTATCGATCGTGTATATAGGAAGATTTTTTATAATTTTTTTTTAAATCGGGTAATTGAAAAAAACGTAATTAAAAATTTGGGGATGGGGGGACTATTTTGTATTTTTCAAGACTTTAGGGTTAGGATGAAGTCTTTTAAGACTTACAATGATGATGTTATAAAAAGAACGGTTTCAAAATTTGTGTCTAAATGTCCAATACAGTTTGGAGAATGACCTTTTGGGCCAAGAGACCCCATAAAAGGATACTTTGAAAGAAAGTTCCTCAATCCAGATATACGGTTACAAATTACTACTTCGTGTTCGATATCAACACAAATTGAATTTTCCCATTAAATCAAACTACTGGAAGCATCTGCCTATTTTACAAGCAAGCAGTTCCTCATCTGCCTGTTTCGCACGTGTTTCAAGCCTTCAATTCTGTGTTTCTTGTTCATATATATTGTCAACTATTTAGTTTTAAAAATAAGTAATTAACTAACAATATTAAAACATTAACAATTATCAACTAATAAATTAGAATGAGTTGACTTCAAGACTAAGGAGGCCTAGAGTTATAACTTCCCCAATTGTCGAAATCCCTCTTGCTACGTTAACTATAATCTCGTCAATTTATTTTCCACGAATCGTGAGCTCTCTTCAAACCGCAATTCTCTCTCAAGCAATCATGATAATTTACTAGATGTATTCTAGTATCGAACTATTCTAGCTAGCAATTTCTCACCGCCCACTGTTGGTGTGACTTAATACAAGCAAGGGTAGTTTAGTCTTTGTACATGCTAAAGATCCAGAAGTTGTTAAGTTAGTTAGTAACTGCTAATCAGTTAGAGAGCCAATGGATCAGTCGGTTAGCTGATCATCACAACCTATATAACTCAGCTTGTATGAGACTGTAAAGATTAAGAGATTAAGCTAAGAAGCTAATACAATACTCTCACATTTTCTCTCCGTCTTCTTCATCCGTCTCTTCTCTCAATCTTCTTCTTCTTCTTTCCATCTTCTTCTTTATGTCTGAACTTTGTATCTAGTTCAATAGCAATATGGTATCAGAGCACTGATACAGATCTTTAGAAATTCACTGTTCTATTGAAAAATCGATCGAAGGGCACAAAAACAAACACAAAGCTTCCGCTACAAAGTTCTTGAAAGAAATCAATAAAAATGAGTAATGCAAATGATCAGTCGATTGGGGTAACTCCAGTGGCTAATGGGCAAAATCCAGTCAGTGGCCAAGTTCCCGGAATGGATTATAATCATCCATTGTTCCTGCATTCCTCAGATGTAAGTGGAATTCAAATCAACTCTTTTCAGTTGATTGGTATTGAGAACTATTTTATTTGGTATCATTTTATGAGAATTGCCTTGTTGGGAAGAAACAAGTTGGGGCTAGTTGATGGTACTTCTAGTAAAGAGCAATTTCCAGAAAATCTGTGGAGTCATTGGGAAAGGGTGAACGCAATAGTTATCTTGGATCATGAATTTTGTATCCAAGACTCTTCTTGGAGGAATAATGTATGCTTGCCCCGCCGAATCAACGCGCACCAAATAGGTCGTCGCGGATGCCCACGAAAAATTTCGGCCAAATTACCGCCGGACGCACATATCACACAAAATCCATGGACTATAACACACGAAAAAATCAAAAAATCCCTATTTCCCGAGCCGGGCCACGTTTGAAATCCTAAAACCCCACGT